>RXPK01000241.1:1520669-2096477 GCA_004143645.1 Protaetia brevitarsis | reverse complement strand
CTGTAAGATTGATGGCCCGCGAGACATTTTGCAAAAACCCGATTAAAAAAAAATTTCTACTTACTATACTCCTCAAATGAGGAAGATGAGTGATATGGGTTTTGTTGCTTGCTCTGAGGAATCAAGTGAGCGAGCAAGCGAGTGGCCGCAATCATAAGAATGAGGGCCGACTCACTCAAAGCGCATCATGATTATACAACTCAAGCATTCTCAAAATGTTTACTACTAGACTCAGATCTTTCATTTTGCCTATATAAGCGGGTGATGGACCGAATTTAGTTCAGTTCTATTTGAGCTACGACGCGATGAAATTCGACAAGCGATATCTAGCGAACTGCTAGTGCCGTCAATTTGCTTTGTGCTTTGTGTGCATCTTGAGTGCTTACTAATTATATTTTGTTTTAAGTTTATCGAACGAAAAGTAGACGAAATGATGTCTGGTGGAAAGAAACGAAAAGTAGATGCAGAGGGTCGCCAGTTTCAAGAAAAAATGGACTGAAGAATTCTTTTTATCTGCACATGGTAAACCTATTTGTTTGCTGTGTAATGAATCCATTTCAGTGATGAAAGAATTCAATATAAAGAGGCATTACTCAATAAGCATCCTATGCTGCACTCACTGAAGGACAAATAAGAAAAGACAAAATCAGAAGCTTACCGCAAATTTAGAAACAGCAGCAAATGTTTCATAAACAAAGAACACAACTTCATAATGTTGTGAAAGCTAGTTTTATAGTTAGTTCAAAATTGGAAAGTCATAAAAACCATTTGCCGAAGGAGAATTTATAAAGGAGTGTATGTTAGAAGTTTGCAGTGTTTTGTGTCTCCAAAAGAAAAATGAATTTGAAAAAATTAATTTGTCAATACGAACTGTTGTCCGACGTATAGAAATGATGGCTAATGGTATAAAAACAACTTTGACTGACCGTATGGCTGGTTTTGAATCATTTTCCATAGCATTAGACGAGAGCACCGATTTATCTGACACAGCTCAACTGGCTATATTTATTCGAGGTATTGATAAAGAGTTCACTGTTTACTGAAGAATTGCTTGCTTTACAGCCGCTAAAAGAACACTAAGGAGAGGACATTTTAATGACGTTGAAAAGGTATTCAGAAGTTTTGGTTTGCCATGGTCTTCTATGGTCGGCTTACGTAAAGGTTTCATCGGAATTTTGTATGAAAAAGCAACTGAATTAAATGTGCAAAAGATGATTTCATAGTCTTCATTGCATTATCACAACAGAACTTGTGTTTTGTCCATTCGATTCAGAATGTTATGTATGTGGTAGTAAAAACCATCAATTTTATCCGATCCCGAGGGCTTAACCATCGTCAGTTCAAGGCGTTTTTGGATGAAATATCAGCCGAATATGACGACGTAACATATTATTGTGAAGTCAGATGGTTAAGCAAAGGAAAAATGCTGAAACGGTTTTAAGAGCTTAGAAATGAGATAGCAGATTTTATGCAAATAAAAGATAACGACTATCTGAATTGAGTGACCCAAATGGATATGTGACTAGCATTTCTGGTCGACCTACAGGCCATCTGAATGATTTAAATTTGAAACTTCAAAAACGAGGACAGTTAGTAAATGATTTGTACAGCCATTTGAAAGCGTTTCAAAACAAAATCAGCTTGTGAGAGGCACAGTTGCTGGTAACAATTACCATTTCACAACGCTCTCTGCGTATGAAAATACTGCTTATGCTCAATATGCTGAAGAACTCAAGTTACTGTGGGAGCAATTTTCGAACAGATTTAGCGATTTTAAAAACATAGAAGACAGTTTCAATTTATTAGCTACTCCAACAAAAAGTAATGTACAAAATGCTGCAATAAACCTGCAAATGGAGTTGATCGAGCTTCAAGAAAACTCACTTCTAAAATCTAAATTTGAAGACGTGGAGTTGTGCGATTTCTACAAAATAATACCTCGAAGAAGACCATTTTCCGGAGCTTAGAAAATTCGCAAGAAGATTGATTTGTGCGTTTGGCAGTACTTATAAATGCGTACAGTTCTCTTCAATGATGAAAGTTAATAACAAAAACGTCGTACAAGGCTGACTGACGATAATTCTTTACGTCTTTGTATCCGTGCAATTCATCCAAGCATCGATGGATTAGTTTCCCAAATTCAAGCTCAAGGGTCTCATTGATTTCGTTGTCGCTATTTAACTTTCGTAGTTTGTAATATTTATTTATTTTATTTATATTTTGTATTATTTCATGTCTGATATCTATCGCTAAAAATTATGAACACTACTTTAAAATGCACTACCTTTAAACGTGGCCCGCGAACGTATTTGCACACTAAAGTTTGGCCCACAACATGTCAAAGGTTGCCCATACTTGCTTTAGAACATATATTAATGAAATATTAAGTTTGTTCGCGTCGCATGAACTATTTGCACTATTATGCACTTTTGCACACAAAAGTTCTTAAAGTGCATAATAGTGCAAATAGTTCATGCGACGCGAACAAACTTATTATTTAATTCACATAGTCACTGTATATTGTGAGTTTTCTTACTGATTAAAGGAGTAAACACCATTAACGCGATGAGTCTTCGAAATATTCGACTTCATTCCATAACATTGTTCAACTTAATTTTATTTGTTTAATTATTTATTCTTGTATTTGTATGACTTGTTTATACGATGACCAACATCTGTTTGGGACGCTATTCATTGTAAAATATGTCAATATCATTTGTTTCCTATTTACCGGTAAGCTGATACGATATAGTAATGTACAAAAATCTAAAGCATCGAGCAGTCAAGAGTAGTAAGCTGTAAGAAAAACATTAAGCACTTTGCAACGTATGTAACAATAACTCACAATAAATATACACAAATTTGTACGTGTTCGTATTAATTTTGAACATAACAAGGGGCTTCTGGCATCATCAAGATAGTACAGATAATTTTTAAGATTCTATAAATTAAATAATTAATTATAATCATAGTTATATTGCAATAACAATTATATGTTAACTTCCAATAAGAAGATCTTGAAGAGAAAGGTCGAGACAAAAATAGTAAACATGGGGCAAAGAAAAAGAAAATCGAAGAAAAGAGTGAAAAGAAACCATGTTTAATAAGACTCAAAAAAAAATTATTGAGAAGGTTCAAGAAACTAAAGAGGCTGCGAAGAGCAATACATTGATCCTCCAGTTAAGATTGGATAAAGTGTGATGTATGCGAAACGTGCTCGAGCTATAAGAATGAGATTTTTTTAAATATGGACCTTTGTATGTAATCGTAATCTTGCTAATGTTGTTCCCTCATCTTCCCCAACTATTGGGGCAAAATAACGAATATGCAGCAACTTTTATTTTTCAACATTTTTTCCTTCATGTTTGTGTATTTCTTCGTTTATGATTTGTTCATGAAAAATTAATCAATGTTCTGTTATTTTATTACACATGTTTTCGTTTTTAATATATTTGTAGTTTATTTTTTAGAATGTTTTTGCTTAACTATAATAACACTATAGCCGTCATTAAGTTTATCTATGGCCGCTTGATTTCCTCAGATTCCCTGCTTTAGTTGCTGTCGGAAAACGTGATTGTTTATTTAATTTTTTTGCGCAATATTTCAAGCTGTTACATTAAAATTTATATCTAATGGATGTAATGAATTTTATATATCCGGAGATAGACAACGAAAATCTACCAAATAAAGTCGGGTGCTACGATAGAAATGTGGAGAATGGTTTAATAAACGCACTTAACGCGTTCACAAAATTTACGCCGGCAGAATTGACAGTTGACAACGTAAGGTATTATAGAAAGGAAAGAGGAATGTGTCAGTGGATTGTACACTACAGTAAGATGGACAATACTATTGTTGACGTACATGAGCTCCGAAACTGGCATGATCTCATAAGAGCCATATGATGTAGTGAAATCTAGCATAAGAGTAACTCAAACAGGTATATGTGTGATATATAACATGACATTATGTACCTGTATTAGTTAATTTTATCTTCATGTATTTTTCGCTTATGATAATTATTTATTCATTATGATATTTATATAATTTTCATTTGTTAGAAGACACATATTCTCCCGCATTTCAAAATCTTCAGGAAATATAGTATATTAATATATATGTATTGACATTAACACATTGAATTGTTATGTAATTATAAAGCTGTCTAGTCTACTTTTTCAAAATCAAGTGACGCAAAGTTAGAAGAAGGGATTTTTATCCCAAGAACCAAAATGTTCACCAAAAACTAAATGACAAAGAACTATGCGCATGGACATCGTTAAAAGCTGTAATAGAAAGTTTTTTAGATAATTACAAAAACCAAAAACGCGGAACTCTTGGTGAACAATTTATTGCATACAAAAAGATGGGTTGCTGGATGTTAATAAAAATGTATTTTCTCCATTCTCATTTCTCTTTTTTCCATTCAAATCTTCGAAGTGTGAGTGATGAACAAGGGGGGGTTTCACCACGATGTAAAAAGGCTTGAAGAACGGTCTCCAGGTCGTTAGAATGCAGCTATGTTAGGAGACTACTGTCACGGAAAGTTCCACTGCATAGAAATAAGTTAGGTTTAAGGTAAAGATCGAGGTATGTTCAGAGATGACAATCGGAATACCAGAACCTCGTCAGCGTTTTACGAGCATCGCGCTCGCGAGGAGATTAATAAACAGGAGGTAAAAAGTAACTGATGTGACAATTTGAGTCGCACTTAAATATTGAGGTCATACCTCAATGTGCAGTTACATATTTCTTTCATAGCAAGGTACTGGACACAAATTTTGCACGAATGGAAGGACACGGTATTTTGTAGTAGTGTTATACAGTTGTAGTTACTATATTTTATTATATACTTATATTACTATATCTATTATTACCTATTATGCTATTTTGTAGTATCCTTTTAGTTATTAATTGTTTTATTAAATTCAAAATATTACTGGTGCACAAAGAAGAAACTAATCGTTCTCTCTGTATTAGCGTGTTATCGAAGGGAAAATCTTTAAGTGCTTTAAGTGACTACGTTAGGAATGTGAATGATAACATAAACATAGGGATCGATTAGGGGCCGGGAGTAATATGAAACGATACGGGATGACCCTGGACATACATATAATTATGTTCGCACGAACATAGTAATAATTACCAAATTCCATTAGAGATATTTTAGAAACTTTGTGAAAGCTGTACTTTTCGCGACAACATATTTGTACAAGGCCAGACCCTTTAGAAAATCTATAATTAGGACCTCTTTAAAATTTTGAGGGAGTTCTGTTAGTTCCTTTAGCCAGTAAGGTTGTGTACTTACTGTAACTCAATTTTGTGAATAAATATTTTTTAAAAACAAAGCTCTTCCGACTTTGTACTTATTTGGCGCTGCGAACAGGATACCCAAACGACTCATTGAAAATATCTTGTCGGTAATTCTCAAATTTTCATTGGGTATCCCGAATCAAGATCAATCGGACAACTGAAGTGCAACAACTGCCCACTGCGAGAAACCTCCTTCAGCGACGGCTCTCACCCCAGGAAGCGTTGGAACCTGCACGGAGTCCACAACACCCCATCGAGGAATCGAAACCCTCTGCTCGCCAGGCATCACCGCGAAGATAATGCTAGTGGCACCCATCTTCTTAGTCTTTACCTTTTCCTTACACCTAAATACCTTAATTACGCATACAACTGCACGCAATCTTATGAGTTTCGAGCGCGATAGATCGCCCCTGTCACGAAATACTAACGATTCAGACTCCGATATAGAATTAAATAACGTAAATCACACTGAAAACAACTCGATTACAATGTCCATAATAAACTATACCGAATTGAATATTGCTAAAGAAACTATACCCCCTTATGAAGGAGGAAGTAAAAATCTCTCTTACTTCTTACAGCAATGTGATAAATTCATTCTTAACTATAGAAACAATGCTGCTGGTCAAGAAAACTGAACGCATAACAAACTCATTTACTCATTTGTTGCTCGAAATTAATCGGTGCTGCTCGAGACACCTTAGTAGTTTCAAATTGCACAACGTGGACGCAAGTCAAAGAAGCACTATTAAATCGTTTTGGCGACCAAAGAAACGAAACGCTACTAGAAAACGACTTAATAACCTGCTTCCAACTGCACAACGAAACTTATGACGCGTATTATGAACGGATTAAATCAAAATTACAACATTTACTGGAACATGTTAGCCTTAGAGAAGCGGATAATAACATTAGGATTTACAAAACTAATACATACAACTACATCCTAAGCGATGAAGCACATTTTCACCTTGATCGCTTTTGGGGTTTCTGAGAACCCACATATGATTGTCGAAAAACAAATGCATCCACAACGTGTCCCTGTTTGGTGTGGATTTTGGGCTGCAGGCATAATTGGACCATACTTTTTTTTAACATGAGGCTGGTCAAGCAGTGACTGTTACTGGTGCTCGATATCGCGACATGATAACACAGTTCCTTCTGCTGAAATTATATTGATGTGGCCAATATGTGGTTTCAACAAGACGGTGCCACATGCCATACAGTCCGCGAAACAATTCAATTACTGCATGAGACATTTCCAGGTCGTGTACTCTCTCGTTTCGGTGATCAGAATTGGCCCCCTAGATCGTGTGATTTAACACCATTAGATTTCTTTTTATGGGGTTATTTGTAATCACAGGTCTATGTCAACAAGCCCACAACCACCCGTTCATTAAAGGAGGAGATTCAACGCTGCATCAACGAAATTCAGCCACATTTATGCAGAATGGTCATGGAAAATTTCCACAAACGAGTGCGTATATGCATGCAAAGCCGTGGAGGCCATTTGTCCGATGTGTTATTCCATAAATAAGCTTACCCTATGTACTTTATGATTCAATAAAAAAATAACAATCAAAGACTAAAAACTGTGTTTTCTATTTAATTCAAAACTTGCGGTAATTTTGGGACACCTTTATGTAGTAGAAGAAGATTTCGATACCATATTTAGCTAGAAACTGGCTTTATAAAATAAAAGTTTTCGGGAAAGTTTGCACAGTAGTCCGAAAATACAAAGATTAATTTCGAATTAATACGTTTAATGGATTCCTAGGCGATTATATTTAGTGATAAAATTGAATGTCTTTAGGAATATCGGAGTTGGACTTTTTTTGAAAGATAATTCAAATCCAGTATTCTTCAAAACTAGACCAGTTTCCCGACGCTATCAAACCGTTAATTGAAACTAAATAGCTCTAGGTAAATTAACAAAAACCACATTTTCGGAATGGGCAACCTTAATTATTCCAGTGGTAAAACCAGGAGGAGTAATCAGATTGTGTGTGGACTATAACGTTACACTGAATAATCATCAGCAAGAACCCAATCTCAGTCACAATAACATTCTGCGATATTCACACAACCATTGTAATACAGTATGACCTCTTTATTCCGAACATGCCTTAATCCGAACAACAGATATTTGAAATTATAGTCCGAACAACGTCTTTTTAACCCGAACATCGAAGTAATTCTAGAGAAAGATCTAGAGGTATGTACCAAAATGAATAACTTATATCTATCTACGTAAAACTTAACTATCGGGAGAAATTTTACGTGAAAAGGCGAAATTTTTTTATGACCAAACTCACAACAATGATAATTTTAAAGCTAGTTCCGGATGACTTCATAAGTTTAAACAGAGGTATGAAATTCAACAATTGTCAATTACAAGAGAAAAATTGTCTAGTGATGAGGCAACTGTGGAGCCATTTAAAAATTTTCTTCGAAATAAAATCGAGGAAATACAGTTGTGTCACAACCAAATTTACAATGCAGACGAAAGGAGACTTTTCTATAAATTATTTGCTCACCAAGCGAAAGCATCAGCTCCAGGCAGAAAAAAGAGTAAGCAACGAATTACATTTATGCCTTTTTCTATTGTTTATAGAACTGAGATTGTTAGTTCTGGGACTAAAATACTGATTTCGACCGTCGAAACATGGGTAAAATGCCCCTTTCGAAAACTGAACTACTATCTTACTCAAGCTCTTACTGGGCACGGAGTGTTCAAGGCATATGCTTGGAGATTCGGTAAGGAGTCAGACAGTGGTGGTATGTGATATGGTCGATACTGCCGAACATACGATCTTCGAGTGCAAAAGGTGGGAGGAAAGGCGTGTCCGAACTTATGCGACAATGGGTCCCTACCCATTTCCCTAACTGGTCCTTGCGAACTTAACAACAGTTATGATGGAGACCCAGAAAAACTGGAATGAATTCGTTAGCCTAATAACTGACATAATGAGAATCAAGGAGAGCGAAGAGAGGGAGAGACAGAATGGCCGACACCTGAGGATCTTTAACCGTGAGCAGTAAGCATTTGAACCGCTGTCATACCGACGTTTTATGTCCAAACGACGTTTCCGGTATGGCAGAGAAGGGCAAGGAGGGGTTTTAGTCGGAGTAGCGCCTGACACTCCCAGGACACATTGAATCCGTGCACTGGGGCCAAGCGGTTTCCCCTCAAAAAATCAAGGTGCATTATAGAAAAGAACTTTTAAAACGGATTGTTTCTTCTGAAGAAGTAGATCTTTCTGCTGAACTTAAAAAAGTTAACCTAAAAGATGTTGCAATAGGATTAACAAGAGCATCGGAAAATGTAAGACCAGAACTAATCAAAAAATCTTGGAGTAAACTTCTAATGCACGATGATGATGTTGACGATGGCGGTTGGAGTGAAGATGATAATCTTCCACTGCCTCAGTGGAAGAAAAAAATGGATTCATAGGGGTAACGAGAAACAAGAAACAAGAAGTTACCGCGCTAATGAACCACATTTCAATTGTTGACTGGCCGATCCGGTCACACAGATTTCAATACCTAATCCAGTGGCGACCCGTGACAATATTGAGTGGTGAGGCCAATCTCCGGCCAACTTAGTTCTTGTTGCCAAGAGTTGGTCAGTCGTTTACTAGTGTATTTCAGCCTTGTACAAGCCACGATCGATACCCAAAACACGTGATGTGTCAGAGAGAAATAAAACGGATGTGCATAAAGTAATTTATGAGATGTACAATGACAGTAAGTGCATTTATGCAATTAAATTTCAGTTCTAATTTAATATATTTCTATAGAAAAGCAAGTAACAGTAAAAGCGTTACAATAAATGTTGGAACACAGAAATATTTACATACACAGCACTTTCCTCACTACAACGTTTACTGCATTTTGGGGTATAAGTTTAAAAAAGATGATAACCGCAGAGCTCTTATGGCGAAGAATGACATTTCTGCATTACGATTTTCCTTTTTAAGGAAGTACAACGAAACATTATATATCACCTTTAAAGAGATATATGGTATTTCTAGACGAAACCTGGATATTTTGAAAGGGAAGTCAAGCAAACTCGTGGCAGGATGACGATATAAGGAGTGTCAGAAAACCAAAAGGTTATGATGGTAAAACGATATATCATCTTACTTGCAGGTAAGAAGTGGCTTTAATACGAATGCAGCTTGATTTTAACGTCAAAATCAAATACGGGTGATTATCACGAGGATGATGCCACGGATCGGCCTTCAAGAGTGGGGATAGCGCTAAGCTATATAATTGTTGTAGTTATAGTTAATAGGACTCTCTGTAAAGGAGACCCTCCGCGAGGAGGGTCTCCGATAGGAGACTCACGAGGTATTCTTGTTGGGTCTCTGTTAATAAAGAGCTGAAGTGTATTAGTCTTTTCGTTGATTCCTGCCCCTGCAACCCAAGGTAGGTGTAATTATTATATGTATTACCTCTGAGCTAGCCCCCGTCGCACGCCCCCACGTGACAAGATTACACAGAATTGAACTACTAAAAGCAAAGAAATTAATTATATTCCTTTTAGAACCTACATTTTTTATTTTTTTTTTAGAATAGTTATTCTTTTTATATTATATTTTTATTCAATATATTCGATTCTCGAGCAATTTGTTTTTTTTTACTATAACAAATAATACTCACTTATTTATAAAAAGTAATAATATAACATTATTTTTCACTTGCGGACTATCAGTCCGCAGCGAGGGTCGACTTCTGAATTATATACGCGAGCATTGCATGGTTAACATCAATGGTTCGTTAAAACGTTTTTGTTGAGAACGTATTTCCTTCAGAATTGCATATATTTAGTTTTTAAACTGCACGTAAGTACATGAGTTGCTTGTTTAGTTCAATTTTTTTTGTTATTTTATATCGACGAAAACACAACACAGAACATATCAGTTATTTAAGCGAAGATCGTGGCCTAAAATATAATGGATACTTTATGCATACCTCCACGTATTTCTTACAAAGAAAGAGAAACACAATTTTTATTTTCTTTGTTTGTTTACTTAAGCTAATGGTTATTTTTTTTACTTAAAACACTATTATGAAGTATTTTTCAAGAATAATTCCCTTGTTATATTTATTATTTCATTGTAATAATTTTTACCCTAAGAAAGATATGAATGGTAGTTCATTTTGATTTGAAATACTATAGTCATCCTAGAATAATACTACACCTTATTACTATAAGTAATAAATATTAAATACTCTTGAACCCAATTTTTATTGCGGGGAAGTGTTTAAACCGAAGTTGAAACTGCGTCTGATTAACACACTTATCTACCGTGATAGTGGGAGACCCTTCCCGCGCAGTGCCAAGCACTGACGAGATGACTCGATCAACCAGCGGGCAGCGAACCACGAAACGGCTGGCGCCACTCCAATGCAACTTTTGCGTATACAGCGACCAGCCCCTTTTCCGCTAGCTCCGCGTAGATACCTACAAACGTCTAAAAGTCGGAGCCAATCTAGACGTGGCCCCAGTTTGCCGCTTGTCTGCATAAATAACTACAAAGCGCCTTTGGTCACATCAAATCATGGGAATCGCAGCATTCGTTGTGTACTTAAATGTGTGTCTGTGTGTACGTATATTTATCGGTATTTTTACAGAAAATAAAAGCTCCTTCATGATTAATTGAAGAGTGGAAATACGAAAGGGGTTAAGTGTTACGTATTATATTATATTAGTTCATTCATTTATAACTTTGGCGCCCTCTGGCGAGAGTTTAGATATTTACATTTAAGAAGGGGGTTATGATGCGCAGAAACAAGAAAACAAGCATGTAAGAGACAAGTGTCTAAGCATATGTAAAAGTAAACCGAATAAAGTGCATTTACAAACAAAATACAGTCCACTTATAAAATTCATACAGTAAGTGCCAATTTTTACGAAATACAGTTATTGCCGTAGAAGCGTTGTAAGTGGCGTGTTGCATACCGTGATAAAAAGAATAAGTGCCACGTTTACGTACGTGCTGTAAGTTTGCTGTGAAAGATGCGTTACCAGTATGTACCCCCGTACTGTCAGTTAGAAAGGTGGTATGTGCCTTTAGCGATAAGTACAGAAAAAAAATTTCTTGTTTGAATTTATTTTACTTGTAAGTGAACAAAATGGAAGAAAACCATTCCAAAAGGCGTAAAGGAGGCAGTGGTTCTTTTCGTGAAGAACAAAGACGACTTAAAGCTTCTGGAGAAGCCTACAAAACTAGTAAATACAAATAAAAACCTGCAAAGTCTGCTCCGAAACAGAAGGTGAACATAATCTTTAATTTATTTATATTTTTATAACAAGGGGCATTAATTTTTTTGTCGTAGTTGCCATGTAAGTGTCATTTCAATTGCAAGAAAATAAGCTACGGGAGGGGGGTAACCCTTTCTAATCAGTTTCATGACAAGGACATAAAAACCCAAGGCACTTATTTGCTTGGCCTATAGGTTTCTCACCAGTTAAGAGACGTCGTCATGGAACCTATAACAACCCAAACGAAAGCCGAAGACAGACAATTGTTTATTATACTCATCCCGATGAACATGGAGAATTTATTCGTGTCTGTAAAAAAAAACCTTTACAGACTGCTTTGACATCACTAACAAGAAAATGGACGTACTAGTTGCGAAGAAACGTATGGGCGAAACCTGTTATATAGATAGAAGGACCAATCATAAAACGCCAAAATTTTCTGAAGAAGATCGTCAGCTGGTGAAACTACATATTGATTCGCTACCTAGAGAAGTTGGACACTACTCAAGAGCCAAGTCAAACAAAGAATATATAAGCCCACATCTAAATCTAAACCGACTGTTCAGAGCTTTCAAAGAGATGTACCATCCCTCTGCTGTTACATACAAATATTATGTTTCCATTTTTAAGAAAGGTTTTCCTAATCTTTGTTTTCGTCGTCCACAACAGGATACTTGCAGTTTATGCGATAAGCTACAGTGTGAAATACGAGCAAATATTGCATCAAGTCGTGAAGCTCAAAATACTCTTGAAATCCACCACCGTAAAGCAGAAACCGCTCAAGAACTCTTAAAGCAGGACATGATTGCGTCGCAACAGCCTGAAAGTAAAACATGTTGTTTTAGAATGGATGTTGAACAACTTATATTTGTCCCCACTTTGACTCACTCCAAAATGTTTTATCTATCGCAGCTTTCGTGTTACAACTTTGGTGTTCATGTTGGCGATACCAATGAAGCTTATATGTTTATGTGGCACGAAGGTCTTGCAGGACGTGGGGCAAACGAAATAGCTTGCTTCACCTCATAAACAGTTCTTTTACTCATAAGAAAAATGTAATCATTTGGCGCGATAATTGCGGTTAACAAAATAGAAACAAGATAATTTTGTTTTTGTTGGTGTTCTTGGTAGCAAATGGAGTGTCAGATTCTATTCAGTTAAAGTTTTTGGTTAGTGGACATAGCATAATGTCATGTGACCGAGATTTTGCACTTATAGAAAAGGGGAAACGTGTCATGAAAGCATTTGTCCCAACAGATCTGCATAAAGTTGTTTCTTCTGCAAGATATACTCCGTCGTTCAAGATAGTGGATATGATAACTATAGAATTTTGGGACATAAAAAACTTAGCAGACAAGTTCTTAAATACTGCTAAGCTTAAAATCAATAAAGCAGTTATAATGAAAATAGAAAAAGACAACCCAACTATAGTCAAAATGAATACGTCATTTCCAGAAGTATCACCGTGGGCGGAAGTAAACATCAACTACTATGACCGAACTGAAAAATACGGCAATAAGAAAACTGCCACCAGAAAATAAAATAACAACAAATAAACGTACTTCTCTTAGTTCCATGATCGAATATCTGAACAATGAAGACCATAAAAACTTCTACAGAAAATTACTTAATTTCGAAGAACCTTTGTCAACTCATTCCCGTCCAGGAAGCAGTTTCAAAAGACTTGATGTTGTGGCACTAACGCCTCTCCTAACTATTTTGATTTTTTTAAATTTTATGATTAGATTTTTCTTAGATTTATTATTTTGTTTTCATAAATACGATTTCCGTTGTGTATTGATAATATTTATAAAACAGTTTTGTATTAAAACTATTATTACGAATTTTAGAAACTTTTTTTTAAATTCTTCTGAACTAAGGTTTTCGCACATACCCCCTTTCGTATTTCCACTGTTCAATTTGTGATTTGCAATGGTGGGGCCATGGTTCTTTAAGAGGAGCGGCCCCTGTCCGAATCTATGAACAATATGGATATTTTGCAGCATTTTCAAGATGAATCGAGCTCTGATGAATAAGAAACGATAGCAAGATCTGTAAAGCACACAAAGGCCGTCAAAAGTTTCGAAACGTGTTTGAAGTGGGCTCAGAAAAAACTGAATCAGAACATCACATTCTAATTCTATCTGAAATGAAAAAAAAGAGTTCAAAAGGCAGAAGAAGCAAGCATTAAACAGATGCAAAATTACTGAATTTTTCTCATTCTCTTAGCATTAGAATTTTTAGAAGTTTGAGTAAATTTTATTAACATCCTCTGGAATTCCACCATAAACAGCGAAAATGCTATAGAATTATATCGTTACCTACTATTTTTCCATTTATTACCATCAAAACATGAACACCTTACAATGTCTTATCGACACAGCTACAGAAATGTCACTGATAAAAGAAACATTATTTAACCAAAGATATTATTAAAAAGCATTAAATCAATATCAATAAAATAGAAATTGTAACCACTGATCGAAAGAAAATCAGAGTGCTTCAGCGTAAATTAAACTTAAAAATAACTATAGGCACCTAGACAAACCTAGGTGAATTTTCAATCAAATACAATTTAGTCATATTACAGGATTAGATAACATTCGAAAACTTAATTTACATTTGAATTTTCAACACAACCATTGGGTAATAAAACAATATTATTTGAGCCCCAAGAGGGAGGATATGCTATAGAAAGTAAAAAGAACAATGAAAAGTTATTAGATTTACCAAGAAAGAATATGAATGATATGAAGGGTAATTCTGATAATAATGTGAATTTATTTATTAATAATCAGATAGAAGGCATTAATGCAAACGAAGAATTTACAGAAGAAAAATAAATGATTCTGCATACACAATAGATACTGTTACAGCACAAATCAAGATGTTTAAATAAAAAGGAGAAAAACAATTATTTGGAATTTTATGGGGCAATAGAAGACTTTATAACGAAGATAGATTTGCCAAGAATTATTACCATACATTGGAAGTGAATCAATCCCCATTGAAACATAAAACATATCCAATTCACTACCTATATGATTATCAACTTACGACCTATTATTTAAAAAAAATATCTTTAATCATTTCATGCTCCCAATATTTTTTTTTATCCGACAAAGGGAGAAAATTAATTACTTAATAGTATCTTAGTAAGCAGATTTTTTATTGTATTCAGTTTTTCTAGAGATAAAAATAAACAATCCATTTTTATTGAATCAAAATAAATAGTTTACGCTGTGGTATCCTGCATTATTTGGAACTATATCCCTTTCCAATAGCATAATATAATGAAATATGTTTAGGTAATGACTTACTCCTGAATATTCTTATAATTGATGCAGTAAATTTCCCTTTTTATAAAATTTTTCTTTAATTCTTTTAACATGTATAATTTCACAATTAAATTCAGATTGAATATTTTGCATCATGAAATCCTCCGATAAAGCAAGATCAACTTGTCGCACCAACACCCAGGTACATACACCACTAACGGACCAATATTTATATATCTATTTAAAAATATATAATAAAAGTTCAGTATACTGAGTAAAAATAAAGAAACAATCTAAATAAATAAATAGATCAACACCATGACTCTAAAACAGTTTATGGACAATTAAACAAAAAATATCAATGTCTTACAAATTACTGAGGAACAACCTAATCAGAAACACTACAACTGTATTAACAATTTAACAGTAAAGACTTCTGAATATCGAAGAACACTACCAAAACCATTTTACCAGAAACAACACTGGAAAAAGACTTGAAAGCACAGTTGAAGGGTAAAACCAAGAATTGACACCATGAATCTACAATCTTGACAACACTTGACAACTTCTTATAGGTATATTTATTTTTACTTGTCATCATTTTTGACATTAGATATGGTACCAACAAGGTATCAACTTAAAAATGTGGAGTACCCTAAAACAATTTTGGAGAATTCATGAGTGATTAATTTTGAAAATAATAATTTATTGTGATTGATTTTAAAATCTTTGCTGATCATAGTGCAATTTTCATACTGTTTCGTTAATTATGTTTTCAATATCTACCAAGCCATTATAAGTAAATAAAACACCACACATTTTTATAATTTTACACTTTCAAAAGTAATTATATCAAACACATACTCCAATAAAACTTAAAAAGAAATAAATGAAGTGTACACAGCATATGGCTAAACTATACCAAGCAAATGCACTAACAAGACAATTGCTAAGAAATCAGAAAAATCACTAATTCAATACAAGTTCTATTTAATAAATGAATATGTGCTATCTGAATTCTACCTCACCTGATTCAAGCACTTAGCGAATAACTTATTTTATTATTTGCTAGAAACAAACCGATTTTTTTTTTATTAATCCTATCCTTCAACAGAGCATTCACTACAACTGATTCTATTATAAGCAAGTTCGGATATTCTAACAAAAAAAAGTTATAATAGGTGGATAATCGTTTCGCTTTTCTACAAAAGCAAGTGTTCATTACATCTAGCAATAAGATATGTTACAAGCAAGTTTCTAATTATTTCAATTTTCTAATTATTAAAAGCATTGAAAGTAAACTCTTATATGCATTCTTAAACCAAATTTACCTGGCTTTGTAACATTTACCCATCAACTTCGTCTTTAGATAGGTTAGGTTTGGTTATGTTCCTTTTTGATATGTGCATCAAAAAAATCACAACTTCCAGATTCCTCCTACTGTGTAGTTTTCTTTACAGATGAGTAGCAGTAAGATCACATTTGTCTTGTTCCATCTTTTAATGAAGTGAAATCTTGTTGGTTTTTTGTTATTTCGTTTTTATGAACTACTTCAACTCATCATAGAAATTGTTACATATAATATATATTTACTATAAACATGTTTCTGGTACAATTAAAACCATTCGTCTCAAATACCGCTTGTTTGATTTTTGAAAAATATTTTCTTATTAATTTAAATATATGCAAAATGTGCTCTCTTCAACTATGGTATTGCTGTGATGTTAACTGTCAACATTTTAGGTTATTCTGGGGTTATTTTAGGGCATTTTATCATATTATATCGGCAGTCCTGCGCCACTATCGAAAGTCGCTACGATCCATTTCGTGTATGTTCGGAAGCTGATGATCATAGAATAACCTGACTAGTCTAGTAGGGTAACTCTCATTCCCTAACTTGAACTGTAGGCAGAGTGCACACTGGAGAGATATGACATGGATACGACACGAATTCGACAAGCGACATAACCAACAACACGACACGTTACGTACCGTGTAAATTTGATTTAATTGTCGTGTTAATGGTTCTGCGACTTGTTGTATTCCTCCGGTGCGCACTCTGTTTAAATTTACACGGTACGTGTCGTGTTGCTGATTGTGTTGCTTGTCGTATTGCCATGTAGTACCCTTGAGTGGAGCATGGGGTTTACGGATGTCTTCTTTTTCTTGTATCGTTTTAATTTATCAATAAATGGTGGTGTGCATTCTGCTTTAGGTTTGTTTGTTGATGCTACACTTTCTACACACTCTTCTGCACTAATTTGTGATTAAAACATGATAGGTTTGTTCGAACATGCAGTTCGCGAACGGTTCACGATCTTGTAAACCAATCAGACAATGCGTTCCAGTTCCCGAGAACGCCAATCTATTCTCTGATTGGTTCAGGTGAACACGAACCGTTCGCGAACTGCATGTTCGAACAGTCCTGATTAAAGATTCAATCTTTACATACCTAAGAAAGAGAGTGAAATTGCTAAACTATCAATTTTAAGAAAAAAGATATAAAATTAGATACTGAAGAAAAAAAAATATAGGGATCCCATTTGAAACAAAATTGGTACGGTTCTTCAAAATTTCGAAAAGTTAAGGTGCGATAGGAACGATATTTTAATAATAGCAAGTATTATTAAAATATCGTTTTTTATAATTTCATATTATAATAAGGGCTTAGAGCATTTTACTTTTAACTGGCTCAATTTTAAACTTTACAATTAGTCTCATTTGCAGAAATCTGGGTAGAGTTCCTCGATTTTGCAAAAATCGGTAATACAGACCTGTTAAATAATGGAAACTCTTATCGCATATAATGTAAAATTAATTGCTAATGTTACACAATTTCCCTGATTAGTACAATAGAATTATTTTAATAAATGCTTTAAAAACATTGAATAATTAACATACGTGAACAAAAGCCAAATAAACTGCTGAAAATGTCCTCTATGAGCCAGTAAACAATCATGTACACTACGTGCTAAATTGTCTTTTACGCGTTCTTAGTCCTTTGAGATACTCCATACAGTTTTGTGACTCACATTCAACTCGTTTTCGATTTTCCTCGTACTCGTGCCTGGAGATTCTTCCACCATGTTTAAAACCTCTTCCTCAAGTTGTAGGGTGGTTGGCCGTCTATTTTTCTTTTTGCAAAGCTACCTATTTCCTCTAACCTGAGTTGCAATCTTGTAAGGGTCTTTATTACAATCGTGGTTTAAACCATAGATCAATAATCTTTGGTCTAAACTTCACCTTAGACTTACAATGGATATATATGAAAACATCCTTAAACCGCGATTGTAATAAGGGCCTCTATTGGCATTCGCATGCGATTTGCCCATCACTAATACTTGCTCAATCAGTAGCGGTGGAAAACACGAGCAGATAGCGCTGAAAATTCAAAACGAATTTGAATTTTAGTATAAGGGCTATTTTATACTTATAGCTTTTTATTTCCCAATTTATTAGCCAATTTTTTTCTTAAGTGTTATGTCCATATAAAAAAATGGCCATTCAATTGAATAATAAATAGCTATGTGTGAAACGGCCCTATAAAAACATGGGCTAAAACATGATATAATCATAGAGTAAAGGAGTAAGGGCAACGGATGATTCATCGGCAAATCAAGGTTGCATTTCTAACCCTAATTTCACTTCGAACATCGAACAACAGTTTTCCAATATGGCACTTTGTTATTGTTCACCAGTTGTTTACGTTGGTGGTCAACAGAAATTGTGGCGAATTATTTGGTTATTTCATATATATAGTTATAGTTTAACGCGAAGGTCTTGTTTGTTTTATTTATTATTTGTTATTTTACGTGTTCCATTAGTTTTAAGTTATTTACTAAGTTTAAACACGATGAATAGACTTTAGCGTATTGTGCATTATTTGTATATAGTGAAAGGTAAGTGACCATAGCATTTACATACATACTTTATTATATATATTTGTTATGTTTAAGTGAAAAAACATGGAGAAAAAACGCCAATGGGCATCACGATATTGTGCTGTTCGCTCCTGCAAAATAAATTCGGATAACAATGAGGGTTACAGTTTCTTTAGATTTCCGAAAGAAGAAAATCGGTAAGTACCCATTTAATAAATCATGTTGTATATTATGTTATAATACATGTTTAATAGTATTTTACAATGGATTGAAAATTGTCAAAGAAGAGATTTACTGGAAAGAGATATTACAAAGATATGGAAATCAACATATATTTGTGGCAAGCATTTTGAAGATCGCATGTTTTTAAATGATCTAAGAAATAGACTACACTTACATGCTGTGCCGACATTATTTACTACAACACAATTGGATTCAAAGAGTTCATTGTTTTGTAATACATGTAAGTAAATTTTTTTCTGTAATTTTTTTTTGATAATATGCATCTAAAATTTTACAGCTGTTGTCACTCATAGTATTGTAGTGAAGGAATTACGAGAAAATGCAGATGTAGAGAATGTACCAGCAGAGATTAGTGGTAAATTATTTATATTTTTTCATATTTTTATAACATAGTTTTCTATTTTGTGATTATTTACTGCTTATAGATTGTGAACCTCAATCAAGTGCGAAAAACGATACCCGCTTTCTTCTTAAACCAAGTAAATCGGATAGTAAGTGAATATATGTAAGAATTGCATTTTCATTAAGTTTATATTTGTTATTTCCAGTACGCAATTTTCAAAAAAGAAGGCAAATGTTCCCAAATGTTTCATTGAGTATACCTGAACCCTTACTGGAGCCACAAGGCAGTTCATCGTACAGTAAGTTTATGTACATTATAATTTTTATAGTATTATTTAATTTCAATAAGATATTTTAACATAGTAGTATTATTTAATTGTGTCATGAAGAAGTAATATATGTCGTAAATATACAGGCTGATTCAAATTAAGTGCCCACCATTGCTCTCTCTGTTATTATTGATTCTAGAAAGTAGGTTAAATTAGCAGAGTATTAGGGTTTTTAACACTAATTAATATGCAATATGCGAAAAAACAATTGAATGACGCATTTTCAAGATATTTTGACATTTATATTTTTTTTAAATTTGACACCCTGTATAATGTTTAAAAAGAAATTAAAGATATTTTAATTTATGATGCAAAAGTATCAATAAAATATTATCTTAAAACTAATAATAAAGAAGTTATGATAGTTTTTATTTTGTAAAATGTAGAGCAGTATAAAGAATCAGCTTTTAACAAAGCAGATACATGTCTTTGTGGTTGATGATTATTTTAACATATTACATTTTAACATAATATCGTTGAAACTAAATTGAACAGGAAAAAGTAAATGCATAATTTATAAATATTGCTATCACCTTCATTCTCAATACATTTGCGTACCTGCTTGAGTACACTCTGGGTAGCTCTTATAAATTGTCCTTCCATCCAATTGGCGGAAACCTCCCTAACCTTATTTCGCAATTCGTTTACGTTGTTGTGCCGGGTTCTGTATATCTGATCTTTTAAATATCACCAAAGAAAAAAGTCTAAAGGTGAAAGATCAGGAGAGCGTGCTGGCCATCGAATTGGCCCATTTGTACCAATCCACTTATCGGCAAAGATGATGTCCAGATAGTTGTGAACTATGCAACAGTTGTGTGCCGGAGCACCGCCCTGCTGAAAGTACAAATTTTGACGCATCAGGTAATTGACGTTATCATGGAAATCCTCTAGAACGGTACGAATAAATTCCAGATACCTCTTTCCTGTCAATGTACCATTGTAGAACACTGGACCAACGACTGTCCAAACAATTAATCTGCAACAGACATTAAAACTAAATCGAACTTCTACAGCATGTGGACGCATTATTAATAAATTTTCTTGCGACCAGTAGTGTTCATTCTTCTTATTAAACATTCCTCTATTGGAGAATCGTTTCATCACTTCATAAAACACATTGTGCTCCATTCAAATTTTCATCACAAAAATTAATAAACCATTCACAGAAAGCCAACCTCCGGTTCGAATCTCCTGGTTGTAATGTTTGTGCGGTTCGGTACTTAAATGGGATATACTTACGCTTTTTTTTAAATTCTCTAAACTGACGCGTATCTTAAACCCAATGCCTTAGTAGCATCTCTAATAGAAAATTCGCGATGGGCTTCAAAATATGCTAACACTGTAATTTTTACCTCCTCGTTGATAATGATATTTATCTTTGTTCTTTTCTTCTTAAATAAGCAATCGTGTGGCCTAAATTGTCTGTAAAGTTTTCGAAAGTAACGTCGATCTGGCTGGTGTCGTAAAGGATACTGTTCTGCATAATATTCGACAGTCCTTATTGAATTTTTGCCGCATACAATGTATGCTTCCAACATATCGCATTTCTCCAAATGAGAAAATACCGTGGTGAGATAGTATTTAATACTTAGAACTAAATATAACGAAAACTGTTCAAGTTACTAATAATAATAATGTAATAATAACAATTAGAAGTAAAGAACACAACACAAAAATGAAATAACCAAGTCTTTTTAATAATTAAACGTGTAAAAGAGTTAAGCTCGGTGCGTTTTTGACAGTTTCAAACAACATACCATTTGTTTTGACTTAAAGTGAAAGAAGCCTACTATAAATTTTACTTATCCTTGGCATCAATTAAAAACCGCCATAACTTCTTTATTATTCGTTTTAACACAATATTGTATTAAAACTTTTGCATCACAAATTAAAATATCTTCCATTTTTTTTAAACAATATACAGGGCGTTCAATTTAAAATAAATATAAATTTACAATTTCTCGGAAACACGTCATGCAATTGTTTTTTTATTAATCAGCGTTAAAAACACTATACTTTGCTAATTTAACCTACTTTTTAGACTCAATAATAACATATATACTGCGCACTTAATTTGAATCAGCCTGTATACAGGTGGGCCACTACATTCGCGTCGGTTTATATACGAAAAGTTGTATCATATTTTTTTTTTGTTACGGATTATACAGGTTCAGAAGGACCACATTTCAAAATTATTTTGAAGTATACAGGGTTACTTACACCCTTCCCTATACAGGGAGCACACCTGTATATTATGGCATATTTTGATAGTACAGATTAAGTAAAGGCAAGTTCGTGTTAGGTTTCTTATATCTAACTCAACTCTCGTAAACATCTCGTTTACGAGATGATTAACTACATATTCTTCAAAATGTAGACCAAAATTTAACAGGGATGCCTGTCATGCATACTTAAGCTAGATATTTTAAACTGTATTTATTTTTTAACTAAAGCATTAGACTTGATAATGAAATAAAAATAATGCAACAAATTATACAGGGTGAACAAAAACATGCTTTTAATTTTCGCTATCTTTAAAGGCGAGTAACTTTCTTATTTTAAATGGAACATCCTGTATTTATTACCTTATTTAGATTGTAATTTTAACGGTCTTTAAGATTGTATTAATGTTTCCTATACCCATCTCTTGTAGTTTCTTAGTAATTTACAATTTTCTTTTTTAAATATTAATTCCTAGCCATTATTTTTTGTTAAGTAGGCTTGGGCAAAACTGCTGTTATTATTCAACATAGATAGACGATATTTATCAGCCTAACTCTTCAACTGCCTTTTCCTACATAATAATTAAAAGTCATGACTAAGTAAACTTCAGAAATGTACTTTATTAAAACGGATAAACTGATATGTTAAAAACTGCTAATGTTTTAAAAAGTGTTCAAAATGATCATCGTTTTTAATGCAGAGGCGTACTATTTCTTGAAATAGATCTTTAACATCATTCAAAACATTTGTTGTTATAGATCGAAACGAGTTGAGTTAGGTATAAGAAACCTAATACCAACTTGCTTTTATTTAGTCCGTACTATCAAAATATGTCATAATATACAGGCCGTTCCATTTAATTTTTCACAACTTTGGTGTGTAACTTTTCTTTGAGTCACCCTCTATACTTCAAAATAATTTTTAAATATGGTCCTTCTGAATCTGTACAACCCTTAACAAAAAAATATATATCGTATATAAACCAACGCGAATGTGGTGGCCACCCTGTATATAATCAAATAGAATTGTCCGCAATATAAATACATATAAATATTGAGTGAATAGCGGTAACAAAAGACACTTTGGGTCGGTGTGCAAAGTTGTAGAAACTGCTAACCAAAAGTAGCAGAAGCAGGTTGTAGGTGCTAACGTAAAGATGCAGTTTTATACATCACTAGTTATTAGGCATTCCGGAAAAGTCGAAAAAATCAATTTTTGGCTATAACTTAAAAATATATATACAGTTTTCGTCATTGAGCATATCTTGGAAAAGGAGATCGAGACTTGGCCACTCGTTTTTTCCTATCTGTTACGGTTGCCGAGATGACCTATTCTAACAAGCAATTTGGATCACCCTGTACACTGGGCAATATTAACATATCCAAAAAGCGACCATTGCATTATTTTTTTTTTATATGCTTTTGTGATACACAGTATTTCTTAATTCGATCGTTTGAGTGATTTAAATCACTAGAACCCCTTTTGCGTCCGTGCTTCTTCACGTTGAAATAATATACAAGCAAAGCAGAATAGTGCATTTTGGTGGTAACAATTGTAGGAGATTAATAAAATTATATTTATTAGCCATTCCCTACCAATTTATCCATGAGCATCATACATGTCTTACAAACTATACTACGGTCTTACAAACTATACTACCTATACTGCGGTAATGATAAATATTTCATTCCCAATTTTAGGTACTACAGCCACCGATATGGTATTACGAACATCTGAAAACTCTTCAAGAAAATTAAAACTAAAGAAGCCTCGACGAAAAGTACTGCGTTTGGAGCCCATACCTCCTCCAACTCAAGAGTTCCTCCAACTGTGTGATACGTATTTACCACCGCAATTGGCGACTATTGTCAGATTTAATGCTGAAATTATGCGCACAAATGCAACTGAATACCTCGCAGAGTACAAGCAGTTCGCTTTGAAGACATATTTTCTTGGGCCAAGGGTATACAAATATTTCAGTAAAATGTTCAGATTACCGAATGTTCGAACCTTAAGAAGATGGTCGCAGAGTTGGAATATAGAGGAAGAAAATTTTTTATTCGAATCAGTGAAACTGAAGACGTCCTATTTCAAAAAAGAAGCAAGGGAGTGCGTGCTGTGCGTAGACAAGATGCCGTTAAAATGTAATCTTTTCTATAACAGGAGCAAAGATCAAATAATCGGATTCCACAAAGCGAACGGGCGATCTCTTTTCAAACCTGCAAAATTTGCTTTTGTTGTTTTCGCCAAAGGAATTCACGTCGATTGGGAACAACCTTTAGGGTACGCTTTAACCGATAGTGCATGTGGAAGAGAAGATTTAAAGAGATTGCTGTTTTCTACGATCTCACAATTAAAAACGATTGATTTACACGTGAGAGCCGTGATATCGGATGCTGGAGGAGATTTTATAAAATTTGCGAGTGATAATGGTGTAACACCCGATGCACCATTCTTTCTTGTAGGCGATGATAAGATCTTTTATCTATATGACACGCCGCATTTATTGAACTCAATGCGCGACTATTTTTTTAAATATAATGTTCATTTCGACAATTTTGTCGCTGAGAAAAAATACATAGAAACTTTTTATAAAAGAGACAAGGAAATTTTAATAAGAAGTGCCCCAAAACTTACGGATTCTCATATAAATCCATCAGCTTCTGAGAAAAGGATGTTAAATATGCCGCCCAGATTTTTAGCCAAACTATTGCTGCCGGCTTATCTACTTATGTTGGTTTGGGGGCTTTACCACCTTGCGCTGTTGGCACTATCGTTTTCATAGATAGAATCGATAAGTTGTTTGACGTACTAAACTCTAATAGCAAGACGCACACTAAACAACACAATCAAATATTTACTGGCAAAGAGTTTCAATTAAATTTTTTGAAAGAGACGAACGTAATGTTCGAAAATATGAAAACTATCGATGCTGCTGGCGCGAATAAAACGAGATTAATAAGAAACTTTAACTGTTGGAGAGTTACTATAAGTGCCGTGTTAAACTTATGGGAAACGTTGGGAAAGTCGTCTCTCTTTACGCGACGATTGCAAAAAGATAGTTTAGCGAATTTTTTTAGAGCTATTAGGCAACAATGTGGCAACGCTAAAAATCCAACGCCCATTCGATTTAAGAGGGCATTTAAAAAATTATTTTGCCTGAACTATTTTCAATACACCGAAGGCGCCAATTGTGCCGAAGATTTTGATATACTCTTAAACGATATAAAAAATAATATTCCTACAACTACCCGTGATCTGTTCGCAAGCAATGTTTCGATGAGAAGAAAGATTTACCAGTAGATACAGCAGACTATAAGAACCTGGATTTACCGCAGCGAAATGCCTTTACTTACGTATGCGATTATTTATTGAAGAAATCTTTAGAAAAGCATACATGTTCCATATGTGCGCAACTAAAAACTGGTACTATGGATGAGGCAGGGATTTTATGTCACGCGGGGCAATACGAAGGAGACGATAAATCTCTAATAATAACGATTGACGATTTCAGGGGATACATTTATGCTTTAGAATTCATTTTTGTAAATAAATTTGAAAATTTGGCGACTGGATCCTCGATAGGACAAGAACTAAGGAAATGTATGGACAAAATAAACTTTTGTCCTTGTCCAGATTTTCCCAAATCTTATTTATTGAATTTATTTATTCGTATGAGGATATTCTACGCAATAAAATATATTAATAGAGATTTTGTTTTGCAGAAAGAAAGAAAAGTCAAATCAATTATCATACAACATTTGTAAATAAATCGTCATATTTTAAACAATTTATTTCTTTATAAAAAAATTATACAAAATGTCACAGTAAACAGTCAAACCAGAGATATTTATAACTAGATAAAGGGTTTGTATATAAATTTAGACATACGTTCGGGAAAACATGTTAGGAACACATTTATGATTCCATCTCTTTTAGTTAGTTAAACATGACCAGTGATTATATACAAGAAGATAAACCAAGTCCATATAAAAGCAAATTAATTTTAAAAGTCATCGATAGATGTCGCTTGGATGCCCAAATTAAGATTGGAGCTAAACCAGAAATTATTGTGATGTATTAAGTATGACAGCGCAATCTACTCAAAAATAGTTGTACCAAGCAAATCACTTGTAGACATCAATAGGACATCTTGTTTTTTTTTTTTTTTTTTTTTTTGTAAATAAAACGTAATATGAATATCAACGAGTACATCATTTAAAATCGAAAAAAGCAAAGGCTGTCTTTCCGATATTATTTACGGTGAGATAATAGTTCCACGAGTATATTTTCTTATCGGCATTCCTTTCAATGACAGATGTGCGAGATTTCACAAATGCGATTAATTAAAAGGAGGGCTATGTTATAACTAAACACAGGAAAGCATTAAGTTTGTAAAATAAAAAGAAACATCAAAGGCACATCAATATACATTAAATTGTGACGTTTAATAATTTTGTTTCCTTTTTGTTAGCATATGTTGTGTAAGAGCCGTTTTACACGTACGAGAATTTTTATATAAATCAAACAAAAATTACCTCGAAAATTTTGGTGAAAATTTTCGTAAGAGTTTTTGCCGCGATACTTTCAGATCGTTTTACACAGGAATAAATTTTAACCGGAATTTTCACGATATTTGTTGTTATAAGCTGGCGCATTGGTTAAATTAAATTGTTATTTGATTATGGTTATCATAGAAATCCTAAATAAATAGCAGTTAACCAATAAACCAGCAAAATATGGATCTTAATTGTTTAGATTTAGGTTACAACTTACAAGTGCAATTGGAAGTAACCTTATTCCTGGTAAAACGACCTGAAAGTATCGCGACAAAAATTCTTACGAAAATTCTCACCAAAATTTTCGAGATAATTTTTGGTATGATTTATGTAAAAATTCTCGTACGTGTAAAACGGCTCTCAGGAAAATTCTCACCAAAATTTTGGAGGTAATTTTTGGTATGATTTACGTAAAAAATCTCGTACGTGTAAAACGGGTCTAAGTTAACTTAGTCTCCCTAATAGCTAAATTGAAATTTCCCGCCACAATTTTTAATGAATTCAACGTAAAGGCTTTAAAATAACTATTAATGTAATACAAAATGGTGGGAAATTTTATGTATCAACGTTGAAGTTACAAAGAATAATTGCGGGAAATTTAATTTGGCTATTTGACAGTTGGCTATGACAGTGTGTTGCATACAACTTTGGTATATAATGTGAACTCTTAAATAACGTCTTATGTAGTCTCTATATCCTACTCGACATTCCGCTATCTCTTCTCTACTGTACTTGTGATGGACGTAATTGAATGACGAAAAAAGCATCATATTATTGACGATCATTAGATAATTTGTTTATGACGTTTGAATTATGAATGATCATTCATTTATTTATTTTTCACTTAATAAAAGAAATTTATATTATGCACGGATAGTTAATTAGAATCTACAGAACATTGTACATTTCTCTAATTTTAAATATAAACTATATAGCACGAACTACACGTTACCATAATAGCCAAATTTAAATTTACCGCCACTATTTTACGTGACTTCATGTAAATGCATTAAAATAACTGTTAATGTAGTACAAAATGGTAGGTAATTTTTGTTTCAACGTTGCAGTTACTAAGAATAATTGCGGGCAATGTAAAGTTGGCTATGTGGGACAAACCAACAATGGTAAACATCTTTTTTTTCAATAATAAAATAAATTCACTGTATTCTTACTTTCTATGTAATCCTAGAATCATGGAAATGGAATACTATAATGTCCTAGTAAACCAAATTCAAATTTCCCGCAATTATTTTTAGTAACTTCAGCATTTAAGCATGAAATTACCTACTTCCATTGGCAGAAACCTCGGATATCAAATCTTAATATTATTAATCACTTTCATAAAACCGATAGCTATATGCCGATATGCCGTCAAAGAGTTCCAAGAATGTTCTGTTTATTGTCTTTTTGGTTTCCTAAATTCAGTTACCAATAAAATAAAATTATTATTATATAGTATAGCACATTTGCTGTATTCTAGCAAAATATAAATAATAAAGTTTTGTACAAACAATAAAAATAAACTTACAACTTAACACTAATAAACTTCACAGATAGAACTAAAAAATAATATCTTACCAATTCGTATTCGTATACGACATATGACAGATATACTACTATTTTTTATTCATATTCAAAATATTGTTGCCGCCTGCCGTGCTTGAAATCCCATATCATTACCATCATAGTAATTTCATTACATTAAAATACGTTAACAGTCAGACTACCCCACCACTTTTGGTGGTGGAGATACTAGCGACATCTGGATCTGACCACCAAACTGTTGTTTTTAAGCGCAACACTTTTCCCATAAGCTTGGTTTGCCTGCTTGTATATAGTCACTGAACATGACATTGAAAGTATATGTTTTCCTTCTCTAAAAGCCGGCGCATGCGAATATTATAGTGACAACGTAAACGTTTGTCTTTCGCATTTCATGTGATATTCTTGTTTGAATTGGTGAAATTCGTCCCACATCTTGTTCTAACCTACAATAGAATTGTGATTGTGTAGTTTTCCTCCCCTTGTTACTATATATACATGTTTATCCCTTCTTATATTGGCTTTTCTCTTTATTTCCCTTTATTTTGCTAGAATATTTTCGTATATACTTTTTTAAATCTCTTCTGTGCTATTAATTTATTATTAAATTAGTAAACTACCCTACCAAATATAATAAATGTTAATATATCACTTTTAAGCAATTAACGAATGTAAACAACGCAGAGTTATTATTTGTTAATTATTCAGCTAATGATTTTCTTTCGCTTTGTATTTTGTCTACGACTGATACCACTTCAAATTGCTGTTTGGCGGTAAGATTTCCACCAATACGATCATTTTCAGCTTTTAGACAGAGAGAGTTATACATTGTTGTCGAGAAGTGTATACGCCAAACAAAGTGCACCGACTTGCAATTAGTCGAGGATTACTTCCTACATGTTAACTCACAGTTGACGCTACATTGCTTTATCTAAGGTTTGTTCGCTGGTGCTACACTTTTCACACTGACTCCTACTTAAAACAGGATAAAAAGATTTACTCTTTATGCATCTGAGAAAGAGACAATATGCACCAGTGTAATTGGTGTAACACCAACGAACAAACCTCTAGTTCATTCATTCATTCATTCATTCAAGTTAGGGTGGGCACTTGATGTCCGGCCACTTGAGCTTGATACTCATTGTACCATCCCTATTGATTCTCTTATTTCCACTCGAGCAGCTTGGTGTGCTCTATAAAGCCCAGTATCTTGCCCAGGGGAAACTTGAGGACTTCGAGGGCTCCAATAGATCTCTCCCGAATATTTCTGCCTGAGTACCTTTAGTTCCTCACATGTGCAGATTACATGTAAACTCGTTTCCTCCTGTAGTTCGCATCTTCTACACAGGTTCGCTTACACGGCCTGTGTTGTATAGATGCTTTTTCAGAGGACAGTGTCCAGTTACCAACCCAGTAATGGTTTTAACTTCTTTCTTACTGCGCTTGAGTAGGTTATCAGAGAAACTACCATCCCATCCCTATCAGCGTTTTGGTATGGAGTTGACCTTCAGTCGACCTCCATTTCTTTGTACTTTCTTTATCTAACCAGGTCCAGATCTCCTTCTTGCGGAATCTTTAGTGATCCCACATGCGGGCTCTGGACCCATGAATGTGTCTTAGAGCCTCCTTGGCTAGTTCATCGGCTATTACGTTGCCCTTTATATCCTCATGTCCCGGCACCCAAATCAGAGACACCGTGTTATCTCGTGCCAGTGCATTGAGGGATTGTTTGCAGTCCCTAACTAGTTTTGACCTAGTTACAGGGTTTGAGACTGCCTTAATGACAGCCTGGCTGTCAGTCATTACATTAATTTTCCTCCTCATGTAGCCCCCTTTTGCAATCAATTCTGCACAGGCTGCAAGGGCGAATCCTCTGCCTGGAAGACGTTGTATGTTTCCCCAGGCTATGAATATCCTTTGATTAGGACTGGGCCCAAAATACCGGCTCTGTCCCTGGCTGGATTGGATCCATCCGTGTACCAGTTTTCGTTAGCAGTGGTTTCACTACGTGCCTGGTCTCTATTCGGTATGGAGATTTTCACCTTTTCAGTGAAGATAATTTCGGGTACCATCTGTCCGTGGGCATTTGTAGCAATGGCCCGTCCAGCAACGTGCCCGTAGTATAAGTGTGTCCTCCCACCCTGAAATTGGGATGCCACAGGTTGTTGGCTTTCAGTCTAAGGATCGCATTCATTGCCTCCGCTCTCACATAGAGTTTCAGCGGGGGGAGGCCCACAATAGTCTCTAAAGAGGCGGTCCCTGTACTGTTAGTTGCGCCAGTGATATTCAGCAATGCCTGTCTCTGGACAGCGGTCAGCATCTTCGCTGCGGAGGACACTTCTGTCCTCCTCCACCAGACTACTGCCCCGTATGTTATCGCCGGTCTTATCACGGCAGTATATAGCCAATGGATCACCTTGGGCTTTAATCCCCAGGTTTTGCCAGCAACTCTCCTGCAGCGCCAGAATAGTTGCGTGGCCCTCGTCGTTGTTTTAGCTAAGTGACTTTTCCAGCTCAGTTTCGCATCAAGGGTAACACCCAGATACTTTACTTCCTTGGTTAAACCTCTAGTTATAAATATCTCTGGGCCAAACAATCTCCAGATGGTGTAAAAGGCCTCCGTATTTGGCAAGTCCTCTTCAAAGGCATTTCCTTCATAGTTTTCCCTTCAGGAAGTAAAGATGATCAGTAGAAAGGCACCTACAAATTGAAATCAAATATTAGAATGTTAATATTAAATATTTATAACAGATCAAAATTGAATCGATTTCATTTCGACTTCATCTTTTTTTACAGTGTATTTATTTTGCTTAAATTTAGTTGAGTAAGACCTTATATTTATTTTTTAATCAAGTTCATTAATATGTCATCAAGAAAACGGAAATTGCTGGGATTCGGTTTGGTCGAAAACTAACGTGTTTGCAAGGTTGCACACCCACTGTAAAGTTAATATTTTTAAATTGTTAACTAAGTGTATAATATGTATTGTAAATATTTAATAAAGTTTTTTTTATGATGTACACACACCTACCGTTGTTTTATAGTGAATGTAAGATGATTCCAGAATTTTGCAATAATTATTTATTTGAATTTAGTTTCATTTCTTAGTTCCATTTTATAAATTCTAACGGCTTTTCTGATAAAATCCTATTTATTCTAAATTGCAACCTAAAATGATGGTTACTTTAAAACAAAATTAATTATTGAAAAATTAAAGCGAAAATTCGTAGGTATTTCAATCCTATGTATTTTAATATTTTATTGCGACATGTTTCGGTCCTAAACAACCATCATCAGGCAATAAACGTCAATTTCCGTTTTATATAAAATGATACGTCGTAAATAATACTGCGTCCTTGGTTCCTTTTCCGTCTAGTTCTGTTTGATAGCTCTGATAATTTCATATACATTTTAATGTGTTATATTCTGTTTTCGTTTAATTTTTAATTAGTAGTTTTTCAAATTTTCTCCCATCATATTTATATACACTTATTTGCGACGCATCAATTCCCTAATAGCCAAATTTAAATTTCCCGCCACAATTTTTAATGAACTCAACGTAAGGGCGCTAAAACAACTATTAATAGGTTTGTTTATTTGTCTGATCTAAGCAGATCCGAGGCATTTTACGCGTTTGTTTGTACTTTAGAGCATGATTTGTGCGTGTTTGTTTGTTCAGAGCAAGCAAATCTAGATCACAAAGACGTTGCTCTTCCTGCTCGCGGTCCGACGTCCGAGCAATTTGTGCAACATAACCTACTCGCACTAACACCGTGTTGTAAAATATCGTTTGTAAATGTAATCTGATTTATATAACTGCATCAAATATGCAGGAAATAGATAATATAACGATACCAATGTGATTGATGTAAAGAACGATCATTATATTTTAAAAATTTCACTTGGTAGGTACATAAATACTAGTATATGATGCATTTTTATTGCAGTCTAGATTAATTAATTTGAAAACTTATTTTTACTTTTCCTGTTCATAATAGCTGTGACAATCTGATAATAGCAAATAATAAAATTAAGGTTATATTGCAATCGAGCGCGTTTGTTTGTACCATCTTTAAATCCAACTCTGAGATGCTCTCAAGTTACTCCGATGACGTCAGTAGATACTGCTCCAAGCACACAAACAAACAAAGCTAATGTAATGCTAAATGGTGGGTAATTTTATGTTTCAACGTTAAAGTTACTAAGAATAATTGCGGGAAATTTGAATTTGGCTATTAGGGAAGATTGATTGATGTTTATTTCCTGATGATGGTTATTTAGGACCGAAGCAGGTCGCAATAAAATATTAAAGTAAATGGGATTGGAATACGAATTTTCGCTTTAATTTTTCAATTACACACACTAATCCTCTGGGACACCATACATTAAAATTAATTATACAAAATTTTAGCTACATAACTGTTGGGTAATTTTTCTCCAACGACGATTTTCCCGAGAAATGTTCTCGTTCCTAAGCCATTTTCCGTAATTGGAAGTACGAGAGCCCGCATTCGATGCCTAACCAGAACAGACCACTCTGATGCTTGTCGATTCTCCCTCCAAGGGTATTCTACGCCCATATCAACCTAAAAATAAACGCATTATTCTAAATCTAAATTTTAATATGCTTATAAGGAATTTTATTTCAATATGTTTGGCAAATTTTTACCCAATGCTTTTTGCTATCAAAAAGCTTGCTTATGTTATTTTTTTTTTTTGATTATCCATGCGAAATAACAATTCGCATTTATGAATGTTCTACCTCATCACTGCGCGCGCAGTTAAACCACTTTCATATATCTCTCACCGACTCTTCGGTTATCTTATATTTTTAAGCGTTCGTGCAACGGAAAATTCCACTAACCGCGTCAGATCCAGTGTTGCCAATCCCCAGGAAGTATTTTCCGCTAGGTGGTGTGTCAAATCCCTTTGATCAAGCACTTTATATCTTGCAAAAAAAATTATGTTTGAAATTTAGTATATTACAAATCTCCCTAGTAACGAACTTTAAATTCCCTGCCATTATTTTTAGTGAATTCAACGTAAAAGTATTAAAATAACTATGGATGTAGTACAAAATAGTGTCACTTTATAAGTTTGTTCGCGTCGCATGAACTATTTGCACTATTATGCACTTTTGCATACAAAATCTGTAAAAAGTGCATAATAGTGCAAATAGTTCATGCGACGCGAACAAACTTTATGTTTGAACATTGAAATTACTAAACATAATTGCGGGAAAATTAAAATTATCTATTTGAGATTCATTAGTTTCGAGTTTCGCGGTCTATTTCTATAATTTTTCAACTTTCAGCATTATCTAGTGATATGCAGCAATCACTAGATAATGCTGAAAGTTGAAAAATTATAGAAATTAAAGAAAATATAAGTTTATTTGTAAAAAAAATTGGATTAAAGTTACGATTCATTTATAAAACTCCATTTTTACAAATAGAGTAACTGAAAAAGATCCCTAAAAATTCTCCTGGAAAAATGTATCCCCTAAAGTGTCCTATCACCTTAAAAGTTTACCCTAAATTTAGGGGAGAATCCCCCAAGTTGGCAACACTGGTCAGATCACGTTTAATATTTGTTTGATCGTACACTTTTCGAAAATAAACCTAGCAGTGACATCTATAGTACGCCGAATATTCCGTCGGCCATCTTTGCACCATCATGCAGTTTAATTAGCATGTTTCCCCACTTACCACCAGATGCCTACCCAGTGAACCAAATTCAAATTTCCCGCAATTATTTTTAGTAACTTCAACATTAAAGCATGAAATTACCTAGAATTTTGTATTAGATTAATAGTTATTTGAAGTTAAGTTGAAGTTACTTAAAACAATTGCGGGAAATTTGAATTTGGTTCACTGGGTAGTTAAATAATAGACAAAATATATTTTTTAATATTCTTGTTATTACCCTTTTCTGCGTTTCTTTTCAATCGTTCTAGTATCTTTCACTAATATTTTACACATTTGTTGTTTCACGTTTAAAAAGAGTTTGTTCTTTTGAACAGTTTTTATACGCAGAGTTTTATACGCTATAGAATATTTTATGTTTGAACAAATTTATGTAATTTCTGTTTTAGCGTCGATTAATTTTCATTAATTTCCTTAGCTGATGTAAAAAAAAATATTTGTACCAATTGAAGTAATCAAAATATTAACGATATTACTAAGGAAACAAAAAATTTGCACTGATAGTCAATTTTTTTATCATGCCAACTTATATATATTTTTTTGTTTTGGATAAAAAATCTGAATTTAATGGTGCATAATTTTCAAAATAAGTTTCAAATATGGCCAGGATAATAACATTTTAAAGATATAAGGGAAAATACTCAAATTGTCCGTTGGATGATGAAGTAAACCCATACAAAGAATCAAAACATTAAACCAATGTTATACACGATACACAAACTATCAAGATGGGATTTATTATTTATTAATTGGTGAATGTAATTGTTATCCAGCTACACTTCAAACTTATTTTGCAAAGTCGACTTATTGCACATCACTAAAATCATAAAAAAATCTTTAAAGGAAAGGTAATCTCAAAACCGTCGTGACGGTTTGAAACTTCAAACTCTATCTAGATAGGGCTCGTTTTCACGGTGATAGTTCAACGCGATAGTCACTGTCGTAGGTGGTATATAATATGATACCCTAATAACCAAATTTAAATTTCCCGCTACTATTTTTAGTAACTTCAACGCAAAGGGATTAAAATAACTATTAATGTGGTATAAAATAGTGGGTAATTTTATGTTTTAACATTGAAGTTACTAAGAATAATTGCGGGCAATTTAAATTTGGCTATGTGGGTAGTTCCTATCGTGATAACGATATGATGTGATTTATGAACAATAAAGACTCTATTCCATTCTGTTCTAATAATTGAACCCACACTGCACTACTTACAATAACAGAAGCATGCATTTAATATGGATCTACTGAGATAATTGCTGCAATGGCGAATTTTATTTATGCAATGATTGAATGAATGGCAGGTGTCACTTCTTGTCTTATCTCTTTGCTGGTTCAGTTTTCGTTGATTGCCCTTAGAAGCAACAGATTATTGTCTGAAGCTTGTTTATATACAAATTCAAAGCTTTGAAATAGAAATCCTTATTCATGCAGGGAATTTCAATGTTTTGATGTTTGTGAGACAAAAATACGATTTGCATTTATTTATATGCATTTTTTTATACCAACCTCGCATAAAATATCACTGCATTTAATTGCATTTCACAGTTGTTTGCTAAGCAAAAGAAGGCATTTGAAACGCTTAATTAATAAAATAAATTCTATTACAGGTTTTCATTTTAAATTAATAAAGAAATCTGATTTTTTGTTTCTACAAATTATCATATATTAAGTCCCGAAAATTACTATTTATCAACAATATAACTATTTAGGAATGTTTATTATCCTTTTTAAACATACTTTACTAAATGCAGATTAAAATCAAGATTTATTATTATTCGCATGCGATTTGCCCGTCACTAATAGTATATACTTACCCAATCAGTAATAGTAGAAAACGCCAGCAGGTAGCGCTGAAAATTCAAAACAAAATTTCAATTTTAATATAACCTATCTGAAGAACGAGATTCAAGTTATTATATTTTGTGTGCTTATGATCCTTTTGTAAAGTTACGCACTTGATAAAAACTTGTTTTTGACTACAAACAAGTAGTCAAGTAATAGAAAAATTGCAAAGTAAGTACATTACTACTTGACTTGTTATCGTTTGTTATCTGTAAGGATTTATCTAGAATTTAGACTGTAGCCAACTGCCGCTTATGCATTTACCAGAGCAGAGATAGAACGTAGAAGTGATTTTCCAAATTACTATTGAGAGTAAGACAAGTATTTTTTTGTTGAACTTCCAAGGATATAAACAACTGATGGCTACAATCAGCATAAGCAGTGAAGAGGGAAGAAACAAAATTTTGCATGAATGTCTAACTAACCTACAAGAATGCGCTGGCTTAATAGAATATTTGTCGGATGATGAAAAAGATGAACAAGTAAATATTATTGAACAAATAGCGAGGGAATATCACGAACACAATATGAAGGAGAGAGTATCGAAGGCAGCTTTGAAATTAACAGAGGAATATTTTGATCGAGAAAATGATGATGTTACAGATATAGAGGAGAAATACAATGAAAATGTTAAGAATAGTGTTGGATGTGTTATCCAATTTGAAGAGGATCCCAGTATGAGGAAAGTCATGGATGCTTTAAATAATGCTAAGATTGTTGCTGAAACAAGTCAGGACACTAGTATTGTTTTGACTCAAGTGTCACAATTACCAGTTGATCCGATAACCAAAACTCAAATACAGGACCCGTGTAAAAATAAAGTATGTGGACATGTATATGAACATAGTGTTATCTCTAACTATATTAGATCAAAAAAAGTGAAATACTTAAACTGCCCCTATGTAGGCTGTGCAAATAAAAATATTAAAATATCAGATTTGATTAAGGATAATCAAATGGCATTAGCAATAAGAAGTAATGAACCAACTGAAGGGCCAGAGACCAGTATACAGGAAATTGATTAATATATTTTTATATAAACCAATGCTTTTAAGCAATATTTACCTATTAAAATTATGTTTGTTTATGACATATATCTTTTAAGTTAGAGTTAGTTAACTTAGTGGAGCTTTTGCCACAATTATATTAATTTAATTAAAAACAAGAATTAATATTTATTTTTATATATTTGAAACAGAATTTTTTCAATTTACTTTAATTTAAAAATAAAAACTCGCATTTTTTTAATATGCATACAGGTGTCATTGATTTTGAACCTTGCAGAGTAGTCATGACCCTCTGTGATCTAGTTGGGGAAAGTAATTTCAACTTCATAGTATCTTTGTTTATAGTTTGCATTAGGGTTTTCTATCCCTAAACTCAATCGTTTTTGGGATATTTGCAATTTTGTTGAATTTTTTATATTTGCGCTCTTCAATATAATCATTCATTCAAATGAAACCTGGTATTTTTTTCTGTAGCATTGATAGCAGGGTTAAATTTTACATCGATTAATGTTAAAGTTCGGTATGTAGGTATATCTATCCTTGATACTTTTTGATGCATTGGCGTTTCTTGCATAAAATTGGTAAAATATGCCTAAATTCCAAGTTCCAACCAAAAAAAATATTGTTTTCTACAAAACGCTCCGTATAGTATCTTTTCAGAATGACGCATTATCCAGTTTTGCATTGCTTGTTTTCTATATTTGAGAATCCGTATTAACTATAATATATTAGCAAGCCATAAATATAATATTCCAAACTGGACTTACCTATATGTTAATATTTTTACCCGTTTATTAAATAGATTAAATATAAAACGAAATAGAAAAAAAAGAAACTAGTAATGCATCCTGAAAGATATACTAGCTATATTGGACATTTTTGAGGACTTTGAACAGTTTGTACCTGGTTTATATCGTCTTAGCAATATTTAAAGTTCCTGCAATTTTTTTCAGTAGCTTTAACATTTAAACACGAAATTACCAACGATTTTATGTATGTAACTTTTAATGTTGTCCTTATTTCTTTGAATATACAATGTTTTACTAGAAAAAAATGTGTATAAAAGTTTATAGTTACTACTGCGCAATTTGGCAAGTTACTACCTTAATAGCCAAATTTAAATTTTCCACCACAATTTGTAGTGAATTCAACGTAAAGGCATTAAAATCACTATTAATGTAATACAAAATCGTGGGAAATTTTATGTATCAACGTTGAAGAATAATTGCGGGAAATTTAATTTTGGCTATTATGGTAGTAATAGAATGGTAATAGATATCACTTGTTTTTGTCGCCTGTCATAGCTTGCCAATATCTAATAATTAGTGCACGTTCTCTAGTATTATATAGTATAGTTAGTATTAAATAGAAAACTAGTAGCATTAAATATCTAACACATAAATACTTAGATAGGTTAAGCAAATAGTACCATGTGATTCAAAATGATTGTCGTAAGAAAAGAACTGTTTTCCGGAAAAAATTATCTATACTTATTACCAATTTAATGAGCGAAGTTAGCTACATACAAATTTGATACATTTAAATGAATTTTCTTTACTACCTGTATAATACGGATTAAATACCTGCTATACACGTAAAATTTCAAATTGGTCAATAAATTGCGCAATAAATAGCTAGATGTAAAACGGCCCTAACGTGTATAAATTGGCCCATAAATTGCGCAATAAATAGCTAGGTGTAAAACGGCCTTTAATGTTGAAGTTACTTAAAATAATTGCGGGAAATTTGAATTTGGTTTACTGGGTTGTTACGTTGTTACGTATTTTTTTGAGTTCATTTATATTCGACGTTTCTTTTTAACTTTCTACAGTTGCAAATTTGTGACGATTTTTCTTCCTATGTTGGATCCCTAAATTTAAAGTTGGTACTCGGGACACTCGGGTACTCGATCTTGCGGCTACTTTCGTTTGTTGTTAATTATGTTTTATGTTTTTATACTTTTAATATTTTATATTTGTTTTTTTTTTTTTAATTTCTAAAAAATGGTGGTAAACTGCGTGGCTTATGGATGCACTCACGTCCAAAAAACAAATGAAGGAATACCTTTTCATACGTAAGTATCTTTCTCACTGAAGATTTGATTATCTTGTATAAACATTAGGTTAAAAAAGAAGAATTTAAAATTTGGTTTTTCTTTTTTATTAGAATCACATATATTAAGGTATACTTATAGTTTCTATATTTTATTAGAATCCCATAGCCGTCATTTAAGAATGTGCTTTTTTTAGATTTCCATTTAAACGACCAGAAGTCTTAGCATTATGGATTAAAGCTATAAGAAGAGATAACTGGTATCCTTCAAAAACCAGTCGAATTTGTGGAAGGCATTTCTTAGAAACTGATTACTTATGTCGACCTGGCCTCTCTAACAAATTATTAAAGCGCAATGCAGTTCCTAATGTGTTTTCATTTTCAACAAATTTATTACATAGAAGAATAGCTAATCCTAAACTTTTACTAAGACAGGTAAGGCAGATGTTACCCTATAAAAGTGCTTTCACAAAGATTATTGACAAAAGTGTATAGTGGATTAACTTCTATAAAAAATCTTGCCATAGCCTTTTCACTGAATATTTAATAAGAGACATTTGCCATAACTTAGAAAATTGAAAGTATTTCATATTTATGTATTCCAATTTTTTTTATTAACGATGTAAAAAATGTAATTATGTTGTTGAATATTTCATTGACTTGTTTTGTATTTTATTGTGACGCTACAATTGTTATTTAATTAATTATTGCTTTTTATAGGATATTGATTTACCAAGTGGAAATATGGATACAAAAGAAATAGAGACAACAGATTATAGCATAACAATATCAACATTAACACCTATTGCCTCCGATGTCGAAATAAAGACTGAAACCTGTTACGTAGACGATGAATATAAATTTCAAACTCAGCAGCAAATAGAAAGTTGGAAACAGAAAATCAAAACTAAACTAGAAATCTACAACATGGAAGATATCAAGAAGGAAATCTCGGAGGGAGAATTTAGCAATGATAATTCAGATGATGCGTTATAAAATCATTTTGAGGGTAAGGCTAAATATTTTAAAATAGTTTTTCCTTACAATTAACTAAATTTACTAAAATGAATTTATTATACTGGGCATCACAAGTCCCAAGGTGGGTAGTGTGTTGGAAGTTTCAACTATCAGAATTAATTCAAATTTTGAAAGTGCAAGTTATTCAAACTGAACGAAATTTCTGAATTTTTTACTTTTCTTTGATTTATTTTCTTGGAACAAACAATGAACATTTTCTTTGTATCATACCATCTTTATAAAATTTTAAAATGTTTGTGGTTGTTTTATATATCAAGTTGACAAGTTAGGTTGGCTAATTAGCGCTTAATTATTTATTTACAAAATTATACTATAAACCACGACCTGCTTGATAACTTAGACAGTTTGCTTTACACAGCCTGTCGAATCATTCAAATTTACATTGAACTGAATATTATACCAGATTCCGGTAAGTGGCGACATCTGCATGACGTTTGAGAACATGAGAACTACTTTCTTGACACGTCAAAATGATAGTAATGGAGGACACAGCTGATGACAACCTGGTTTATATCAAAACTAAATAGTACAAAACTATTAACCAAATAATTATACAACTGAAATAAGTAATAAGATGTGTAATACAACTTCAAAAACCTTAATAGCTCGGTTTTAACGAATCAAACAGGTGATTTAGAATAATTTTGAGAAATTTTAACTTTTATACTTGTCAAGATGACATTCATTTAATTTAGTTTGACATTTAGCTGTCACAATCCTGCAACCGAAGGATAAGCAATTTTTCCAAAAAAGTGCGGTAAGTGGCACCAACGGTGAACACATGCAACTCATGATTTGACAGGCCGTATGAGGCAGTTATCAAGCAGGTCGTGCTATAAACAGTATAGATATAATTCTGTATTAAATAATAGTAATTAAAAAAGATAGGAAAAAGAAATACTGCCGAAACGTCTTACAATGTAACTTATGTTTTATTTATAAATCAATACACATTAACAATGAAAATAACTTATAGAGAAATAAAAACTGAACATTAAGCTAAACAAAAGGAATTAATTTGATTTCTAAAACATATTCATCAATGGAACATTGTCAGCTCTATTTAAGCTAGGTAGGTTACTTTCTTAATTTAAATGAAACATCCTGTTTTTTTTTTGTACAAAATTTTCATTTACTCTTCCCTATACTTAAAGCATTTCCAACAAAGAAAATTATTTTATTTTTTTGTTGGAAAGTTCGATTCCTTAGAGAACTACTGGTATCTTTCTCCGTTTTAAATTTTTCTTTTACTTCATCTGTTGTTTTTCCTCTTTTTATTATTATTTTTAACCATTTGGAATAATAGTCCATTGTCCCTAAATAATTATCTCCTTTCTACTCCATAATATTCACTCCTATTTCTTCCCAATGAAGCTCTGGAGAGTCGAGAACCAATAACGACTCCTGAAAATGATTGAAGCTTCACCTTTTGCATTAGTATGGTCGAATAATATAGCTTCTTGAACGGAAAATAAATTGGCATTTTCTATCAATTATAAAGCGGTGATTGTAACGAGTAAGAATAATAACTAGTAATAGGTTCTGAGGGGTTACATTTCATAATGATCGAGTTTCTATAATGATATGTATTATGTGGTTTTGCATAGTGATGGGGCAATCGGATTCCAAGAAGTATTCAATAAGCGTTGTTTCTTATATACAGGTGAGCCACCACATTCGTGTCGGTTTATATACGAAAAGTGGTAACATTTTCAATTTTTTTTGTTAAGGTTATACAGGTTCAGAAGGACCACATTTCAAAATTATTTTCAAGTACACAGAGTTGACTCAAAGAAAAGTTACACACCAAAGTTGTAAAAAACACCATTTATTATGACATATTTTGATAGTACAGACTAAATAAAGACAAGTTGGTGTTAGGTTTCTTTTAGGTTTAGGTTCTCTACTCTTTTACGAGATAATTAACTATTCTTCAAAATGTAGATCAAAATTTAAGAGACATGCGTGTCATGCATATTTAAGCTAGATATTTTAAACTGTATTTATTTTTTAACTAAAGCATTAGACTTGTAAATAAAATAAAAGCAATGCAAAAAAATATACACGGTGAACAAAAACATACTTTTAATTCTCGCTATCTTTAAAGGCAAGTAACTTTGTGTATAATGAATAATAGCGACACTTTTATCTAAGTCTATTTTTGAAAAAAGAATGGATAGAAATTAATATTTGAAATAGAAAATTCTACATTACTAAGAAACTATAACAGTTAGTATAGGAAGCATTAATACAATCTTAAAGACCGTTAAAATTAGAATCTAAATCAGGTAATATAAATAATAAATATGGGGTGTTCTATTTACAATAAGAAACTTACTTGCCTTTAAAGACAGAGAAAATTGAAGTATGTATCTGTTCACCCTGTATATTTTTTGCATTACTTTCATTTTATTATCAAGTCTAATGCTTTAGTTAAAAAAATAAATACAGTTTAAAATATCTAGCTTAAATATGCATGACAGGCATGCCTCTTAAATGTCTAATACAAGGAGATGTTTATTTTGTTTTTATGCACGTGTGCGATAACGATTTTTTGCGGTTTATAGTAACTTACTATAGTTATTACGTACCGGCTTTTAAAAAAGCATATAGAAAATATCAATATTATACTTGCATTTTATTTGCCGCTTTCCCATTAAGAAATATATTTTAGTTTGCCTTGCTGATAAGACATAGAAATTTCAAATTACCTGTATATGTCCGTGAGTTTTAACAAAAAACAGGGTTTCCTATTATGTATATACTTTTTATAGTAAAGATTTGGTGTTTTGTTCGGCGTTTTTGTTTGATATTTACATTATAGGAATTAGGAATATGAACACTTTTTTGTTTGTTTATTTTTTCTTTATTATCCAAAGCGTGTAATTTCAATGAAAAAAAGCAAATGTCTTAAAAAAGAACTGGGTTTGTAAATACAGGACTCCACTAATTGCTTTTCATAATAAATGTGTAGTTTATCAAACCTGATTAAGCTATCCCTTATAAAAGAAAAAAAAAAAAAGATGTTAGGTGTAAATGCAACTATCCTTTATCCTTATTTATGAAGCAGAAAACAGAAATTCCCAAATCTCAATTTTTTTTTTTTTCATTTTTGTTACTTTCTTTAACAGACTAAACAGAAAATTTTATTAGCATACAGTAATATTACTTCGATTATTTTATTATGCATTTCGTAACTAAACAAAAAAAAATACTTGTATTTATTATGCAAATGCAATCACCACAAATTTACCTAAATCATATAAACAATGATAATGTGATTCTAGTTCCACTAAAATAGCGTATGCGTGTGTATTAAGACAATTCTATACAAATATTATCTGCTAGCCGTATAAGAAATCGCAAAAAATCAAAAGAAATATCCGCAAATATACTCGCCTCGGCCTCGTGTCTACATATACATACATCGGCTCGACTATGTGATGCTTAACGAATATTTTCCTTATCGCTACATTTTGCTTAACGATTCTTTTTCTTATCGACTCACATTTTGCTTAACGATTCTTTTCCTTATCGACTAAAAGAAATCGGTATCTGTATGAACCGATATTTGAATCGTTTAGCAAAAGAATCAGAATCGTTAAGAAAAAGTTCCGATTTTTCTTAGCGTACTGACTACATATCCGTTTACGCTTATTGAATACTTTTTGGATCCGATTGCCCCATCACTAGTTTTGCATAGGTATTTCTTAACCAAAATCGATATAAAAAACTAGGAAAACTAAGCAGCGAAACTTAACATTGTGTGGGTTTGTATACACAAATAACTATTATTACTTGGAATAAAATTGTCTTCACCTGGGCTTGACAAAAACAATATTTCTATGTAGTTGTTAGAGAACTGTTTATTTTTTATTCTCTTATTTACGTAAGCGGATGCAATTTTATTATTTTTTAAAGGTTTTTTTTCTTCTTTTTACCGCGTACGCTTGTTAACACACCACTAAAATATAAATATTTTTAGAAATACCTTCTTTATTACGATTGTTAAATTCATTTTGATGTTTTTTTAACGGTAAAAAACTTGGATAATGCCACAAAATAAACATGAACATAAGAGAAGCTATTCAAATCTCTTTGACATGCAAGAACTTACCAAATTCTTCAATTTAATAATCACACGAAAATAAACCGAAGTGACAACTTTAAAATGCAACAAATTAATAAATTATCAAAAAATTAAAAACTAATTTACTCATTTAAACTATTATTATCGCCATTTCTCACCGGTGTTGTAAAAAACATAATTAATTTAATCATTAGAAAAAAAATTAATCCCTTCTGCGCCATGCGCCTCTCAAAGTCATCAAGACGATCTAGTTTCTCCTATACGACAAGATTTGCACGCTCGAGAGTTCGCGACTCTGATCCAAGCCGTCCCGCGATACTCCTTTTACACAACATATTTAGAAACATTTTCAGAATCCGGTTGTAGCTGCTAACGTAAAGAAGCCGTTTTATACATCACTACATTTTATACACTGCTTTACTGCTATATATACTGTTACGAATATACATGTATGTTTCACAACATTCGTCCTTTGATATTGAATAGCTACTACAAACTGCTAACTTAGCTGCTACAAAATAGCAGTTTGCTTCGTAGCAACCCATCACTAATAATGGCCCTAAGCAATAAATGAGGTAATAAATTACTGCAAGCTGAGCTAAACTGATTTAAAACTTTGTAAAATTAATAAAATGGAGGGAGGAGAGGGAAGGGGGAGCCCGTGATTGGACCCACTACTTACTAGAGATGTTGTTCTAGACAACAAAGGATTTTGGGCTTTTCATTTTACTTAATAAAGCGTACAAACCGAGATGTAAGTGCGGAAAAAATATGCACCTTTTGTAAGTTTTCAACAATTTAAAACCTAAGTAGTAATGTAAGGACTCGTCCTACTGAATTACGTATTTTAATTATCTACAGGATGACATAGAAAAAAGTACAATGCATAGCACCACGAGATAGAGGAACGAAAAATAACAAAAAAAGTTCGTATACACTAATATCCGATTGCTTTTTGTTACAGTTACAAACTGTTTTTTATATTGTTCTTGTATTTTAGTATTACCTAGGCAATAAAAAATATTTTAAGGTAGGCTGTGATTTCATGAAACAAAACATTTGGTAAATATCAAACCAATATTAGCATAGTGCCTTGAAAGTTATATTTCAAAATGGTGTGCTATACTTTCGTAGAATACAGGGACATGATCATGTGTTACGGCGAAGCTCGTTCAAATTCTTCCGAAGCTCAACGGATCTATCGAGAGAGATACCCATTAAAGCAAGTTCCTAATGTTAGGACGTTTATTGACGCACATAGGCGGGGGGAGAAGATGGTTGCTTTAAAAAAACCAAAATTTGATTCTGGGGTTAACAGAACTGTTGCAAATGAAGGAGCTATTTTGAAGACAATCCTAGAATAAGCACCAGAGGATTAAGTGCAGCTCTGCCGAATCTCAATCGTGTATCTGTTAGGAAAGTCCTCAAAGAACAACTTCTTCATCATTTCATTTCCAAAAAATCCATCGTTTATTGGAACAGGATTTCCTACCGCGTTTACAATATTGCGAGTGGTTGCATAATAAAGGGCGAAACTTGCTGTCATTAATTTTGTTTACCGATCAAGCAGGATTTAGTCGCGGTGGCATTTTGAATATTCACAATATGCATTATTGGAGCGACGAAAACCCTCATCAGAACGTAATTCGGAATCACCAGTATGGGTTTTCCATTAACGTATGGGCAGGTATAATCCACAATTATCTAATTGGTCCATTTCGAATGCCCAGACGATTGACAGGCGAACTCTATCGAATTTTTTTTTTTTTGGAAAATGAACTGAATACTTTTTTACTAGAAGGTTCCATTGAATGTTATAAGAAGAATGTACTACATGCATGACGGCGCGCCAGCTCACTATTCTAGGAGAGTAAGGGAATTTCTGCAAAGAACAAGGTCACCAATTTGAACGCCTTATGCAGAACTAATATGTATCTTATATTTTTGAATGTTGTTTTGTGTAATAAAATGCTTTTAACTTCAACAGCTTGTAACTTGAAAACAAAAAGCAATCGGACATTAGTGTATAGGAAGTTTTTTTGTTATTTCTTGGTCCTCTATCACATGTTGCTACGCATTGTAGTTTTTTCTGTCACCCTGTATAATAACGACGGAGTGTTAAATTATTTTTGAAGATCAGTAGAGATTTGTAAACGTTGTCATAGATTGTGGCGAATTGTCTTGACATTACAGTTTCCTTTGGTGTTGAATCTTTAACATGAGCGTATAAGCAAAGGTTGTTTCCACTGTCGCCAGATTCTTTACTTGCTTGGCTTGATGGACTAGATGGTGTTTCCTATCGTATATGGAATCAAAAAATAAATATCATTTAAAACATTTTTCCTTCCAGTGACCTCTGTGTCTCTGTTGTGTAATCCGTTGTAGTTTACTACATTGACAGCAATTGTACAATTTAAGGCGACATCTTTTGGAATAATATTGCATAAGAAAGATGAAGATGATAATAAATTATAAACGATTGCAGTGCCCCCATCGGCTTTTTTCACACTCACTCTTTAAAATCTCCATTTAATTTTATTATCACTAATTATTGAACATTGCAATAAAATACTCATTTCAGACGCTTTTGTTACAAGCTCGCGACGCCCTCGTTGCTTGAAACTCGGAGCTACAAAGAGTCCAATTGCATTATAATTGTCAAAATAGAAAATTATGGATAGTGCCGTTTTTAAGGTATATTTACCTCATTCTACAATTTATTTTATTATCGATATGATTTATTTTGATTTTTAGAGCTTATTGGACACACCACACGGCTGATGTCTCGTAATTGGAATCTTCTGATTCAAGTTTATGGCTAGTGTCGGATGTCGACGATGATGAAAGCAAAAAACCCAAGAATTACGTGGAAGTAACAATAAAAAGTATAGTAATGCAGAGTTTAAAACTTATTTCAGTATGGAGAGATCAACAGCATATTAGCTGTTATGCAAAAATAGTGAACATATATAAATACGAAAAGGACAGGGTTTGCTTAGTAATTCTTATTTCTTCTCATTTGGATGAAAGAAAAAAATATCTGCAGAAAAGGCAGTACAGTAGACGCTCGGTACCGTGAACAAAATAAAACACAAACTCTAAGGAATTGTTCACGTTAACGAGAGAGTAATTTGATGCTTAAAAGATATGATGAGACTGTAAAAAAAGAGTGAATTTTTGCGAATTTGTTTTAACATGGTCTCAAGAGAATCCATTGTTCTTGAACAATATTATCTGGACGGACAAAGCCAAATTTACAAAAAATGGTATATTTAACCGGCACAATTCGCATTACTGGAGTGATTCGAATCCACACGTATTTAGAATGCAAAATTTCCAGGAAAGCTGGCAGTTTAACGTTTTTTTGCGCAGTAAGGAATGATGGTGTGGTGGCATTGCATTTCTATGAAGAAAATTTAAACGGCAAGCATCAGTAAGTAATTTTTAATCATAAGATAACCACGATTGTTTCTTTGTAGGTGAACGTTATTATAATATTTTACAAAATTTTGAGGATACATATTTAGAAAATTTGCCGCTGCCGCTGGCTGATCTTCGACAAATATTTTACCAACATGACGGCGCACCTCCTCATAACAGTCACTTGGCTAGAAATTTGTTGCAAGAGGTAATTGCTGATCAGTGGATAGCTAACGATGGACCTTTTTTTATGGCCACCTCGCTCTCCGGATTTGTCAGTTCTGGATTTCTTTGTATGGGGCACAATAAAGAATCGAGTATATTATAGTCCACTAACTACCAAGGAAGATTGTATGGTCAGAGTAAGACATGCATTTCAAAGTTTGAACCATGAATCGATTAGAAAGGCTACCCATGAAGAACTAATTCGGAGATGCGAAAAGTGTCTGGAAGTTCAAGGCCGTAACTTTGAACATTTGTTAAAATAAATTTTACGTTTGTTGCTTTTTTTATTTTAAATATGCTGCTTTATACTTTTACTATGACGTATTTTATAAAGTTTAAGTTTAAGTTTCTGTGTATTGAGCACCTAGATAATCCTGATTCTAGTGCAGCTTGTCTTAAAGACATTCTTGGATACGCTGTGAAGTATCCCAAAATAACGATTTCTATGTTTGCATTTATCTTTTTGAATTTTTGCCTTAACCGATCCGAAGTTTTTAAAATTCTGTATTATTCGCTTAACTGTGTTTGGTGACGGTTTCTGTTTTTGAGGATACGAGCAGCAAAGGTATCACATGTTCTTGTTATCACTTTATTGCATTCTCCATAATAATAAACAAATTTAAATAATCTTCGTTCGTATAATTTAACCGTGCCGGCATTGTTTATAATTGACAACTCAGTGACATTTCATCAATGCTGAATTGTTTGCCGAATGGTCATGACTTACTTAGATATACCAAAGCAGGATGACTTAAAAAACTACATAAGTTACCTTCTTACACCATACATACATATTTTAATAATTATCTTAAAAAGTATCCATTTTAGACGGGTAATGAATATGACTTTTTTTGTATTTTATAAGGGCAGTTTGATGAGAAAGAGAAAAGTAGGTAGTTGTATTTAAAAAAAAAAGTTTTGACACTTTCAATTCGAAAATTTAACTGTAATTTTCGGACACGCTGTATAATGCTTTCGAAAAATTCATTTGGTTTCGGATGCTACCCTATACGGTCAACAAATTTCCAATTTTCCAAGTTAAATACCCTTGCAGTTATAGAAGTTCAGATGCACTCGTCCATCTGTCAAAATTTTTAAAAATGCAAATATTTCAAATATGATGGAAAATAACAACATAGTTGTTTTAACAAACTTACTTTAGATTTGAACGGGGAATCAAAAAATGTAATAATATATAGGGTGTTCCATTTAAAATAACAAAGTTGACAGCCACTTCCGGTACAACCGGATGCGCTAGATTATTAAAAATATTTTAGTTCAATAGCGCAGGTAGGTTTTAGTATATAGCGAAATTTTCAGAATTTTCCAATGTATACTCATATATAGATCGATGCAGTTCGTCGTGAGACACCTCTATATAAATACTTGTTTATTATTACTTATGACCATTTATTCAATATATTAACATTTAATAATAAATAAATATGTTTTTTAAAAAAGTCTGATATTTTGGTTGGCTTTCTATGTTGTTTAACTTTTTGCGATGCAGCAATTTCTCTCAGGTCTTTTAATGATTGAATGTGGTTACAATCAATTCCATTTTCTTCTGCCCATTGAATTGAGATGTTCAAAGCATTTATTGCACTGTCTAGGGTAACCGTCTTTTTTGAGTTTTCTTCAATTTCCTCAGTTAGATTTTCATTTTTATCTTCATTAGTACCTTCCATTTGTGTATCCACTTCATTCCAATTAATTATATCTGTGTCAGTAAATTCAACATAGAAATAACTTTACATGTAGATACTGAAAGTTATGATATTCACGAATTACATACTTGCGGTAATAACATGGTTAACATATCACGCGATTCAGTTATTGCTCTTGCTTGGCTTTCTCTCCATTTTCGCAGTAATTCGGCAAGTGGCAAATCATCCTCTTCATCTTGATCACTGAAATCTAAAGTTTGTTCAACATTTGGCAGTGTCAAAATTAGTAATCGTATCTTTTAGTGTGAGATCCTTTAATGTTCCTATATCAGGACCATTTCCAATAATGTTTCGAAGAAGGCTACTGCTGTAGTATAATTTGATGAGCCTGATCACGTTCTGATCCATTGGTTGGATAAGGGCCGTTACATTTGGCGGAAGGTACATTGTTATGATTTGCCATCTTCGCTCTGCAATTTATCCTCTAGGTCAAGGGTCGGCAAACTTTTTTAGGACAGGGCCAAATCGTAACGAAAATTAAGTTCAGCGGGCCAGGTTGTAAACTCTAACGTGTATATTTTTTATTAAGTGTTCCTCTGTGTTTTATTGAACCGAAAACTATGTACCAGAAAGTTTCCGTCGTATCATACAGAGTGTTTAAAAATTACTGACTTAATCTTAAAGTTACAAAACTTATTTTTTTTTCAAAAACACCCTGTGTGTTCTTATATTTTTCTGCAACATTCAATATAGGCTTCAGTGGTTTTATTTTAAATTATTCCTATTATTTATTAACTTTTCCAAATGGTCAAATAATTTTTACCTGGTGGATTATAAATAACATTACAATAAATTATTATTGCTAGTAAATATTATAATAATCGTTGTTTTCTATAGTTAAGTACTAGAAAAGTACGCAATATATAAACCAAACAGTAAACATTAAATATTAAATGTTTATCTTCATCTGGTTCGCATTTTGCAAAATGAGGCAAAATGCGAACAAAAAGTTAATAAAGTGTTTGTGTGATATAAGAATTTGCAGAGGCTTGAAATAGCTGCATAATGGAATCTTTGCATGTGGTAATAATAACAGACAGTGAAAAACAAAGAAAATTTGAACATATGGAAAGGAAACATGGAAGAAAAGGGTATGACAATAAACATAGAAAAAATCCTCGGAAACCAGAATGTTGAAACTACAATTGAAATAAATGATACTAAAATAGAGCAAATGAGAAACTTAAATATTTATAGAGTAACATTGGAAGAAACAGGAAAACAAGATGCTGGAATAAAGATTGATAAAACAATCAAGTACTACGCCATAAACCAAAAATTTATTAATAAAAAAGACAAAAAAGACAAACCTATAGTAGTGTTATGAAGAAAGCCAAGAAAAATAAGATTCCACTATTTTAGGGCATTTGGAAACACATCTCAGTAATTCAATACCTGCTACTTCTGAAGATTTGGGCACCTTGAAAACATCTGACCAGAAAATTTTGAAGTAAAATAGGATCCATTTTTAGGAATTCTAATCCAATCTAGATCACAAGAAATGAATTGTGACATATTTCTTTTGTAATACTTCAACGAATGTCAGTATCTTCTTATTTAAAATAATTTAAAGGGACGAATGTTCAGTTGAGAGGGCATAAGAAACAAGCAATAATTACTATTAATGGACGGAACGATTGTAGAAGTTCTTTCTCATTTAAAAAAATATTAATAATTTCTTCCAAAAATCTCAATAAAATTTTTCCACTATTGCACCATCGAACTGGTGATGGTTAACTCGCCGAGAGCCAATCAAGTTAACCAATGCCACAACTGGTTCAATAATGCAAAATAGATAGAGGTGTTTGATGAATTATGCAATGACTTATTGAAAGCTTTGCACAAAACAAAAATACTTGGGCAGTATCAACAATGACTGTTAACTCATCAAGAACTAACAAAAACCACTAGACATTTTTTTGCCTTCTCCATAAAGAAGCGTATTGTGATATTCTCAATTTATCTGACAGTCGCTTGAGGTGAGAGGTCAACAGATTAAAACAAACCCTCTTCTTTAGGCACACTTCTTCAGCTTTATCGCATATCTATTCATGAATATTTCAAATTTAATTCTAAACAAGGTTAGAAATATTATTGCGAACTACGCCGAAAGCGTTCATAGTAAATGAATTAAACCGGACTTATTTACCGCGACATCAGTTGACTATCAGTCGGTGAATAGTAAATGTAGATATCTCCCGGTACAATAATTTTCGTAAACCCTTATTGTGGGTGAGAAAATTTATCGGCAATAGCTGAATTAACCGCTTGGTACTTACAACTTGCGCGTTGTTGCCGTTATCGAATGTCGGTTTGTTCACGTTATACGGCCATCAGTGTTATGAAAATGATTTGAAAATGATTGTTCACGTTATCCCGAATTTCCGTTACCCGATGTTCACACTATCGCGCGTGTACTGTATTTACAGTGTTAGTGGGAAAATATTTTAACTCCATTCATTTATGGAGGAATCGACACCGAATTGTAGGGTATTTTGCATAGATTTCGCGTTTTAGCTACTGCTGTGGTTTGGCATCCCGGGGTTTGTAAATTCAGTGTTATTTTATTAATAGAGATTAATCTTTATCGATGCGTCGGGCAAATTCTCTCAGAGATTAATGTTTTATTTTTGGATAAGATTTCTTGAATAGAATCAAGAAATTTTCTTTGCGATTCATGCGCTGCTTTGGCACGCAATTGTAAATTTTATATATATATATATGCGACCGTGTTACCCAGAGGCTCAATTTCTTGAAAGATTGCGGAGTAAGTACATGTTTTTTATTTTCTTTGCTGCCATTTTTGGTAAATTCATTTTTATTTAAAATGTAGTTCGTTTAATTTGAAATTTTCTCATCCTTCAAGGAACTCTTTTTTTAATAAGTGCTGTTGTATTTTATTGTGTACACAAGTCGGATGAAGATCAGTTATTTTATATTGTTCTAGAAGATATTGTTTTTTTAGTTTAAAGAGTTTAATTTTCTCTTTCTTAGTTTTCAAATTAGTTTTCTTTCTTGATCACCTCGGTTTGGGTGAAAAGAAGCTTTGTGCTTGTGATTAAATTTCAATTATATTTATATACTTGTTTTGTCCACGTTTAAATTAATTTAGGTTGTTGTAATTTTGAAACCACGTGGATTTTTGTGAAATAGGATTTTCTTCTAGAACAAATTTGTCTTTTGTTTGTTAAAGGATTAGCATCGTCCTTTTTTAATTGTAGATTTATGCAGTTTTTATTTTCGGCAAGAATCTTAAATTCATGGTTTTATTTTTCCTGTGTAATTGTAACTAAATGTTTTTTTTTTTTATATAAAAATAAATTTAATGATTGTTAACGTCATTCAAAATTTCAGTTCTTTTATTTTTGAATCAACCATTTCAATCTTTGGGGATTTTAAAGAAAGTCAATTTTAAGGTTTATTTTCCTTGATTAGTTCAATTGTGAGAATAACCCTGAGATTAAGTCTTCTTTTGCGCCCAATATTTTTTATCCATTGAGTTAGTAAATTTAAATTTTCATTTTTTTTTTACTTTACATTTTGCAAAATAACCCTGAGTTTGAGAGCACTTTTGCGCCCTTTAATATTTTTATTCTTTGAGCTAGCTAGATTATTGTTTTTCATTATTAAATTCATTTTCCATTTATGCTGGTACCATCAGTACACAGCACTACGTAAATAGCGGTTCGATTTCTCAGAACCCCTACCGCACAATCGTAAAACAATTGTGCGAGTACGTTTTGAACACGATTCAGGGGTCCAGTGCAAGAACCGGTCAAGTCCAGTATAGTTAAATTTACATGAGCATAAAAAACGATTTGGTACAAATTGGTTTAATAAATATGGATAAAAAATATGCCTGCTATTAGAATTTAAGCCAATGGACTGGTTTTTAGGCTAAAATAAGTAGTATTAATATTCGAAGGTTTTATTAATCTTGAAAAAAGGTAGGACTTGGCCTGTTATCGCACTGTAAGTTTAATTTAAAAAATAAATAAGTAAATATTTCAAGAAAAAAATAAATTTGTTTTATTTCAAGATTTTTTTTTGGTGAGGAGAAACCGCATGGCACCTGAGCACAGGTTCCGAGTGCCCAGGTGCTGGACCGTTGATTTACCCTTTTGAAAGCCATATATGATGTGGATGTAAACCCCCTCTTTCTTGCAGTTCTTTTTCTAGCCGTGCCTTGATCAACGTTTCCAGCAACTTGCTCAAGCAATTTAACATACAAAGGGGCCTATATGAGCTAGTCAGTTCGGTTGGCTTACTAGCTTTTGGTATCAGGATTACCTAGGCTTTTTTCCAATCATCCAGGAACGTTTGAGTCTCCAACAGTTGATTCAGGATTCTCAGCAGCCAGGCTGGTGAAGCTCTTGCAGCTTGTTTAATGACCTCAGGTAGAACTCTGTCGAGGCCAGGAGCTTTGCCACACTTTATACTGCGAGACCGCGCTTTCCAGCTCCTCGGCACTAAAAGGGTTCACATTTGTTTCAACCCCCTCTTTTACCCAGCTATCGGTTTCCATCATGAAGAGGTCCCTGACAATATTCCTCTTTCTGTCAGTGCTCAGTTCGTACGGCGTTAGATATCCAAACCTTTTTGTTACGATCTTGTATGCATTCCCCCAGATATTTGTATCTAGTTCCTGGCATAAGTCCTTCCAGTATTTTGTTTTCACTTCCCTAATTAGCTTGACTAGCGCTCTTTTGGCCGCCTTGTACTCCTCTTCAATGTTATTTGCCCCACCCCTCGTAGGTCTCCCGGCAGCGCGCACTTGTGTTCTTCTGGCCTGGAGGCACTCACGTCGTTTTTGTTCGATGGTGTCGTTCCACGAGTACACGTTTTTTGCGCTAGGCCTGACTTGCCTGATGCAGTTTTTGTAAGCCTGCTGGATGTGTTTAGTATACTGCTGGTGATTACAGCCAGTTGATCCTGTCTCAAGCACCTCTACGGTATTTCTGAAGGCCTCCCAATTTACAATAACGCAGGATGGTCGTGCTCTACTTTTGGAATTTGTTCCAGCAATCTCGAAGTAAATGTACTTGTGGTCAGTCAAGGTCTCTGCGTCGAGCACCTCCCAGTTATTTATTTTATTTGATATTCTGCTGGAGGCTATTGTAACATCAATGTAGGATTTGCTTTCGCCCCTAACGAAAGTCGTTTGGTCCCTGTATTTTGCACTACCATATCTGTCCGAAGAATCTAGTTTGTCCAATACGTCTCCCTTTTCATCTGTTATGTTTCCCAGAACTGTACAGTTGTTATTTGTGACATTTCTCATAATGCCGTCCACTTCTCTCTTATAGTCTAATATCTGTATATTCGGCGACACATAACAGACAAGTGTACAGGTATTCATGCTTATGACGAAGTGCCCATCATCCAGCCGATGCGTAAGGATTCCGACGTCACGAGAGAGGCAAAGCGCCGCCACGTTCACTCTTGTGTCCTTAATTCATTCGTTCGTCCTCACTCGGCTTTTGTTAGGCTCACAGATAACCAGGATATCGTTGTTTCGCTGTTTAGCGGTGGCAAGAGCCATATCTGAGGCTGCATAGGCCCGTCCTACATTACATTGTAGTATTTTCATTGCGATTTTTTGGTATGTAAGTACGCCGTTCACGACTACCAGCGTCAACGACACGGTTTCACTGACTTTTTTGCCCCCTTTCACGTTTTCCTGCTCCCTGGTTTTTTCCCGTATCAACTTCCTAAAGTTCGGGCATTTGGTTTGATCTGCCCTGTGACGCTCCACTTTACATGTGAGGCAGAAGTTTTCCCCAGTGCAGTGCTTTGCTCTGCGGTTCCTCTTTCCACACCTCAAGCAAACTTCCATATTGTCTTAACCTTGACAGTCTCTCTTGTAGTGGCCGAACTCCAAGCATCTGTAGCACCTGATGATGTTCACCCGTGGTCGCACGATACACATTGTCCAACCTATTGTGATTTTGCCTCTTTTAATTAGCTCCTTAGCAATCGCTATTTTAGCTACTACCGTAGCATTCTGGTTTCCGTATTGGTTTGGCCGAATGGATGCGACTCTAATGTCCCCACAGTTTGATCTGCCAACACTTCCTTTTATTGCGTTCTCGATCTCTTGTCGACCCAAGTCACCATCGATGCCTGTCACGTACAGCGTTTCATCAGTGTTCTTGATTTCCACCCGGGTTTCCTGACTTTTGGGAATGACGTCTACCAGGAAATAACACAAAAATATTAGTTTATCATCACCGCTAAATTCAGATGCTGATGTAATAACTTCTTCAGACTTCAAGTCTGAAGATGGTACTCTTTAATATTATTGTAATACCACATGTCACATGCTGGTACATCATTTTTAGCCAACGTCATAACATGTTGAAATTTGTTTAACTTTAGTCTTCTGCGCGCATCGTATAGCTTTTTATCGTTACCTGACAACGAGAGCTTCTATTGTTTTCTTGTTTTGTATTTCGAAAGCCACAAAAATTGGTATTGAAACAGATATACTGCCTTCAAGCAAAGTATCATTTTGGTTCTTCTCATATTTTATGATCCTATATTTAGACAGGTTAAATTTTTTATTCTTTCTTGACGGATTCTTTACAAATAAATGTTCAAAGTGTTGTTTAAAGTTTAGGAACATATACCGAGTTACGGATACTATTTCAATTTTTTTTCCCGAGTCACATTATATCCATATACTCTTGAGGGAGAAAGATTTTGTCGTGTTTCCTTTTTTGTAGTTCCACTGCTCTAAAGTTGCGGTCGCATGCCACGAAACTGTGGCCTGGCTCCGGATATCGATGTTGGATAAGAGTAAATCTTCCAGAATATACAAGGGTAAACAAAAATTGCAGTACGTACGTAATTATTATTTTGGGATGCACAGTTACTAGAGAAAAGATATAGATTAGTAACATCTTTACGGATGTAGTTATTTATAAAATGCAAAAGAAGACTGCACATTTCATTCTGGCCTATACCACCCAGCGTTTCGTCGTACACATAAAAGAAACTTTTACCAGAACTGGCAACATGTATACAGAAGTTGGATACCCACAGTTGTATCTTATAGACTACTACTTCTCCACTAGAGGAAACTGGAAGTGGCAGATTTTGCTGAAAGTCAAATGTCAATACTTCAGCTTTTGGATTAGCTTTTACTAACGCTATCTTTTTAATTTCTGAATAAAACGTTTCAGATTTTATTGAAGATGTAATGACTTCTCTGTCTCTAGCACTCGTTTTTCTTCTTCACTATCAGCAGCAGCTATTTTATTTTGTAGTTTATCATATTTCTGGCATGTGTCTGACTACGGTTTACAAAACGAAAATTTAAAATTTTCGGTGAAAACTTTTCTGTAATAGTCATACTTAATACTGGGATTGAAGACTTTTCCTTTCTTCAATAATTTATTCATTTCAGGTTCATAACGCTGCAAATACAACTTGTGCATTTTAGCTGTGTTTAGTAATGGCGACAGATAATACCGATGGATATTATCTTTTCGACTGTAGTGGCTTTGTGAGTGTGGTGGGGTAGGTACAGCGGGGCATGTCTTATTTGAATGTCCACTTCACTTGAAAGTGGCGGTCGCGTACGGGAGTTAGGGCATTAGCTAGGGGGTTAAATTAGCCGCGACGCGAAACAGATATTAGAGATAATGAGTCGATCGAATGGTGGGAATTTTTTAGTAATGTTGCTAAAGAACTAGATAGGCTACGGCATGATATTTAGATAGTTAGTAGGGTAGCACGCTTATAAATGAATATTTTATGCTCTTATGGGTCGAGATGGGTGTTAACTAAAATATTTAAAAATATAATCTTTATTTAATTACTCTTGGTTAGAATAATTAGGATTAAGTTATTATTAAGTATTAGAATAGGTACTGCTGTTGTTTTGTTTTTTAGTTTTTTAGGTCATCATCTTTCCTGTTCAACTTCTGAATGTGTGAAAAAGGGAGCAGCTACGCGAGAACGGCAAGGCTGTCGGAATTTGAGGAGACGTGGAGGCTGCTTCTCGCCACTCAGAAGGATAATAATAAATTTGTGGCTATCAGTAATAAGGTCTGGGACTTCTTCCCAGATCCTCCAGAGTAAGGTTTTTGCCATGGTTTTCCCTTACTCCGTGGCCATTGATTTTATATAAGTATATTATATATAATCAGTGTCCTTGGCGAATGCTGGGAGATAACGAAAGTCGTTCCATAATAATAACTGATAGCTGACTGATTTACAGTAGACTCGCGATTATGTGAACTAATCACATTTCACATATTTTATCATTTCTCAAAAGTACTATTCATATGGTCGCGAGGCTACTGTATTATATTTTTGTTATTAAAAATCATAGGGAAGTTATTTAGTTAGAGTAGGATCATTTCAATTATTATGGAACCCATATAGTACTTAGAATAGGTAGCCTCGTGTAGTACCTTTTCAGGTGGAGCACGGGGTTAGGATGATTTGTAATAATTTAGTTTTCATAAATAAAGTGTAATGGCTTTTATATTTTGGAAAACTGCTAATATGTTGTATTTGTTCATCAGTGTCTTCAGAGATCCTGTTTGGTCTATTATTATGTTTTCCTCAGAGATCTGTTGATGGTGTTCCGGTTTGAGAGGCGATATGCTTTTGTAAACGTTCTAGCCTGCTCTTAGTTATTCCGTGTAAAGACAGTAAAGCGTTTTTACAGATTTTGTTTTCGACGCCTTTGTAACAGATCTAAAAGGTACATAACATTCTAATATAAATTTAGCTCAATAAATTTATTACCATATAGTCATAAGAGTTGGCTTTTTGCCGTCCTTCCCTCGATCGTACCCTGTGACGATGTACCGATTTCAACTGGATAAGGCCATATAGATATCTTGCACATCTTTCGAAAACAAACTGTGAAAATCCCTGAAAATTTTATTGCATGCCTCTTCACCAAATTTAAGCATACATTTGGCTCGGCAGTTACAATTTCCTCCTTAAAGTGGTTATTAGTACATATAAACTAGAAAAATAAACTAGGTACATAATATGTATATTTTCTTACCGAAAACCTTTTTTTGTACGATCGATCCAGATGTTCCGACATATGATTTTTCTTTCGTTCTTTGTGCCTTTTTTGATTTCTTTTCCATAATTTTATTCTTGTTACTCTCTTTTTTCCTTTTTGTGGTACTACTGCAGCATTTGTACTAGGTACTGGTTCGTTATTTATTTCATCGTCAGAAGTTGAAGTAAAAGAGGCAGGTTCAGAAAAAAGTTAGATTACTTTTACATTTTCGTCTGTTTTAGGGGAATAATTTTCATCTGAGTCCGTGTGAGTGCTTTATACATGTCCTCAACAGAACTTTCGTCTTCACTCATTGTTTGTAACAGATTTTCTTCATTTTCACATTAAGATCACAACACGTTCACAAATTCCGTACAGCAAACTGCATCAACTGCGTAAGAACAGGCCAAGTCCAGCACTTGACTGATTATTGCACAGTGTTATAACACAGAAAACCACCAAAGCAGCTGCGTAATGAATAATATAAAGCTTTTTTAGCTGGTTATTTCACAGAATCATACACTACCCAGGAAAGGGCTTGGCTGTATGTATAACTCAATTTTACCAAAACAGGGACTTGACCGTTTTTTTGCACTGAGCTCCTCAATTCCGCCTCCACCATGGGCGGCACAGAAAAGTCCTGCATCAGCCATGTCAAACTCAAAGTCACTGGTGGGCAGGCGTGTTAAGTAGTAAATGTAACGATTTACTACGCTATTTTTACAATAGTAAATGTAACTTGCTACACTTCTGATTTACCAAACATTTACTACTAGATAAAGATGCCAGACAGAGACTACGTTATAATTTTATAATCTCTACAAAATTGAAAAAACAGGTTAGTGGGTGGGAGCAAGGATAACATTTGCAATTTAATGCAAACAGTTTGATGATACATACATTATGTGTAATATCTAATATCCTCAATATCTTCATAACTATGACTATAAGAAATACACAGATTCGTATATAGATATACCTTTTATTAAAATATATACAGGGTGGGCCACCACATTCGCGTCGGTTTATATACGAAAAGTGGTGACATATTTTCAATTTTTTTTAAGGGTCATACAGGTTCAAAAGGACCACATCAAAATTATTTTGAAGTATACAGGGTGACTATATACTACTATATATAATATAATACTATATTTATTAATATTGTTCAGATTTATTTGTGTCTTTTAACTTAAGGGAATAATATGTATATAATAATTTTGATGATTTATCAGCGGATAACCTATTTCTTAGCGTTGAATGTACAAATGACCAATTAGAAAATAATCTTTCTTACTGAGCTGATGAAGCCGCATGTTTATAAGTTTCAGCGCCAATTCCACTAAAGTAGGATATCTTATATCAGCAAATCTCCAAAAAGTAGTATAAGATGTTATTTGCTTTTCAAACCGTTTTTCGAAGATCCCTACGCCTTTTTCAAATGCGTGCGGTCATCTAACCCTTCGCTGTCCAAATGCTCTAAAAGAAATTTGCGAACAAGCGATTTTTGTTCCAGACATAGATTTTTTCCTCTGTATCTACTATATAGGATGTAGGGGAAGAACGGGCATAACGGCCAGGCTAAGGTTTTCTGAATTTTATAACTGATTTTTAATTGACATGGAAACTTCAAAATCATAGAATATACACATCAACCATCCTAGTGAATGTAATATTTTTTTCATTGTGGTTGGCCAAAGAAAAAGACCTACATAATAAATTACCCAAAAAGTACCCATATGGCCATTATGCCTGCAGGGGTAGGGCATAATGGCCATATAGCCCTAAAGTGGTAAATAAATTGAGAAAACAGGTTTTTAATTAGAAACAATTTATTTTAAAAAGATGTTAACTTATTTACAGTAAAAAACATAATCTTAGTCATGTTGAATACAAAAGATGTTTTTTCCAAAAATATCTATTTTAAAGAAATATTTTTTTAAAAAGAAGAAAATGATTTTTAGTAAGTTTAATAAATACCGATCGTCCTCTTCCCCGACACCAGCACACAGTTCATGGGCCCACAAATCACATCCTGGGCACTTGACCCAACGCTCATTGGGATTTGAAACTGAAAATTTAAATGTTTAAAATGTTTATTAGCAATATAAACATTCTGCATCGTTGTCATTATCTGAGTCCTCAACCAGGATTCTTTTGGCATTGTTGACCCGGGGTCTCTTAGCTGTCTTCTTAAGATTTTTATGAATATTCTTAACATCGTTCTTTTCTTCAGCTAGTTTCCGTTTCACACCTTTTTCTTTTACTTCCTTAGCAGCTTTCTCGGCTAGAAGTTCATTTTTATATGGACTTCCTGACAACAGAGCTGCATAACCTATTTTTCGTGTATTGCTCCTGCGTTTTACTTCAGATACACGAGGCACAGGGGCAATATTTTGAGGGGAGACGGAAAATGATGACCCCGGTTGAGGATCTAAAGTTTTATATAAGACGGGAATATTACTGCGCGATGATTCAGCTTGCAGTGAAGGAATGGCAGTCCTGTCGATGGGTACTGGCTCTATAGCATTTACTACTGATGCCATTGCAGTTGATGAAACTGGTATATCCGTTACTTCCGCTGCGGCAAAGTCTTCTTCTGAGAAAATGTTTTCATTGAATGGTTCAATGCCACATTTGCTAAATCCTTTCACTGCACTGAGCGCAACAGCAGCCTTCATGTAGGCTTCCCCAAAAAGACGACTTACCTGAAACTGTGTCACCGTTCGCCCGGGGTTGTTCCTTAAAAATCGTTCGATTGCCTGAACGTAAAAAGTGTTCAGGGGCCCCATAAAGGACACGTCTAAGGGCTGCAATTTATGGCTGCAGTGAGGTGGTAAGCACACCACAGCTGTATGATTAGCCCTGGCCAGACTAATGAAATCAATGTTTTTAGAATGGGTAGAATGCCCGTCTAATATCAACAGTGCTGGATCATCTTCTGTGGGTTTGGTATGCATTAGAAAATGCCTAAACCATTCTACAAAAATATCAGCTTGCATCCATCCACTAGGGTGGCAAGTAAAGGCAGTTCCAGGAGGAGCTCCGTCCGTTAATTCAGCCTTCATCCGACGGCGGGGAAGGATAATGAAAGGGGGGATGTAGGTGCCCCCAGCTGAGAAACACATTACCAAAGTAGACAAAACCCCTCTTTCAGCTGATGTAAGAGACCCTACTTGTCGTCTACCCTTTAAAGATAGCACTTTTGTGCTTTTAGACTGGACTGTAGTGAGTCCAGTTTCGTCAACATTGAAAATTCGATGAGCTGAATACTTGTGTTTGGCTCTTTCCTCGATGAGGATATCAAAAAATTCCTTAACAGCAGCCTTGTTAAAACCATTTGCTCTTGCTGAAGAAGTTGGCTCAGGTGACCTTAATGTTAATTTTGGCTGGCGTTTCCGAAAACCAGCAACCCACCCTTTTCCAGCCAGCCTGGTCTCTCTATCAAAATTATGCGGAAGGTTATTCTTCCCAGCAAGTTCAAATGCTGCACTTCGCAGATCCTTAATAGTCATACCGAAAAATCTCGTCTCCAACGTGAGTAGATGGTTGTAGATTTCTTGTTCTTGTTCCCTAGTAAAGACGGACTTAAAACCTCCAAATACCGTTTTGTTGCCTGTAGCACGCATATTTTTCTTCAACACTCTCCTCTTCAAAGTATTCCTTGGAACACTGTAGGCGGTTGCAGCAGTTAAGAAAGCCATGTCACTCTTCACTGCCTCTATTGCTTTTTGCATGTTATCTGGATCCCACGATTGCCTTTCTCCCTTACGCTTATGCTTGTAAACCATCACTTCTAAAACAAAACAAAAATAATTATGCAATTTAAAGTCATATGTCATATACCTATGCATTAAAAGTGTATCTTACTTTTCGTATTACTTGAAAATATTTTTTATATATTAATAACTATATAGAAAATATAACTTTTTTACGTTTAATACTACTACAGTATTAGGTAACGTGAAGTGCTACAATTAATGGTTTATCACACATATTTATATTTAACACTTGATCACTTACATAACAGTAAAAAAAAATAAACAGAAATAGTGCAGACGGACATAATGGCCATAGCGGCGGGCATATTAGCCACTTACTGGCCGTTGTGCCCGCCTAGGCGCCATTAACAAAAGCTTGTTGTCAGTTGTCAACAAACAACAATGCGCCATTTCTCAATATTAAATTTTGTAGCTAAGTTATCACCCTTTTACAACAATTATGTTTCAGAAACCAAACTTGTTACGTAAGTTTATAATAATTACATGAAGTGAGCACTTACCTTAGATCAGATGGTATGAAAAACACAAAAATTGCAATAACTCGTGATGTCGCAGTTCTTTCTTCTTCTAGTGACACAACACAACTAGCGGGATTGTGAGGCTAATCTTTGCGCGTTTACCGCAGGATAGCAGCACTGTACAGCCCTACAAACCTGTCTGGCCGTTATGCCCGCACTGGCCGTTATGCCCGTCCTTCCCCTACATAATTTGCAGCAACAGCGTAAATATTTGTGTCCATCTTTATGCGGTGGCTGACTGCCAATGGAGTAGAACTAGGTTTTGAAGGGATTGGTTACTTTTTCAAGTTTATATTTAATTTGCCCTTTCTTCTTCCGCTGCTTTTCTTCTAGAATTGACTTCATTGCCGTTGAAATCAGTATTTCGAATGCTGCTTCCTGCTGCTATTGTGGTTAGATCTCTTATTTCTAACCGAGTCCTCTTTAGAGAATTATGTCAACGAACGATAAGTCATGTTTTTTTATCAGGGGTCGTATTTTCTTTATCTTCCTTATCATTCTTCTTATTATCTAATTTGGTTACCTCCTTCTCTTGATTTGGTTTCTTTTCATATGTTTCTTGTATGAATGATTCACCTGGAGCAAAGTCTTCATCAGTAAAATTTTCGGGTTTGCATGGAAATATTCCTATATTTGCAAACCGTTAATGGCTTTGACTGGTGTGGCTACGCGCCCATATGCATTTTGAAATATTTCAGCTATTACAGACGTCGTGATACGTTCATGAGGATGACTTCTTAAATAATTGACACATTTAGTGTTATATGCCGATTTCAAGGATGAGTAAAAAGCTACATCCAGCGGTTGCCGTAGACGTGATGTATGCGGGGGTATTGATAACACTACAATTCCTCGCTCTGTACAGAAATTGTACGCCTCTAACGTATAGTGACTACTGTGGTTATCGACGATTAGCTAAACAGGATCTTCCATTGAAGGTTTTACTACATCGTAAAATGCTGGAGCCATAGAAGTCCTAGAAGTAAGATCTCATTAATCCAACCTTTTTCCGAGCAGCAATAAACTGCACTTGGTGGCCCATTTTTTTTTAACTCAGGTTTCATTCTTTTGCGCGCATAAATAAATAAAGGTGGAATATATGTGCCTGAAGCACTTATGCAGCACATAATGGTCGTTATTTGACCTCTTTCAGCGCTTGTTATGAAGCTGATTCTCTTTTGTCCCTTTTCACCAGGTATTTTTCCAGGATTTTGGACGTTGTTATACCCGTTTCGTCGGCATTATATATTTTGGATGCCGAAAATTTATATCTATCCAGAAGAGACTGTAAATTAGAGAAAAATAAGTCTACTTCAGTTTTATTAAACGCGGATATGCGGTTAATGCTCGTCGCTTCCGGTTTTTTTAGTTGAATAGTTGGGTTTCTTTTAAGGAAGTCGGTCAGCCAGTCCCCTCCCTTGCAGTTTCTTTTTCTTTGGAAAATGGATGATGTAATTTTTTTTCCTTGAGCATATTTATAGGCACATTTTTTAATTTCTGTGGGAGTTATTCCATAAAAAAATGTTTTGACAATTTTATTATCTGCTTTGCCAAAACTTCTCCTTTGGTAAATACAGATTTTCGTCCTAAAGAAGCATCTGTTGTGTCATTTCGTTGACAGATGCAGTGCAGATCTGGGAATGTTAAAACTTCTTGCAACTTCACGTCCGCTTCTGCCACTATTTATTGTATTTATTGCTGCACTATGTTGTTCAGCAGTCCATTGTGCTTTGTCACTTTTCAACAAAATTTTGAGGGTAATAATGGCCGGCCATCATTACCTCCACACACGTGGCCATTATAACCCCAAAATACATATTTATACTCATTAACTCACCGTAACTAATCCTTGAAATTAAAACCAGAATTTGTTATGTAGGCTTAAAATACATTAAAAATATAGCATATGGGTACGAATTACGTAGCTAAATAAACTTAATTAAGTGCTTTTACATACCTTCAACAATTTTTACTTTACCGTCTGAACATCTTCATTGCTTTAGGTACAGTATGAAGTACATACAGATGGATGGCGTAACAGTCCTTGGCTATAATATTAGACGCACTTGAATTTTTTCAGTTATTTCGACTGTTGACTTTATAACAATCATTATTTTGTTATAAAAATGTTTTATTTTTTAATTTGCAATCTTAGTAGCTAAACAAACAGAATAAAACTAATTTAAACTAAATAAAAAAAATAAAAACTTCATTCGTATAAATTTTTGAAGAAAATCAATATTTGGTGGAGCCACCTTTAGTGGTGATTGGATTTCATAGCCATTGTCAGCTTTGGTTTCCTAACTGGTCTACACAGGTTTGCAACCACAAAACACATCAAAAGCCGTTTGTATCAGTCAAATATTAACGTGTCTGAGCGTGCCATACGGCGGAAGTTGAAGGAATTGGGTTTCAGGTCGTGTAGACCAGTTACGAAACCAAAGCTGACAATGGCGATGAAATCCAAGCGCTTTCAGTGGGTGAGGGGCCACAATGACAGGGACTTAGAATTCTGGAAATCGGTATTTTCGTTATAGATTGTTTAAATAAGCGTAGGAAATATTGTTTTCAACTTGTTTTAGGTTTGTTTCAGCGATGAAAGCACATTTGAAGTCATGGAAAACAAAATACAATTTGTGTGCCGCTGTGTAGGGGAAAAATTCCATGCAGACTGTGTCAGACAAACGGTAAAACATCCCACAAAAGTTATGATTTGGTCTATTATAAGTGGCAAAGGTACAGGAAGTCTCTACGTCGTCGAGAGTATCATGAAACAGGGCCAGTATAAGAAAGTCCTTCAAAACCACTTGATCCATCAGTTAAAGGACTGGTTTCCAAATGGAGAGCCGTTCGTTTTTATGCAAGATGGAGCTCCCTGTCACAGTGCTCGGTCCATTAAAACATTTTTTGCAGCAGAGTAACATCTCTCTTCTTAGCTGGCCAGGTAATTCCCCAGACATGAACCCAATCGAAAATGTTTGAGAGGTGTTAAAGCGAGAGGTAGCAAAGGAAGCCATTGCCACCAAAACCCAGTTAATAGAAAAAAATTATACATATCCGGAAGCGTCACCCACGCATGCAGAAGACCATTCAGAACTGCATTAATAGCATGCCACGGCGAATTCAAGCGTTAATCACCACTAAAGGTAGCTCCATCAAATATTGATTTTCTTCTAAAATTTATACGAATGAAGTTTTTATTTTTTTTATTAAGTTTAAATTAGTTTTATTCTGTTTGTTTAGCTACTAAGATTGCAAATTAAAAAATAAAACATTTTTATAACAAAATAATGATTGTTATAAAGTCAACAGTCGAAATAACTGAAAAAATTCAAGTGCGTCTAATATTATGGCCAGGGACTGTACTTACGAAATAATAACAAGTCTGCACCTGTTATATTTAATGCCGGTCATTACCCCCCTCCCTTCCCCTTCCCCTACTTAATACACTGAGAACTTTATTATAACAATCAAACACATGAATAGAAATAAGCGATTTATTAATTTCTAAACACATTTTATTTATTCGTGTGGGAATATTACATATCTTGAATATCTAATATTTAAATTTCAAATAAAGTAATAAGATTTTGTTTATTAATTTATATCGATGACCATCCAGCAGGTTATTATTATCATGTAACAAATACCCATTTTCCCAAAACACTTTTTCATTACATCCTTGAAATATTTTACATCTTAAACGTTGGAATATAACCTCATCCTTACTGAAATACTGTTGGTTTTCACGTATTCTTTTCTCGGCCACCCTGCATATGTGTACCACATCATCTGACGCATTTACTAGGGCACCCCACCCACTAAACAAAATTCGGTAACGGAAATGTTTCAGAGATGTAACATTATTAACTTTGAAACTTCGAGTGTAACGTGCAGAAACGTTTTGTTTACCGTACAGAACATGCGACATGTCCGCCCTCAGGAGCGTCTCAAAAGAAACGTTGCGTTTGAATACGTTTTAGAAACGTAAGTGTTAACATTTTAAGAAACGTTTTATAAACGTAATCATTTGAAACATTTTTGTACCATAGAGGTAAAGTGTTGTAAGCCAATTTTTGCCCATTACGAAGTATAAGTATACCATTTTCTGTAATTACAGATTAACAAAATCGTATACACTTCGTAATGGGCAAAAATTGACTATTGTGGTTATACAAACGGAAATTGCATTGTATTAAAAGGTCTTTATTAATTTTTTTTTGTTACAACTTATTTTGCCTTACTGCACTATCTAGTATACTGGAAATCAGCTTGCCTAAACCATATCCTTATGGTATACTCAAAAATGACCTCCAACAACCATGAGTAGGTATCTTTTTCTTACAGCAGTTAAAAATGTTAAAAGATTAAGGTATTAATAGGTTATAAGAGTTTTTTTTTAACACGATCGGATGCTACTACACTATTGCTCTGAACTAAGTTCTCTAACAAATTATTTTCCCAGCAAAATGTGAGTTGAGGTTATGTACATCGAGTAGTTGAGAGAAATTTTATGCCAGTCGTAATTGAAGTATGTGTATACCTAATATATGTAGGGTTTAGGTTAGAACGCACACACTTGTTTATTAAAAGATATAATTATATGAAAAACGGTATAAAGTTGAAAATGGGGATTGAGGTCTGATTAAAATGTTGTGTTAGGGTTGCATCGCAAAGAAGATAATTAGGGTACACTTGTTGTTTTTATGGATAGCACCGCGCCTCACTTACGGTTCGACTTCTGACGACTTATTTACCCCGCTGTTCGGTTCGCGCGGGAATTTTAAAAATTTCTTCATCTGCACCCACATATACTTACCGAATTCTTAGCTTCAGGTGTTTCTGTTATTATGTTAATTAGAAAAAGCATAAGTTTGCCACTTAGCCACAATCTGATCTGGCCACAACAGCCAGCATACCCAAACCATGGAAAACCCTATAGAATGAAAGCTCCCTATAATAATCCCTGAACCAATGTCATCAGCGCCATCTGGTAGAATTGTAGAACTGCCGCGGCAAATTTGAAATAGAGGTACTGGTATTAATTCGGATTTATTTTTTCTTTGTATAATACACAATGCATCTTCTGTTACTCCTACTAATATAGCAATCATAAATTCTCATAATCGCAATTACATTAATAGGATTAACAGAAAATGTACTATATTACAGAAATACCACTCAGGAAAAATAGGGAAACAGAAACAACTTATGAATACACTTATTTTCTATATTATTTACAAATATTTGCAGCATGTTTGTACAATAGGCTACAATTATTTGGTAAAGGTCTCTTATCTTTACCATTAATGATATTATTAACGCCATTATAATAATTGTGTATCACAGTAACTGTAAAATTATTTAATGTCATATTAATAATATTTTGAGAATGTTCACATTGAATAAAATTAAAGTTTATGCATTTTTTTAATGTCAGTATAAGTCTTTGCAGCAGCCATTTTACATCCACTATATTCCTTTCGCCATTATAAGACTGTAATCGATTTCCACTCCCTCTCTTTTTCATACATTATATCTACATGCGATACACGTTCCTATTTTTAATTTAGTTTTAATTATAAAGCCAGCAATGTATGGTAAAACGTTTTCCTCCAATGGGCGAAGTGATTCGTAATAATCAGGAATGATCAAGGGATCAAAGGAAGGGGATCAAATTATCAGTGAAAGGTGGCGTATCCTATAACAAATACAAACTAGAAGAAATTAACTAAACTAAAACAAGAGCATACCTTATTCATTTCTAAAAATTCGGATAAAGTGATTAAAATATTACACTTATCATCCTCGCAGTTGGCCCCTACAGAATGTTTGCTACTTAAATCGTTCACAAGCAATGACTTAAAATATGGCGTAAACGCTGATGCAGTTGGATTTGTATATCTTGATCCCCTTTGGCGAATACGTCCAAAAATAATTTACAGGGGATCCTGATTAAAACATCTTGGATTGAATTTTTTAAAACCAGAAGATGTCAATTTGTTTTTTAACAAAATTTTTAACGTAACGACCCATTTTTTTTAAAATGGGTGGTATTTTTTCAATACCACTGCAATCTACAGTTCTCATTGTCTGTATACATGTGATAGAGTCATTCCAAAATTCTGTATGTGGACAGGTATCAGTAGTCAAATCCACTTGTGTTCTAAGATATTTTCCAGTTGAAGTATATGATCTATGTCCATTTACGCTGTCAAATACGGAGTCGAAAAATTTTAAAAATTCCGCTGTTTTACTGCTCTTTTTCCTAATTTTATTCCTCCTTGAGAATATTCTACTAACAATTTCGATAAAATACCTAAAGAATGGTACAAAGATATATGGGGTCATATAATGGAATAATTTGGTGTCCACCTACATCAAAGTTGTTAGAGTATAGAGTTTCACCTCTTCTTTGATAATCTCTCTCTCTGTATCCCGTCTTAAGGTATTAATTGCATTGACATTATTAGACCCCTGATCACATATGGTGGCAATAATGTGAAATCCAGAGTCATATGCAAGTGCAACTATTTCTTTTATTGTCTTCGCAATTTGTTGACCTTTAACTGCCCTACTTACAAAATCGTATAATATTGGTTGTTTCCATCTACGGTTTATCCCACGCAACATGAAAACCTAAACATTAAAATTCACCATCAGATTGTTGACAGTTGGCATTGAATTTATATCATATACTACAAAAATTTATGTAACTCACTTGCACATGGTCAGCAATTTTGGCTGAATCACCAAAGTTCTCAAACACTTCAACCGGGTCTTTAAACTTATTATAATGCAGATTTGGAGCAATGCTCATTTTATCAAAAATTAATATGCTGTATTTATCTAATGGTTGTAGTCGACTACTTATTTCTTTCAGCCCATTAAATAATGTTGTGTTTACACCAGGTTCTATCTTTATCCTATTTAATAATTGCATGATAGTGACCCTTGAGGGCAGGGCATATATTTGCGACAGAAATCTATAAGCAGATCTACTTTGTTTGAATAAGGCTAATGCAGTTATTTTATCCTTTGTTGAATATCTACGGCCAGATGGTTTTTTTGCCAGCACACGTAATTTGACTTTTGAATTTTTTTTAGCAATATCATTGAATGATACTGTTAATTTCTGAAATGGATTGCTAACCATATATTTCTTCGCCCTTACTAATTCGGTGCGAAAGTGCACTACCTTCTCCTTTTGGACTTGTACCTTCCTTTTTAATATATGGGTTCTCCTATACAAATACTTCTCTTGAGGGCTTAAGTCTTTTAAACGACTTACACATGGAGATGTCAATAAACCTGAAATAACATATCATGAAAATAACAATAGTTGTTTGGAAATCACAAATCACCTTTCTGCAATGGAGATATGTTTAAAATTGGATTTGTTTGTTTATTTGTTCCCGGCATGCTTTCCTCCAGCGAGGGAGGTGTACTTAATTTGCTTAGCAAACTTGGAGATTCTTTGCTTACTCCTGGTGTATTTTCATGTTCTGCAAATTACAAGGCAAATTCTGAACTAGGTTACAGATCCTTGTTAATGTTATATTTTATATAAACACAGGTGTCAGTAAATTCTATAATTAAATAGAAAACCATAAGTAAAGTGTTGTAAACATACCATCATAGGTGGTTGATGTTCCTACAGTACACTGCTCTAATTCTGAACGGTTCTCACCAGACTCTTCAGTTGTGTTTGCTATATAATTAAATATTTGATATGAATATATCGAAATAATTATTTTCTATCTAATAATACCTGGTAGAAATAAGGTGGAATAAACATATTTCTTTAACCTTCTATTACCTCCAACATCATTTTCGCCGAAATGTTTGCTACATACTCTATAGTGTTCAAAGATATATGTTTCGCTAAGTCCTTTCAACAGCTTATTATTAATTACTGCCATCCATTTCTTAAACAAAATTGGGTTCTTCGCCGGATTTGGAAATGAATGGCGTGAATCCCATTTATTTGGGGTACATGAAGGCACTATATAACCTTGCTACCCTTTGCCAGCACCCATACCTAACTTTACTTTATGTAATGTATTTAAGCTACAAGTTAAGCGTAAGATCAAATATTACACTCACCTTCCGTTGAATATAAGCTATTGTGATTTATAAATATGTACAATAATAATTGGTCACTATCTGCTATAAATACACTAGTTATAACTTATGCCTTCTATATACACCATGTAAGTATTCAAACTTAAGAGAAAAAAAAAAAACGATAATTCCACAAAACCAAATCAAAATCAAAACTTATCTGGTAACTTTGGCGGGTGTCGGTGTGTATCTGAGAGGGTATGTCACGCTAGGGTTGTTGTTGTAGGCGTGGTCCAATTTTGCTCCCCTGTACGCAGTGCAGGCGCATTCAATGATGAGTGGTCTGCCAAATTAGGTACTTCACTCCCACTAAGTTCAAACCAAAACAAAATAGGTCCTAAAAGACAGGGCCGGATTACCAAAACTAATAAAGTTAACAACCTTAAGAAAAGTCAGCTTACCAGTGACCTAAAGATGAGGCCATTAAACTAAATGAATGCCGGCTTACCCTACTGCTTATAAATCCCTTTTCAGGAAAAGATCGATGCAACGAACACATCTCCTGGCAGCCCCAGGTAAAACAAAAAAATGCACTCGATACTGGATGTTCCGCATGTGACAATATCCCACAACAAACGTGGTAACTAATAAAACTTTCACGCAGAGAACTACAGGGCGTGTGATGTTTAAGAAGCCTCTCTGTGCGTCTCTTCCCTTAGCAAGCGGGCGGAAACGGGAAAGGCAAGGTTCATCAAATCAGTCACTGACAAACTAACAATGCGGAGTAATTCACGCAAAAGAAAAGGTTTTAATGAACGAAACTTGAACTAATAATTGAATAATAAAAAGCTATTTTGACGGACAATGAATTACTAATAATTTGGAAATGAATAATGAAAATGAGACATTACTTTTGACTATCACGACTAAAGATGCGTTGGAATCAGCAAGAAGTACGAACCTTAGCTGCTAGTTGAAAATTAAACAATAATTTTTAAATAAAATCCATAAATGAAACGATCGCAATCTCACGGCAACAGCATGCTGAGTATTATATAAACTTATGCCAGAATTCAAAAAATTACATGTAAAATATTAACTGCTGATTTGAGAACATACAAAGGGGAAAGGAGGGTAAGATGACGATTGAAAGCTTAAAAAAATTATAACACTGTTATTTTTCTTCTAACAAGAGACAGGCACTTACAAGGTCATTGACTGCTATTAGTACTTTACATAATACATTTAGATTACGTAGTGGCTAATATTTGAAACGAAAATTTTTAAATATATATCCACGTCATATTCGTCATCTTATTCTTCGTGGAGGGTAAGATTACGAGTTAGTTATTCTAAAAAAAGGTATATCAGAAAGTAAACAAATAAAGGTAAAATATATTTATTTTGAAAATAATGCGATATTGAAAATATACATATTTACATGCACCAATTACAAGTCCATTGCTTTATCTTTGCTTCTCGGTTATCCATACCAGAGCATTCAGCGTGAGCTCACTTCTTACATCTACTACAGCAATACCATAGCTCGTCCTTCCCTTTCTTCTAGGACCTTTACCACTGGAAATTACTAGAGACGGTAATTTCTTTCTGGGTCTATATTCTTGGAGCTCTGTATTTTAGAAAGTAGATGTAGTTGGAACTTCCATTGAAATGTGTCTCGATCTGTTATAAATAAATATAATTTATTGGTGCTGGCTATACAAAAGTATTTACACAAGTCAAAGTCTAATTTAATAATTTTAATTTAAGTTATTTAACAATATATATAATATAATAAATACAGTAACAATAAAATCAAAGTGAGCACCAAATGCGGAGGCGCAACTACAGAAATACTCCTCATTTGTATAAAAAGCTTGATGAATTAATATTTTTTTTTATAGAACATTCGAATGACTTTCTGCTTAGATCTCTAATATTTTGTGGGAGAACATTGTAAAACTTTATGGCCTTGATGGTAAGACATCATTTGTGTGGAACTGAGACGAGTATACTTAATGCTTAAATCATTTTTGTTTCTTGTGTTATAGCCGTGAAATGTAGCATTATAGAGTAACAATTTATATTTTTTTTAACGTACATAAGACATTCAGACAACATAAACTGGCATGGAAAAGTTAAAATTTTTAATCTTGTAAATGCTTCTCGACAGTCAGCACGAAATGATAAATTACTTAGGATCCTTACGGCTTTTCTTTGCAGCCCAAAAATTCTAAGACTCGGATAGCTATGACCCCATAGCAAAATTCCATATGACATAACTGTGTGAAAAAGAGAAAAATAAGCAGCTTTTAAGACACTTTCTGATACCGACGTTGACAAACTTCTTAATAGGAATAATGTTTTTCTAAGTTTATTTGCAATGTAATCAGTATGCGCTTCCCAGCCCAGTTAGGCTCGAGGAAACTCCTAAGTATTTAATTGAATCAGGATTATTTATTTCAGTGTTTCTTTTGGAAAAGACAATTGTTTTTTGTTTTACTTTCGTTTAGAACCAGCTTGTTTGAGGAAAACCAAGAGCTCGCTGCATTATTTACCAAATTACTTCTCTCCACAACCCTTTCGATCTCTGCTGGAGATGCCATTTTGGATGCCATTGATACCCCTGCGAGTTTCGGCAGTTAGATTTAATGTCTTTAAATCTTCTAGTGCACTTTGGAGCCCGGGAAGATGATTTGCATAAGGTTTATTCCCTTTTGCAAATGCGGTGGATTAAATATGGGAATAATCCTTTGCCTATTTATTGCAAATATATTTTCAAACAATTCTTCTCCTCTTCTCAAATAGCTGGCCCTTGTGTCTTTTATTAAGGTTTTTATTCCACTAACATTATTAGCGTCTTGGTCACATACTGTGGCCACAATAATAAATCCTGCCGAATGAATCGCCATGACCAATTCTTTTAGTGTTTGCATTATTGTTGATGGTTTAGCAGCACCCTTTCCAAATTGATACAGTACAGGTTGCTTTCATTTACTTTAATACTCTTCTTAGCCTTCTTTCCTTGTTTTTAGTTTTTTTTCCTTTTGTTGACGTGCTCTCTCTTCTAATTCACATTTCACAGGCGTGCTAGTGATTTCATTCGACACAGTTTTTCTCTTATTTGAAATTTATTTTCTTTTACTTTCTGGAAAAGGTTTCTGTAGCGGTGTGTATGAATTAGAACTTTCAACAAATAAGTTGCGTTTCGCGTTCGCTACTTTAGATGCATCTTGTGGTATATTTATTACTCATAGAATTTTTATATTTGAACTTGCCGAACTTGGAATATCTTTTCTAGACTCATAAGATTTTTGGCTGTTATTTTGGTGGATATTTTCTTTTCGTTTTGTACTTTTTTTTTTTACATTGATTAAAGGTTCGTTATAAGATTCAGATTCGTCAATCGACGACATTTCGTATGAATTCTGACTTTTTTTTCAAAATTAGTTTCAGATGTTACTGCAGCTGCGTATTCACGGTCTTCAAAAATTAAAGGATTATATGGTTCAATTCCTGTTGCCTCGAAACTTTTTATTATAAAGTGGCAACCCTTCCGTATGCTGAGCCAAATAATTGACATATATTTTTATCTGTTATGACACTTTCTGGGTTATTAACTAAATGTGTATCACAAGCTTGGGCAAAATATGTTTTTAATGGACCAAAAAGCTATGTGTCTAGAGGCTGGAGCTTGTGTGATGTGTGCGGTGGCAAACTAACCATAACTATATCGTTAGTACGACAAAAATTTATGGCTCCCAATGAAATAGTGAACTATGATTGTCTAGAAGCAGTGACACTGGAGTGCCCTGAGTTGGTTTCACGTGAGCTACAAAATGTTCAAAGTATTTGACAAACGATTCTGAATTCATCCGCCCAGTAGGCTGAGCTATGCCTTTAGTTCCTGGTGGACATCCGTAGAGAAGTTCGGCCTTCATACAATGACCAGCAAATATTGAAAAGGGAAGGACATACACTCCAGTTGCGCTTATGGCACAAACTAGGGGAAATAGGCCTGAGACGGCATACTTTTATAATTAAAATATTTTATATTATTCATAGAAACGATTAGGATATTTTTGCGCATTGGAATTAACTCGTCCAGCTTTACGCTTTCTGAATATATTATTATTTGCAACATCCTATTGAGCAAAGAACAAGAAAAAAACGGTTTTTGTGAATGTATCTCACTATGCCATCACATCCCCAGTTACTGATGAGATGGTATACACATCGTATATTAATGAATGCAGTGTATAATTGAAAAAAAAAAAAACTTTATTCATATAAAATATAATCCATAATTTTTTTTAATTACTTACAAATATCGCAAACGAATGTTTTGGTTTTTCTGGTTGCACCAGCACAAAGGGCATGTGCCCATTGCTTGCATGTTTGGCATCTAAGCCAGAACTCTTTAGCTCTTGAACGGGAATATAATTCATTACAATAAATACAAGAAGCGTCTCCACGTCTTCTTGCATGGCTTTTTCCAACTCTGGTGTGCTATTTAATAATCTAGATGTTGCAGCGGTTCGTTTCCGTGGTAATCTTGCGACAGCAGCTGCAGGCAATGGACTTATTTCTGCTACAGAGTGGTTCAGGCTGCTTTTGGCAAGTTGAAGGTAGTGTATCCCTTAAATTGTCACCGAGCCCTTCAACTTGTTTATTCGTAATTTCCGCCGGTTCAAACATCCATTCTGGAAATATATTTGAGTTAAAGGGAAAAAATCCTTTTCAGCGTTGCCAATATTTGCAGTTTTATTATATGCCTGTTTGAAAATTTTAGCCACTTGAAAATGGAATTTATGGAAAAAAAAAATAGGAAAAGGAAAAGAGTATATTTAAAAAATAACTAGAAAAATATACATTTTACATACAATTATTTGTGATGAAATAATACCAATTTATACATAAATATATGTTGAACATATTTTGTTTTAGCGGAATCTATCTTGGATTGATAAAACAGTGTAGTGTTAACATAAAAATCAATTATTAACTTAATTAATTCAAAGCGATGATTATATAAATAATCTTGCGTTTTTATATGATTCTCCATAATAGAGCCGCTGAACTTAACGCCAATTGACTGAGCAATTTTATCGCAAACTCCTTTTTTTAAGTTTGGTCCAATACAATGTTGGTACTGACGAATTATTTTTTCTGTCATAAGACATATAGAAACTGCGCCTGCAGAAGGTGCTAAATATGATCTCCAGTCTTTTATTGAGCTGAAGAAAGGCATTTCTCCCGCAATGATCTGCTCCCTGCATATATCGCAATGTATCAAACCAAAATATTTTTTTAGTTACAAAACCCGCAATGCATTCTGTGACTTCCTCAACAAAAGGAGATAATGTCCAGAAAGCCTTTACATAATCATGGGCAAAGTCGACTTCCATATTTTGAAGAACTTCCGGGTTTATACGCTGATTTTTTTTTGTTTTTTTATTAGAAGACACATGTAAAATTTTAATGTCATCAAATAGGCAATTCCCATTTTCAATTTCTCAAATATCGTGCCTTATGAGAAGCAGTTTGTAAGCTGATTTAAATTGCACTGCATTTGGATTATTATAAAATCCGACACCGCTGCGGATAGCGCTAAAAAATGTCTTTAGATAACCCTGAGATGATTTATAAGTTAGCAGATAAGATTGATTCATTCCAACTAATTGATCAAACAATATAAACATATTTCGCAGGTTTATAGTTAAACCCAAAAAAACCAGTTTTTCGCAACGTTTGCAGAATGGGGACGTTTTCTGTATCTCGTAATGAGGTGATATACGTCTCAAATGCGGCAGTAGACTCTTTCAAAGAGGCATATGTTGACTTATTTAAAGGTTTGTTGAACAAACTCTTGGAGAAATTGTTTTTGCAATTTAACACATCAGCAATATTATTAAATTGCAAATAAAAAATTGCGGTATGTACGTAAACAACCTTCAAAATTCTGCTTTGTTTTTTCATCATCAAGTGAATTTAAAAAAGAAAATGATTTAAAAACGCTGTCTATATGAAACAATATAATATACAAAACGAAATGAATCTTGTGATCTTAAAAAAGGGGTCCTGCTACTGCTTCATTATGACATTAATTTATATTTATTTTGCGAGATATTCCCTTCCATCAAGCTTGTCCTCGCCGAACACATAAAAAAAGTGGTAACCCTAGTTCGCACGTGCGCATAGTACGTATCTAAAAAGCGTCTGATAGCTTCCCTAAACGACGTCCATTTATCCCGCTCTGTAAAACTGCTTCAACAGCTTGTCTCATGTTCTGAAAAGGTTGCCTTATCAGTTTTCTTCTTTCTTCCTATTGACATTGCTCTGCCCAAAAATTAAACATAATTTTGTATTTTGTTTAGTATTTAGAAATAATTCTAAGGAAAAACCTTCAAAAGAATTTTGTAATTGTTTTGGTTTGGAGTAGTTATACCTAACTCACGCTTCATTTTTTGATTCATTTATTTTTCTAGGACACGTTGCTTCCTTCTTGATGGAATAAATTTCGTCTAGTTCATATTGATAGTCTGAGAGTAAATAAAGTAAATTTTCTATTCTAAAATTTATAGTAACTATCAACTTATTCATTTCTTATTGATTGCTCCTGGAGCACACGCTTTTTTGCCTTCGGAGAATAGATTTCTTATCATTGAATTTAAATATTGATGACACTGCATCTTTTTTTAAGAGTGTCCTATTAACAGACAACTCCAGATAATTATTTATATTAAATGATTACTACATATATATGACTATGTAGCACTCAGTCATAGGTTCGGTGAAAAGCTTATTATTATTTTCTTTAGTCTGCTTCAATGAGGGTGTCATTATTCATAGCATGTCGTAGAATTCCGGGTACATTGGAGTTACTAATTCCCTTTCCTATATTTAAAATACTTTTACGAGTTATTTTTCCTATCAGTATTGTAGCAAGAGCCAGTTGCAATGTATGCAGAGCACAAACAGTCACAGTGTAAAGTTAGTATTTTTCTATTAATTAATGTGTTACAACATAAATGTTAATTTTCTGGTGAAAACATTGATAATGGTTTATTAGCTTTGGGAAGAGCAACGCGACAAATGTACATACAGATGAATATACGTTAACAACTCTTCTGCGTCAACTAACACAGACAGGGAGGATAGAAAAGAAAAATTTGAAACATTTGTTTTTTATTTAAATATATGTTTATTCGTATGTATCCATTTTGCTACTATTTATGTTCATTACATTTTATTTTCTAAAATAAACATGTTTTTTTTTTAAATATTAGTTAAATACAAAAGTAGGTTTTTCATACTTATATTTGGCAATATCTGACTTTAATCTTCATCTTTCTGATTCCAACTTTTCCCTTTTTAGTTCCTTACTGCTTTTTTCGTTTTCTATTGTTTTTTTTTTTTATGTATAAGGCCGGTTTTACATTATACTGAATTTAGTATGAAATTTTGTATAAAATTTTATTTTGAATTTATAAAGAAATTTATTTGCATGTCATACATAAAAAAAAATACATCTGGAAAAATTGTATAAAATATTGAATATGTCTGTTTGATATTTAAAGTAAAAAAATTAGTACGAAAAAGGTTATGAACAGGATTAATATTACCGTAAAATGGCTGACCAAGAAGAATTGTTGTTGTGTCTATTATCTTTGAATGCTACTGTGATAGCTAGTCGTACTTAAAATAAAAAAGGAAAAACGACAAATTAATTAAAAAGTGGCGCTCCCGTAAAATATGGTGTAAAATAGGTGGTGTTGTAGGCGACATGAGGAAGGGATTTTAAATTTTACTAAATTGCGAATTAAAAAACTGATGATCCTTTCTTTCTCCGAAATTTTCTGATTATGCGAAGGGCAAACTTGCCTTAGAAAATGACATAAAAAAGCAAGATATATTTTGCAGAATGTCCATACCTGCTAGAAACAAATAAGTATACATGCATGAAAGTAAAAAAATATAATAAAAAATGTAGGATAGCGATGGAGTATTTCAACGAAGTAATCCATCCAGAGCTATGAAAACAAATTCTTTAAATTTTCCCGAAGCTACTAATTGCCCGAACGTGAATTGAAAGTTCCATATGTAATAGTTGCGGACGATGCGTTCCTTACTTCTGCCCAATTTAATGAAAACCATATCCTCTTCGAGGATTAGATCAGATTCCAAAAATCTTTAACTATAGATTGTCACGAGTTAGAAGAACTATAGAAAGTTCGTTTGAATTTTAGCTAACCGTTTAGAGTCTTATTAAATCCAATAGGACCTTCACCTGCAAAAGTTGAAAAAATTATAATGACTGTGTGGTTATTGCACAATTTTCTCTCTTCTGCCAAAAACTCAACCTATATAATATAAAGATGAAATTGCCAAGCAAAATATTGAAACCCTAGGCAGGTGCAACGACAGTGTGGCAATAGATCTGCAAATTTTGCAAGAGAATTTAGGGATGAATATAGAAGTTATTTTAATTCTCCGATTGGAATGGTTGAATGGCAGGAAAATTCAATTCAAAATCATAATTTATGAACAAAAATAAATTTTAATTTTCTCTTGGCATTTCATAATTCTCGTCATCAAATTTAGACATTTCAATGGATAATCTTGTGTCTTCGATGGTATCAGTGGATGGTCTTGCATCGGTTGAATCTAATATAAATAATAGTTTATCATAATACCACACTGTGGCCGTATATATCTAAAACAATTTCATTAATAAATAATTATACAATAATAAAAATTACATTTCTTGTTTATATACCTCACCCTTGCCGCATCCACTTTTTTTTGAACCTATTACTTTTTTATGTTCGTTCAAAAAATTTGTTCCTAAACCATTCCATTTGCTTTTAAGGTCGTTTATTCTTACATCTTTCTTAATAGGTAAAACTTTTTGCATAATGTAATTTAATGCTTGACTCCGAGCACATTTATTTTTATAGTTTTTTGCTTTGACGTTATACAAGCAGGGATAGTTTTGAAAACCCTCAATTAACACTTCAACCTGTTGACGCGACCACGATATTTATAAAATGGATAACGGTACAAACAATACGGCTATACGACAGATGACACAAATTTGTTATACGTCGACACAACTTATTTTTGCGTTGTCTATGCCAGCCTAGATATTCGAAGGGAATGCAAATATGCAATGCACCATAAACACTTACATTCGTGCGACAAATACCGACATAACCTATTGTACTTACCCAATGTCAAATACAATTCACACACTGCGCGCGCGCATTTTATTTGTAAAGTTTATAGGAAAATAGAACAGGTTCTATGTTCGGTTTATTCAAAGAGTCAGTTTATGAAGCGTTTAATGAGTAGCAAGTACTATTCTTTATAACAACACACGCACAACAAAATAGAAAAGATCTAAGCGTACATGAGACAACTAACTATTACAACTTGTATATTATGAACATATGTAGTTACTTCTTACTACCAACCTTTTATAAAATAAAGTATTACCAACTTACACACAAATAGTGTTTGATTTTAATGCATTGCGCGGTAAATTTGAATTCCTAACTTAACATTCTAAATATTTAGTACAAAATTTCGTGCGAAATTTAGAAACAAATTTTTGTGTATGACACTCTTTCATATATTTAATAGCAAATTTATATCAAAATTTCATACTAAATTAAGTATAATGTAAAACGGGCCTAAAAGTTAAACAAATCTACACCAACGTTTTTCAACTGCCTTTCTTTTAAATGCTGTTTGTTCTTATTAATCGACTGTACACCACTTTTTACGCAACACTAGTACTACTACAGTTATCTGGTGACTTAGGTCCAGCATTTTTAACTTCAATAATAGTGTCGATAAGATTTTTGTTGTATAATTTTCAAAAGTGATAGGGGAAAATTCGTCCACATTCTCCAAACACAAAACTTCTATCAATTCTTCAGTAACATCATTATTATTAGCATCATCTAATTGTAGCCCCCTGTTTCCGAAGACGAATCGATTCTGTAATTGCTACCTTTTCCCATATAGCTAACCCGCGTTCTTCAAATCGTGTGAACTTCCACGTGAACGTCTTACATCTTCTACCATTTTTTTATTTGGCCCGTGTCGAAAGTAGATTACTGTCAATATATTGGGAAGAAATGCCCTAGTGATTTAGTAATTCGGTATCATAAGTTCGTACATACCTTCTTCCAATCTTTTACACTTCAAATGGGCCCTTTATTTGATGGATTTGAAATACTGCATAATTTTTCCCATACGGTATCAATATAATCATTACCTATAGTAGGATTTATTGTGCCAGTTTGAAAAATGTTTTTTTAACGATTCTCAATCTTTGTTGTTTTGATTAAAACACGAGACGGCTGCAACACTTGTTCATTTAATGGATATACATCTTGAGTACAACTTTTTGTTACACATTACATATTACAGCAACAACGTGAATCTCATTCACATTTTGCATAACTCGTATTCTTTGCATTTCTAACTACCAACTAAACAAAACTAATAAAATCTTGATATACCAAGTCTTAGTATTATATAAATCGATTGCTTATTAAAAATAGTGGGTAAAAATATTTTTGCTCATACAATGTATGTAAGAAATCGACGATTTATAAAATAAATAGTTTTAACATTTTTGAAACCTTCTGTACTGTTTCTTTTTAGACACTAGATTTTCGATATCTACTAAAAAGAGGGATTAGAAAAAGTAATTAATGAGCAAGTTATTTTTATATAATATACAGATTCTATAACAATCCAACACAAAATATCTGGGGGCTATTGCATAAAAGTACAATTACAAGTTATAGGTGATATTTATTTACAATTTACAATTACTTGGAAATGTGTTGTTAATTCTGGGCCTAAATTCTCTTGCTCTCTGTCGAATAATATTTCTCGCTCTCTGTTGCTGCAAATTATCATCTTCACCAGAAGAACTACTCCACAAAATTACACACCTAGCCGAAGTACGTTCAATATGTATTACAATAATTTTACTATTATATGTAAAATTGTAATATGTCACCTGTCAAATCTTTTCGGAAACGTAAAATAATAAATTTTAAATTCATAGGAACTTATAAGTTTGTACTTTTTATTTTCACAAATTGTAAAAAAATATCACCTGTAAATTGTAATTATACTTTTATGGAATAGGCCCCAGGTATATAAAATATATTCAAAATAGTTAATAGCGTCTAATTTCTAACACATGAGGGAGATATGAGAATGCTGCGAGCTTTCATAGCCGCATTGATGAATGCATACGAAAAGCGAGTACAAAACAGTGTTACAAATACGAAGTACATGCAACGTATTGCTTATTGTTTTATTATTGTGTTTCTCGGATAAAAGTTCATACTCTTCGGGCAGCTGGGAAAGCCGCAGCATTCCGACGTGAGTATTGTTTGAGTAGAAAATAAATTTTAAAGTATTTATTAATATTTATTTTTCTTTCAAAATGAAAAATATTTTCTTCGAGATTTCAAATTTTCAAAGGTTCTAATTTTATTATTTGTTTTTTTTTTCCAATTAATAATAATAAGTCCCACCTTTTTATATTACACATTTCCACAAAATGTATAAATATTTTCTGCACTTGTAAAAAATGCAGAAACTTCATTACAACCTTTGGCAGCATCATTAATAACAAAATTTAAATTATGAGAAACCCAATGAATGTTACATAGCATTAGATTGATCCTTTTTTAGAAGAGTCTGGACTTCGTGGTATGCTCCATCATATCCTTATCCCCTACATTTGCTTAATTTCATGTTTTATTTTTCAGAAAATTTAATGTTTGTTATATATACCAAAAGCTAGATGATTATGAACTTCAAAAAACAAGTTTTCTCTTATTTAAAAGTTATTTCTTTCTCTTATTTCAATTGCAGTTGGTTCATCTCTTATGCCAATTTCTAGGAATCTATTGCAAAATTCTATTACAAATAAATTTAACCCTGTGGCAACACTGAACATTACCCTTTTTATAAAGTTATATTTATAGTAAAAAAAAAAACAAAATTTCAGTAAAAATTAAGAACTAGGTCAAAATAAAACATGGCGCACCTAAATAAAAAAAAAAATAATTTACTGGTTAAAATGTTAAAATTGAAAATGTTAAAATTGAATCAAAACTAATTAATAATTTTCATTTTTAGGTAAGGAATCATCGATGAAATACCTGCGTACTAGGATTTCTACCTGTCCTTGTTTCGCGAGGATTGTCCTCGCTTGACAAGACAAATCCTGGCAGGGGCTCATTTATTTGATTATGCCACTAATTAATTTACTAATTTTACCGTGATTTAAACTATATGCTAAAAATATAATGCAACACTCGAACTTGCCAGATAGTCTAGCAAATATCGGTGTGATGGTCCGGCCGCTCATGAACCGTGAGCAAGGCCGTGGGTTCTTGATTCTTTTTGCTATATTTAAAGGGCGCCAGCTGTGCCAACAGCGAGGAAGCCAGGATTCAGCAAACACACAAAACAACAAGAATTTGCCCAAAATAAAGTTTAATATATAATTATTTGAAATATATAAATGTAAAAATTATTGAAGATAGGTTGAAAAATCACGAAATGAATTTAAAATAATTATAAAAGTGAAAATTATAAGTTGACAATCATGTGCAATGAGTAAACAGGGTAAGATTGAATTTAAATACAAAAATAAAGAAAAATCAGTATTGGCTCTATATTATTGTAATGAAGGTACTAATGTTATTTTTGCAGATTCCATATGGCAACGCGACAACAGCTGCATAGCAGCTGTTGTCGCCTGCCAAAGTGTCTGACCATCTAAGGCGTTTAAATTATGGAAAAAAATACAAATAATATAGGTACCAATTGGCACGTCACGTTATTATGAGTTAAATTAAATAATACTGAAAATGTACCATAAAAGTACACAATGGTGTGGCTTGATTTACTAACAAAAATTTGACTAACTGTGAATTAAATTTGTAAATAATTAACACTATTAAAATTCCTTTTAGGTAGCTAACGACTTCTGCTGAGTACTACAAGTACTACTAACAACACAATAAATATGTACAGCACGGGGTGGCAAAATAACACACAAATCTTAATTCATAAAATGAACAAACAAACGGGTAATAACAAAAAAAATAATGACGGTGCAAATATAAATAAGTGAGATTAAAATGGATGTCCTGCGATCTCTTTCTACGAAGATAATAAAATGAGAAATCCTACCTCGGCAGATGTCTGTATGAGTTACCTTCCAGAGACGTGGTGGTTCACCCGACTATATTCTGGTGGATACTCTTCACCTTGTAAACTGTACGGCTCAGCAAATTTCGGAGAGGTGAATTTCAGCCGCTCCACACGGGTTTAAACTTACGTCTCGACCAATCTCCAGGTAGGTAATGTGATTAACTCCCAATATTTTAATGCAGGACTTTTTTAGATCTCATCACATTACGAGAAGCAAATCAGCAATGTACAATGCAATCAATTCTTCAAAGATAAGAAGAAAAAAAAAAATCCAAAAAAGCCTAAAAATCGTAATCAGTAATTACCATGTTGCTCTTTGCAAAAAAAATGTAACATATTAATATTAGCAATTGTAAAATATAGTTAAAATAATAAAATATGCAAAAGTAAAAAAGTTCATTATAGTTTGTGATTCTAAGATGTGAATTTACTAGAAAAATATATAACTAAAATTTAATTTATTACCTAGATCTTTAAGCTTCACATAAACGTCTACACTTTGCAATAACTACGCCGAAAAGAACGAATTTCTATGCGAGCCTCGAATCCTCGCGCAAAAAATTGTTATTTAACAATGATCCAAAGAAATATGAAACAAAACTGACATCAATTAATTAAATTATCCTAAACTTATTAAATGTTTAGTGAAATTATCGACTTTCAATAGTATGAAATTAGATATATTTAAAAATTAAATTACAAGCACATGATAATACTGTATACACCGTTGCTTAAATGAAAATGACCGTTACAATAAATAATAAAAAAAATTAGATAATAAATACCTATTTTGTTGGGAATGGTATGAATGTGATTGCATATTATTAAAATGAGGTTTTTGATTCTGAATAACTCTTCTTTATAACAATTTTTAGCGGCACTTTTCTCTTACCCGCAAAATTCATATTTTTGAATAAACCTCGTATATGGCTGAAATAATAATAATATATCTGACGATTGCATTTTAAGTTTCAGATTTTCCGGAACGTTTTAGAAAGAATTACCTTTTTCTCTAAAACTGATAATAAGAAACTTTTCCTTATGGTTCCAGTAAACACACTGTATATTTGTAGGAATAACGCTCTAATAGGTCCAACGTCTGCTATTGATAAATAAATAATATTTATTTGAAATAAAATTGTGTTTCATTCTAAGACATTATTTACATTTATTTTCATAATACTGTAGGCCAATTATCTTTATTTTTTATCGGAAAAATGACAACAACAACTTGACTTTTTGAAAACAGACATATCAACAACTTTTTTAATTTAATACTCCTTGGAAACACTGTCAAAATCTCTAACGACGCACGGCGCTCACAATACATACAATTTATTAATATTTCGTTAGTGCAATAACATAAAAAAAAAGGTAAATTTCTTTTATAAAATACTTCCATTGTCATAATATTAATTATAATTTAATTTAGCCATTTATACACTAGGAAATGTTATTATAATTTATTCGGCATACCGAAAAAAAAAGACACCAGCTAAAACGGGTAAGATATATTATCAGAAATAGTGATGGTGAATTTATATATTAAAGACACAGTGAGGAAGTATAAACATTTATTTATAAACACGTATCACCACTGTCAAAACACAAACATTAAAAGTGATCATGATAAATTTTTTGCGGTTATTATGATTATGTATAACTGGTTTATACTCTTCAGTTGTTTTGCAGCTGAACTCTAACATCTTCGTTAACTAATTTATACGTCGTTCTTCTGCACATGGATACACTTGTATTTTTGATGCTTTATTAATTAAATTTCGTGACGAAGTTATAGTTTTCATGTTAGCGTGACATACTCCTGGATGAATAAGATGGTTTACGTATTAATGGGTAAGATAAAATATTTATTTATGTTAATAATAGGCTAGTAATTTGAATATAACGAGGCACGTCTATGTAAATAACAATTTTAGATTTTTGTGAATATTAAACAGTAAAAATTAACCTTGAACGGAAAATAATACAAAGAATTATGCTAACATGTTTTGAGCTATCTTAGAAAGGTTTATAAATTGGGGAAAGTTGGCAATGTATTCGTGGACGAATGTACTATACAAAATCGGAAAATATCTTCCTTGAAAAATCGTGCTATGAGTAGATTTTTGATAATATCTGAAATGGAGCATATTGAATACTTCACAATGGTTATAACCTAACGCGATATATACAGGGTGGCGCATTAGTGTGTGGAAGCTTGATATATCTGATATTATAAATGTTACCACAAACAAATGAGGAGCAAACTTTCAAAAGGAATATTATCCCTTTTTCAAGGATTGGAGAAAAGAGCTGTTTTGTGATTGCTGCAAAACTAAATAATGCAAATAAAATTTGTAAAGTGATATATGTAATACACACGTTCGTAAAGCCAAATGCCAAAAATAAGAGATGTAGTTCATTTACAAATTTGATTAATTTATTAATTATTTAGGATAAAATTCCTTTTGGAAAAAAAATGGTAATTAAAATCTATTTGAATCAAAAATGTTGGATAAAATTCTTTTTGAAATAATCTTTATGAAAAAAAGTGTTACATACTAATTGACTGAAAATAGGAATAATACAAAATAAATTTATAATAATAAATTTATTTTGTATTATTCCTATTTTCAGTCATTTTATTATTTTATTATTTTTAGGAAACAATATTAATTTTAATTGTTATATAAAAACACCACCATCATCCTCATTGCAATCACAAGGTTCATTCCCTTCTTGGCGGTGGAGCAGTCTAAGTTGGTTCATCCAATAGTAATTCTTTAAAAAAATAAGTTTTTCTTCTCGCTGCCAATTTTCGTCGTATAATAACAGCAAAGTTTTGAGGTTTTTTAATTTTTCTTCCTTACTGGGTTTTCCAATACCTTTCTTTTTACATTCAAGTCCTTTAAAACTTTACCTTTTTTTGTTATAATTTCAAAACTTTTAGATAAGTCGTCGTTTCTGTAATATGGTTCCATTTTTGTTTTAACAACTCCCTTAGAATCTTTTCTTAATATAATTCTTTTCATGTCTTTCATACCTTTTAACTTTTTCAAACTTCCATCAAGAGCCTTAAAATCTTTGATTGTCCAATCTATTCCTAGCTGTTTACAGTTCCCACTTCTTTATAAATTTCCATGTACTCTTCAGAATTCAATATCACTTCTATTTTCTTAAGCTTCTTTTCAAGACGTCCAAACACCCGATCCGCTGGCAGAAAGGAGTGCCCTCTAACCGGAAACGTAACTGTAATTTCTTGTAATGTCACAGGAGCACTTTTTGACAGCCAAAGGGCCAGAGCATACATAACAAATGAGTTTTATTTTGCCCTGCACACCGTCTGCAAATAAACGTAACACTTGGCAATTATCCGAAAAGTATGGGAATTTAAGAAACTTGTAATGGCAGATCCAATTCATTTGCTCCTCTAGCGGCTTGGTTTCAGTCCAGGTGTAAAAAAGGAAGACGAAGTTGCGACATCCGTAATACAAACATTATAGAAGGAACTGCCTTAAGTAATATGCTTCTCCCACAGGCAGTTTAGGCAGATTTTGAACCTGCTGTAGGTCGAAACAAAATACCTCACTATTTTCTTCATTTTTATTCATCAATAAGTGAAATTGTTTTGCTCTCAATTTGTGTAGTTAACTCTGTCATCAAATTAACTTTTTGTAATTCAGTGCAATTCTTTAGTTCATTTTCTTTTTAAAACAGAAACTACAAACATCCGACGCTGGTGACCGAAGCCAATGTTAAAATCAACAGAAAAGATCTTATAAAAGAAACTATATTTACCCTGTGATTTTCAGAACAATGGAATTGTACAAATTCCACAATTTCTTATATTTAAATGGGCAGGCAAATACAATCTTTTCGATTTCTTGCGATTGTAATGACTTTCTGTGGCAATGAGCTTTCCAATAAACTTTTTAACCTCTTCTCTTTTTTCATTATTCTTTTTGAACGCCTGTCTCCTCCTCTTCTCTCCTTTATGTCATGTCCAAATCTTATATTCTTTGTAATCGTATGCAACCGTTTTAAAGAAATTCCAAAACATTTTAAAAACATTTTTTGGCACACTCTGTAGGTTTCCCCATTTTCCGTAACCATTTGGTATTTTGCCGATAAAAACATGTTGTTGATTTCGGCAATTGCTTTATATTTTTCCCTGTGCCTCTTTGATCAGAAACTTTACAGAAATATAATAATCTTCTGTCTTGAACATGCTTATCCACAGTTTGAAAAATGTTATTTCTTGCAGTAATTATATCGCGCCTTCTTATTTTTAAACATTTATATGTAGGCCCATTATGTGTGCAGGGACGTTCAAAAGTTTCCAAATTCGGAAAATGATCGAAATATCTAAAATATAAAATAAGTTAGTAAATTATTAAATTCTCGTCCTATTACCTTAATTGCTTTGCTTCTCTTTTTTGTTGTTTTCTTCTTCCTTTTCGACTTCTTTATTTGCTTCGCTTACTAAAACACATCTAAATCCATCTTAATTCGGTAATACACTTCAAAGAATAAACGAGCTGATTTTCTCAGTATTTTATGTAAACAAAAAAATAAAATTCCATTTGAAAGAAACTTTAGGATAATAATCCTTTTGAAAAAATTGCAATATTTGACATTTATTTTATATGGGATAAAATTTTTTTTGAACGCCATAGATTTGGTAACATGTGGATATAGTATTGAAGCACGCAACACCACCTATAAGTCAGTAGCTGAATTTATTGGATAATATTCCTTTTGAAAGTTTGCTCCTCAAATATTAAGAAAAGGTTAGGTGTTCTTATGCCTCATAATTTAAAATTAGATACACATATACAGGATGTTTTATAACTTCGTGCCAGACCTGACTTATATTTTTTTTTAATGGAATCCTATACTGTTTTAGCGTCTTTAATTTCTGCTTCCTCATATAGGATTTGCTATACCTATTACGAGCATTTAAAAAGGTATGACCAAGTCTATGTGTAAATTGAGGTGTATTAACCTATTAAGGCCCAAATAAAAACCAACATTCAAAAGTCGAATTTTTTTAGAAAATCATATTTATTTGCAGAGCCGGATTGGGATGGCTCAGCGGCCCGGGAAAATTTCAGCTCGATCGGCCTCATACTGTTTTTCTTAATTTACAATTATATACCCACAAAATAATAAATTAGTTTTTTAGTCGTTGATTTCTTTAATTTTATTTTAATTATGCAATGCATGACAGGCTACAATATTTAATATAATAATAAGTGAAATAAAATACCATTTTTTCAAACACCCTGATTATAACTGTAACATTTTTTGTTGGCAATTATATCTATAATATCATTCTTAATATTTTGTAAAATACCTTTTTCTACAGACATTAATAAAAAAGCTTCTAATTTATCTTGGGACATACATTAGCCTATTTAGTATAAACTTTAACTTTGAAAAAATACGTTCAAAAAAACCTGTGTGCATGATAAATTTCTATGCTCCAAATAGATGTTTATAAGACAATGCATGCAGTTAAATTTTAGTAAAACATTATAGCAGCAAGTTATATGATGAAAATCTGCTAATATTGGATTGACCACGACTTGTATCTATTCGCTAACATAGTAAACGCTAATATTGTCATAATCATAGTTCTTATTGGCTCGTACGGGTTATCAAGCAAAGTTTGATCGAACCCTATGCACATTGGATCGATTATTGAATTCACCCCGTATACAATCTTAGTTTTTATTCTAAAGATCCTAAAAAATCTTTTGTGGTTCCCGTTATTACATCTTTTTTGTTAACTGAGGATAATTTAATTCCCCTTCTGTCATCTGTAAAATTCTCTGCTTACCGACCATCACTCCATTCGCCTCCTCTTTCATCGTACTCAAAAGTTAATTCTACTGATAACTTCTCCACCTCTGCTGGTAATTCCAAACGCATCTGGCTGATATCTATCAAATCGAGGGGTGTACTCCCCTCTATCCTTCGTGTACTATATACGATGATAGAAAGAGCCTCAACTATATCTTTAACTGTTAGTACTGAGTTCTAAGTTCTTCTTTTATTTCCTCCTTTACTGCGACCACACCTTGATCTTCTAACTTCGCTTTGTCATTTGTTGGTTGGACTTCTGTGGTTATATACGTCTCTTCTTTCTTGCCACTCTCTTTATGTTTTTCATTTTTCTTTTCTTTACTTTTGCTTCCTTCATGTTTACCCTCAACTCCTTTCTCTTCTTTTTTCCCTTTTCCCCTTTTCTTTCTTCTTCCCTCTCATCTTTAACTAGCGCATTTGATTCATTCATCTCTTTCCTATCTTCCACTCGCTCCGGAATTTCTTCCTCTCGTTTAACTTCTTCTTTTAAATTTCTCTCAAACTTATTATCTCCTTTCTTCTTTCTCATTCCACTCGCCATGATGTCGTAACGATTACGTTTTCCTTCAAGCACTCAACATCTAAGTAATTTATAACTTAGTTATAAGTTATATACAGTTTTCACATCTGTTACAATTTGATGTTAACATTTCTTGACCATTTGATACTTCGTCTGCCTCTAATATGTGGCAGTCCTCTTCAATTATTGAATATTCATTTGTAATAATATCTCAATCTAACTGTACACAATTCTTCAATAATTGAAAATGTAAAAATACTTTCACCAAGTAGTAATAAATAATAATGTTAGCATTTTTAACATATTTTGAACGTAGCAACTACTTCAAATAATAGTCTTAAAAATATTTTAGGTGACCCTAAGAACAAGTAGATAATTTGGACAAATCAGGTATTTATAAAATATCTTGTAAAGATTGTGATCATGTATGTAAACTAAAAGATCAATTAAAACGCGTTACAAGGAGCACTTGTCGCATCGTAAATTTAGAAGGTTTGACAAATCTAGTGTAGCCCTACATATGCTTGAAGGAAACTATAAAATTGACAATTTAAAGTTAGTTAAGAACGTAAACAACTATGTGCAATTAAATTGTTATAAGGGTATGGAAATATATAAAAATAAACATATTTTAATGAATTCAGATTTAGGAGCCTTAAATTCTTATCTTTATAGTTTATTAAGTAGAAGTAGTAGATCAGATGGAGTTAGGATTAGTGGCTAGTTAAGCATGAGGGCAGTCAGCCATGACCTTTTTTAGGTATAAATTAGGGTAGTTTTAGTGTAGTCATTCAGTTCAGTGTTTCTGCAGATGATGTTAGCTTTGCTATTGAAACGTACGTCCAGTTTAGTGCAGTTTGTGGTGAGGGGTCTAGGAGAAGTTTGTATCTTTTGATACAAATTATTATTTTAAAACCGTGAACGAATATAACATATTGCCACCAGTCGGAAGGATAGATGAATTACTTTTATTATTTTTTATATTCAATAGAACCAGATTCGCCAAAAACTAAACATGTTATTCAAACAATGCAAGCTTAAAAACTTAAATTTATTACAGTTATTAGTAGAAATGCATTAATTCGTTAAACATGTTATTTTTCTCGTTAACCGCCACTATCGAAATGTTTTTCCTTTGCTGTGCGCATTGGGTACGTAACCTTCTCAGTTGAATGCTCGTATAATGTATCCAAAATACTCGAGACACTTGAAATAGTAGAAATGCTATACATTTCAAATCCAAACTCTTAATCCACAATTACCGTTCCACCTTATTCCCACTTATTCCGGGAAATATTCTCTATAATAAGGTGACCAACTATTTTTTGTTCAAAAAGAGTACACTTTGCAAGTATTTCATAGGTGAAAAAATTATAGACTATAATCATCACCCATGTAACCATAAGTATTCGTTGTTAGGAATAGTACCCACATTTTGTAAAAGAATTATTAGTTTTACCGTTATTGACAGTAATTAATTTTTTTTTGTAATCTTGCGCACCTTTAAAAGTCTGAGATTTTTGCTTTAACAGAGTAATATGATGAGCCTCAAAAAGTCGTGACCTCTCGGAAAATTCCCGATTATTCCGACTGGCCAATCCGGAGCTGTTTATTTGGTTGTTATAAATCGACAGAAATAAAGTATAACACATTTTCCTGTTTTTTTTTTGTTTTAATAATATGACCCTGTACTCAACTGGGTACACTGGGCAGATGTAAGAACAAAAATTATGATTTTTCAAAAGATTTAAAAATTAGAAATTCAAGGTTTTAATACATGAAACAAAAATAATAAAAACAACACATATATTTATTTTTTGTAATTTTACTTTGTATAGTATTTTTCAAAGCAATCTCTTTCTAGGCATACCATTATTAGACATTTTTTTGCAACGCCATGGTATACGCGAATGACACAATGTGCAGCGTAATTGTTTCTCAATTTTTTTGGGCGAAATGTCGAACATTATCATGCCTGAAGCCAGCGGGAACTTGACGTGGTACATTTATTTTGCCAGACTTATTACTCATATGGAGTAAGATATCTTGTGAAATCAACAAAGTTTGTTTTTGCTGCTCCTGAGCAACAAAGTTGATGTAACTTCCAAGCGTTGGTCATTGTCACATCGTTCATTTGAGTGAATAGACACCACCACCACCACCACCACTTCTTTCCTCTAATACTAATTCTGTACGTATTGGTGGATTGGTCATTCAAGTAAACTCCGCCCATGTCGGCACTATAATTGTGGTATAATAGCAAAGGCTACTTTAGAGCAACTACCTGTTTTGTTGTTCTTGACCATCGTTTGACCATAGCTAGAGGTTCAATAAAATCGTGGTTGGTTGCCATTGAACAAACATTATTGTCTTTCCATTTGACAACTAGTAATTCATTAGTCCCAATAAACATAACGTATACGTAATAGTGATATATCAAGTGTTCCTTCATTTGTGTCTGACACATCTCATATTTGTGTCATTTATGGAAAAATGTCCGCTACAAAAGCACACTAATAATCATATGTACCCGACACGTTAATTTTGAATGTGCCTCACATATAAATTATGGTATATGGACTTTGTAATATGCCTGATATGTAGACTCCAGTATATTACTGTTATGTAGATTTTGATACGCATCTTATATATAGGCTTTCATAGATATACCTTTCCTTTTTCACAGTAAGGCGTTTGTTGGCCACCAATAAACGCTTTACTGCAAAAAATACACACTAGTTTACGTAACCAAACAGGGCTCGTCCTTTCGTTTGTCGCTTGAATAAGGATGGGTAATTTCTTTATTATCGATTGGGTCTTCTAAAATTGGGGTAAGGTTGATCTATAATAGTTGCGTTAGCCGGTAGGATCGACAAATATTCTGCGTATAGGGTCTCGGTATCTACCGGCAAGGGCTCCTGCCTTAATATACGTGTCTTCGATACCATCTACCAGGCACGATACTGCGTTTGTACCTGAGATGTCGCAGCCTCGGATCATCTCCATCTTTCTAAAATAGTCCTGGTCCCATGATTCAGAACTAAGTTTCTTCCGCGCAAGAAGACTCCTAAGTCTGGTCGCGTTGTCCTGCTTGGAAGGGAATGATCTTACCAGCAAGGTCCTCCGCCCGCCCAACACATGTCATAGTCCTCTAGGCTGTGGTACCAGTCCCGTGCCAATCTCGTCAGTCGACTCTGTCCAGTAATCTGAGCTATCTGCTCCATTTTCTTGGCCCATTTTTTCGCTGTAAGCTATCGGATCCGGGTTGCGTATTTCCATTTGCTACCATTGTGCAGAAAGGGTTCCTGCTAGGTTCCCTGCTAACCTCAGAGACAGTTATTTATGACAAAACTCTACTACTCATCTGGCAGACCCAATATAATTTACCATAATAACATTATAAAAGTATCGAAATTTAATTCACGTAATATGTCGATATGTATGTAAATATGCCTGTTTTAAAGGTCATTGTTAAAAAGTATCAGTATTTTGTAAAATATTGATACTTGAATGCACTCACAGAATATATAATCTACTATCATTGCGACTGATGTATGTCTGATTTTCTGATAAAATTCAAAACTTTCTTTGCTTGCCCAACAAATGTTGGGATATTTTTCATCTAATTTGACTTTGGATGTTCTTATTAATCTTCCAGAAGAATCAAAAACGTAACTAACAAAACTGCCCTTATATTACTTTACTGATCCTTTTTGTTTGTCTAAAAATAAGTTCATCCGTATAAAGTACATTTAGTGGAAGAATTAAATGAAGATGATCCTGCTCATAGAAGGATGTAGTTTTGTTAGGAAATGGTGGATAAGATTAATCGTAATGGAACTAAAGATGTTAATAGCCAACGCTTTATTTTAGTACCTGAAGCCACATACCCACCAAGCCGTATATCATTGTAATTCTTTTGAACAAGTGACTCTCCGAAAATGTGAAAAGATGGATGATGATCCATTTAAAAAAAGTACGGATATATCTCGAAACATATGGTAGTTGTTAGGAATCAAAGTATGTTACAGACTAGAATAAAAATACTACAAACACTTTTCCTAAGGTTATTTTTCAACAGAATCCATAATTTAGCCAAAAATCAGGTCCTAGTAGTTATGAAAGCACCGAAGTATAAAAAATAATTTTGTAAGAATAAATAATAATAAGTAATATATTATTATACGATACATTATCTGTTGTTACATTTATGATTAACATATATGTATTTATAATAAATATAAAATAATATTTAGTTCCGTACACGAAGTTCAAAATTCCCATTTGGGGATGGTTTTTTGAATTTAAGGTTCTAACTTGATTTTTTGTTGTATAGAAATGCCTGCATATGGGTTTACCAAATACTTTTTTTCCAAATAAATTCTTGTTTTGATTGTTTGCAGTCTTTAACTAGTTTGGACCTAGTTATAGGGTTCGAGACTGCCTTGATAGCAACCTAGTTGTCAGTCATTATATTTACTCTCCAACTCATACAGCCTCCCTGTGCAATCATTTTTGCACAGGTTGCAAGGGCGAATACCTCTGCCTGGAAGACCGTTGTATGCTTCCCCAGGCTTATGGATATCCTTTGATTAGGGCTGGGCCCACAAATACCGGCTCCTGTGCCCTGGCTGGATTTGGATCCGACCGTGAACCAGTTATCAAGAGCAGTGATCTCACTGCGTGCAAAGAGGTGCAAGAGATTTTATTATTTATTTGTATTACTTCACTGAAACAATTTGACGAAATATATAATAAATCTAAATATAACTATATATTCCTATATAATAAAAAATCAAATTGGCACCTTAAACTCAACTCTAAAAAAGTCACCCCTCAAAAAGGGAAAATAATAATAACTATGAACTGCGTGTACGGAATCAAATATTATTTTATTGTTACGATATGCTTTTGTATATTTCGGTGCTTTTATAATTACTAGGGTTGAAACATTTATACAAATAATCCTGAAATTGATCAATGAATAATTATTTTAACCCTAAAAGGACCAATAACAAATTGCTCCTACCAAAATCATTCAAATAGATTTTATTCTTTATTTACATGTTCTACCACACAGAAAAAAACTGAAAAAATATATAGTAAACCTAAATGTATACAGTCTAATATAACAATAAGCCAAGTTGACACCTTAAACCAAACTCAAAAAAACCACCCCTCAAAAGGGGAAAAGAATTATAACTTTGAACTGAATGAACGGAGTTAGTCCTCAATTTTTCAAAGAATGTCCATATTTACTTACATATTTTTTTAACGTGATAGCTTAAGTAACTCCCGAGAAAAAAAAATATTGAATTTTTTCACCCTTATGCTAATATCTCGAATGGGGGTGGCATCGATTGAGGGCTAAATTTTTAGTATTTAACAGTATCTGTAACAGTCGTACTCCAGTTGCTTTTTAATTTCAGCCGAATAGTTTAGGGAACTTTTCAATAGCTTATCGAGCAGAGCCCTTTGTACTTTTTATTTTTACAACGCGTATACTCAAATTTTTTATAAATCGTAAAAAATAACCTGTAATTGTAATTGTACTTTTATGGCGATAGGCCCCCTCGTACAGAAAATAAATAAAAAAAGTAGGGTCATGGTACAAAAAAAGTATGTTAATAATCAAATTATTTTTCACGTTAATATGCCAATATTTAATACCATGTGCAACATGACCTGATCTACATAGCAAATGCAAAGTCTTGTAGCTATTTTTAGGCAACTTTAACTTATAAATATAAATATTTGTTTCTAGGTTTTCGTACTGTTAGATAAATTATTAAACAATTATGCTGCTAGTAGAGTTATAAACCCTATCTTACATTATTGAAGTCTCTCAAATTATTATATTTTCCAAGTAATCGGTTTGGGCAACAGCAATGCAACAGGCATGCGCAACAGGTAAGTAGAAAACTCACAGCTAGTAATATGTATATGTTATGATTATCACTTATTGTTATTTTAATCCTTAATGGTCCAATACCATATATGTTTACGTAAACGTCCTGCGTCTGAGAGACTAGTTTTTTTTGAGAGCCAAGAGGAAACAAAAAATGAAGATCAACCAAATGCTTTATTTAACATGAATATTATGAACATTACTGAACTAGAATAATCAAAAAATACACATATCTAAAACCAAAAGTTCTAAAATAATATTATGCAGAAAGAAATAATTTGTAAACTAAGTGTAAAAGAAAATAAAAAACATGAACAGCATATTTTTCTTGGTATTAAGTTTGTAAAGTATTAAATAATTGAAACATAAAAAAAAAAAATCTAACAAGATGTTGCACTCCAACATGCTTCAAGTTCCATTGTTTTAAGCGCAGTTATTCACTTTGTTTTGCGCACTGTAGACACACAGGCTTTTTGCACTGCAGGCACAAGTATCTGGTCATTCTATGCTTTTTGCTAGGGCACAAGTGACAAATCTTACGTTTTTCCAGCATTAGGGCGCCAGTATTGGGTGTCTTTTGCTCTTCTGGCATTCCTAGTATTTTCCTAATAGTAGTACAGTATTTCACGTGGAATACTGTAATTATCAAACGCCTTTTCATTTGATCTTGTACAATTTGAAGCGCTAGCGCATTCCAAAAACACTTTTTCTTTTATTACTGAAATTATCTCTGTAGCACTGGTGTAGTATGTATGAATTGACAAGGAAATATTCCAGTAGTCGGAAGAAAACTACTAAAGGTCATCTTCGCGTTCGGCGGCTTGAAGTGCTTTTAGAACATTTTTCGTCCAAAGAATCTACTCCTCTTTTATTTACATTATAATAGGAAATGATTTCTGGTTTGTTTGTAGAGGGATCAGTGACAAGTCTGTCATGCATGGAAGACACTAACACTGTGGCTTTCCAACTTTCCCAACGTAGGAAATTAACGTACATTCTTTCCCTGATTCCATAAAAGAGTTGATCCCTCACTCTTTCCTGTTGGGTAGGAATATGGTGGTATTCGGCCTTATTTTTTTTCATTGTGCCTTTATATGTTCAATTTCAACTTACGCAAAACATCCACTAGTTGAATTGAGGAATACCATTATTACCTGTAATATTCGGTTGCTGTGATAAAGTGGTTTAGCTAAGCGTAATACTGTTTGAGTAGGCTTTAGGAGTCTTTATCTTCATCGCTGGAGACCAAATCCATTCTGTTTTTTTCCACTATAGGTGTACGCGTTATACAGATAGCTATTTCGTACATCCGTGAGACATTGTATTTTGATTTCGTATTTTGCCGGTTTGTTTGGCATATAAACCTTAAAACGACATCTTTCTCGAAAACTCACGAGCATTTCGTCTACTATAGCCGAGTCACCTAGTGCATAAACACTTTGACAGTTTTCTATGAAAGTGTTGAATATAAATGACACTATTGCAGTTGGATCGTTTTTTATGCGTTCTGCCATATTCTCGGAATCATCGAATCGTATGGCGGCTAAAAGAGTAACAAATCTCTTTTTGCTCATTACTGCTTTAAATATTTCTCTTCCAGGTTGCATCGGTTGCGAATAAACGGTCTATATTTTCATGACTGGGGTGACATATTGCCGTGTATATAAGTCCCAAAATGCCTTTAGTTCTATAATATCAGTTTCTCTAATATGATGTTTGAACCCGGCAGAATACTTGCCACGCATTGCATTCAACTTTTTGTTTGTGTACTTTATAATATCTTGTAATATGCTATCGCTGAAGAGCAAATTCCAAATGGATAACGGATTCGCAGCCTCACCGAGTATCTTTGCTTTCGCTTTTAGAGTGGGAACTTTTATGACTAGGGGAAAGTGGTACACATTGGGACAAAAAAAAATAAATAAATATATCAAAATTTATTAAGTATCAGATTTGAACTTACGGTGTACAGAACGAAACATAGATGCATAATTGTGACAGATAAAACCAAACTATACTGCTCTCTTAAAACTAAAACAAAAGTATTGAAAAACATATATCTAACGTCTCATTGTGTACTAGGAGTCGTACACATTGAGACAAATGTCTTAAATGACCGAAGTGAAACTTCGAAACGTAACAAGTTAGTAATTCTTTTCGATTTAAGTCTAGCAGATATCAGCAATAACAAAATCAGATCACTTCTGTGAACGGAATGAATATCAGGCGGGGTTGGGTTGAAGAAACAGTCCCTCATGCTTGGAAGATTTTCGTAGATATGATATTTCATAATCACCATCTTCATCAATTTCACTTAATAGTTCACCTACATAGCAAATATTTTTAGGAAATTTAACTAGAACAACATCTCCTTTTTTACAATCCTCTATATTTGGATAATCACGTTCTTCTTCAGTATGATGGAATATTGAATTATCGCTCAACGATTCTTCAGAAATTTCTACGCTATCTTCATCACTCCCTGAATCGTCACTGCTATTTTTCTTCTTAGAGTCACATATCGCCGAAATAGTTTCTTTACAAATTCATTTCTTTCCTAGGCTACTCTTACGAGAGCGTTCTAGCGTCTGTATTGCGTCCTTCTCAGGAGTATCAGTAATAATCCTTTTCTATTTGTTTTTCTAGGTTGTGCTTTAGGATAGCTCCTAATAGCTTCTGGCTCAATTATAGTTGAAGTATTTCCTTGGTTTGTTTGCTCATTCGTGGTACTTTCATTCAACTTTACATCTGTGGCTTCGTGGGCCGTATTAGTGTTTTTCGGATGATGTGCCTGGCAAAGGTCTATCAGTGACAGCAGAGGAAATAAAATCGGCTTCTGAGAAAACAGTGTTATCAAAGGGATATATTCCCGATTTTCTAAACCCAGATGCAAATATTAGGCTGTAGTAAGGGCCTTCCGTAGGCTTCACCAACACAGTGCGCTATTTGGTAAATTTGTTATAGGAATGCCAGGATATCTGAGCAACCACGAGTCAATAGCAGCACTAGCAAGCCTTAAATGGACCGAAGACTGAAGGTCTAAAGGTTTGCATTTTATCGTACAATGAGGCTGGAGTGTTAGTATAGTAATGCCATTATCTCTTGCTAGATTAACAGCTCCAAGAGAATATGGCTTTCATGGTTATCGTTATTAGCATGAAGGATGATTTCTGAACTTGCGGTATTTTGATAAAATGTAGCAAAACTTTTAAAAACAGCTCTGCTGTCATCCAGCGCTGGATTTAGCTTAGCAATATTCCGGGCGGAGCTCCATTAGACATGTGGTTTTAAAATTCTTCTAGGAAAGATCATGGCAGGTGGAATAAACGTACGATATAATAGCACATGTTGTTATTAATGTGCCTCTTTCGCCACTAGTGCAATTGCTTAATTGTTTACACCCTTTTTCGGCTACAACTCTCCGTGGCTTTGAACTGTTGTAGTTGCGTTTCGTCTAAGATTAAAAATCGCTATGCATCCCGCGTCTTGGATCCCGCTCAAGAATCTTTTTCAAATTGGAATAAAATTGTTCCACATTAATTTGTTTTAAAAGACGTTAGTCTACTCAGGCTGCATTGTTGGCTGGCGAATGCTCAAATTGTGGCGGTCGCTTACGATAGCTTCGGGACCATCAACACCCGCAGATTGATTTTTAGACCATGGATTTGGTATCTCTCTGCTGTTAGAAACAGCAATTCGTAAGCGATTTCCTTACAGCTGTAGTTGTGAGCCCATACGCCATTTTTTGAACTTATTTTTATGTTTCTAAACATTTTTATTATATTGCTTTGTTCCTTCACGTCGCTAATTATCAGATGGACGTCAGCCGCATGCGTAGTACACTTATTGCCGTTCCAACATACACCCGGACGATGCTACGGATTGTCCGTAATTTGTTCCATCGAGATTATGGATGCGTTCATGCACGAGTCGGCGACTGTCAGATTCGTCAGCGAACGATATTGCTATGGACGATTTGTCAGCGCATGCGTATTTAAAAAGCATTGCATTCACAAGAAAGTACTCGCTCGTTTACATTCAAGTACATATGTACAGTATATCGGGCACTGTTATTTGCTGTTAGTTATTGCTATATGATATAATAAATCGCTGTTGTCTCGTTTTGGAAGTTTGATAATTGTTTTATCGATAACAATGGGTAGGTAATATTCGCATACGTGATTAAATGATATCTGTATTATTATATTATTTGTAGATATGTCTGAATTTATATATATAAGAAACAGCGAGACAGAAGATATCAGAGCCGCAATTAAGTGGACACAAAACCGCTACAAAGTTATTTTTGGATTTATACAAAGAAAAACGAGAGAAAGTGGGAAGTTTGGAAATAAGAACAGTGAAGTGTATATGTGGCGACAAATTGCATCGGCACTGAAAACACTTCAAAAGAAAATGTTTACCCGGGGCAGTGTGAAAATCGTTGGCGCGTGTTAGAGCGTGGCTACAAAAATACGTGACAATCAAGATTCAACTGGACGTGGAAAGAAATATTTTGAATATGCAGGGAAATGAATGACATCTTTCAAAAGAAGAAGAATGTGTTTTCCCGAAATCTGCTTAGACTCTTCAACAATTTGTGTACTGAAGAGAAGAAACTAAGGAACAACAGAAAGCAGGGAGGAAAACTGTGATATTCCCACTTCGCAAGGAAAGTAGCAGAAGGAAGGCGAACTGCTAAGAGAAAGAGAACATCTTCTATTGGAAAATTAACACGGCCAAAGAGAATTATTCACACAGAAAAATAAAATTGAAAAAAGAAAATTGGAACAAATGAAAAAAAAATGACTTAATTCGGGAAAGAAATCAAATTTTACGAGAGAAGGTTTAATTGAGAAGTACGTACAAGTTACATGTTTTTATTTATATTGTTTTAAAAATAACATTGAATGTAGTTTTTATTTTATCATAAATGTTAATGTAATATTAATTTAGAATGTATATGTTTCATTTGTTATTACAGAGTTTTTTTCTTTAAATTTATAAGGTTTTTTTTAGTTATGTATTCAGTCTGAAAATGTGTGAAAAGTGATAGTATACTTATTAAATAAATATATATTTTCAAGAAAAACAAGGTTCTTTTTATCATTATTTTTATTCAAATAAACCAACAAATTCTTTACTAAGGTGTAATATCTCATTAATACTAAAAATTAAATATATTTACATTGGTAAATTTTGAACCACTACATTTCTGATTTCTACTGCATTTCTATCGTACTGATCTTCATTTATATGCACATCGTTCATCTCAACTTCATTTACATCATCTTGGTCTTCATCGTTCAACGCCATATTATGTAAAACACAAGCTGCTCTGATTATGTGCACAATAAAGGTATATCTCTTAATTTATGTGGTATAATTGCCGGAATTCTGTTTTAATATCCCAAAGCAATGTTCTACAACATATCTACTTTGGGATAGTCTTAAGTTATAGTTTATTTGCCTCTCGTTTAATTGGCCCCGATCCCTGAACGGGGTTAATACGTTTCGCATTAAGGGATATCCACTGTCTGCTAACAGAAAAAAGTTTCCACATTTTTCCTCCAAGTTTCTGTACAAGGTAGAGTTTCTAAAAACTCTACTATCGTGCACAGAGCCTGGATAACCCCAAATAAATCAATATTTTTCGCTTGTGGTCGCACACTACTTGCATCTGAAAATAATGATATATTGTAGTATTAAGATGAATTGGACAATTTTAATGTAACAACTGACCTGAATAGAATAATAGCCTTTTCTGTTAATGTATGAATCACCATCATTCGTTGGCTTGTCAATTCTTACATGGCTGCCATCTATTGCACCAATTACTCTGGGAAATCCTTTAGCACTGAAACTCTGTTCACTGATTACTTTTTGCTCTTCTGACGGCCATTTGATGATTTGCGGGGATAGGTTGCTAATGCAAATGACCACCCTACGTAAAATGCGATATAGACAGCTGGTAATATCGAATCTATCAGCAACGTCACGAAAACTGGCAGTTTCGTGAGCCATATACCATAAAGTAATCAAGACCTACAAGTAAATATACCTGTAGTACACATTGTAAAATTAATTCAAGGTAACTGTCTCCTACCTCATCTTTAGCCGAAGTTTTCCATAGTGTCGGATGTATCATTATAAAAATGCTGTTTTATATTCCTCCTAATATTCGCCAATACCTCACGATTAACGCGAAAAATGGTCATGAAATTGCGAATCATCGTACCTATCTATGGTTTCTGTTAGGAGCAAAAAAATAGAAATTCAAATTAGCAAATCAATATTTTCATTACCTAAATAATTGTGTTTCTGATTCGAGGGTTTCTAATATTAAGTACTCCTCATTATCGGAGGAATCAGATATACTGATTCCACGTCACTTTCCAAATCGCTCATTGTTTTGAAGAATATGGGTATTCCAAACTTGCTACCCTACAAATTATACTTTTATATTTTTCACCTACCCTAGAAGCATAAATTATTACTTACCAAAAAACTATTAATACGAATTTTAGGATATGACTACGTAAAATACAATTAAATATATTTTATACAAAAGAATAATAATTATTTGAATCTTGAACCAAAATATATGACATTTATAGTGGACATATCACGAAACTGTACTGCCACTGTCTGGACCGTACGGTACTAAATAACGAACTAATTCCGTTCCAACAAATTATTATTTTGGACAAGTTCATGTATCAGTACATGAAGCAGACATGCGCATTAATCAATCCATGAACCAGTTCATGAACGCATCAGAATTAGTGTGAAGGAACAAAGCTATAGTTTCTTAACGTTTAACTTCCTGTTCCTCGGTAAATACTTTTCATATTTCATAATTTGGTGTCATTCTAACACTTGCTTCCGGATGTTCTTTTTTCTTCTTGACATATCTTGCCAATGTTTGATGTTTAATTCCAACTTCTTCAGTAGCCATCCTTAAAGAATATCCTTTCTCTAATACTAAAGAAACGCCTCTCGTCATACTTTCGGCAGACACTGTTCCAATCCTTCTTCCTTTTTGCGGTCGAACCATTTCTGAAATAAAGGACTATAGGTTAAATAAAAAAATAAATTCAAATTACATTACACACATAGTACAGAGTGAGACATGTCTCAGTTTGTACCACATGACCTTGTCTCACTGTGTACCATATGCATTGAGTTTAAAGAAGCTGTAAATTACAAATGGTTGACTATCTTTATAAAATTGAAGGTATAGGTTATATATGAAAGGTAAATACACTAGCAGAATGAAACGGATTAAAGCTGGTGTACACCAAACCAATTACATAAAGCAATATTAATTGCATAAGAAAATAAGTTTTTACCGGCAAAATCACCTAATTTCAGTTAAAAATTGTACTTACTTCTCTAACGTCTAGCAACTACGGCGGCAACTTCACAGTACTTCTAGTAATTTATATTCTATGCAAAAACATTTTTCTCACGCGGGATTTTTAAATATTGGTAGTGTCTCACTGTGTCCACTGCCTCACTGTGTACTACCTTCCCCTATATTGTGTTTTCGTGTTCTAGATGTAGGGGGAACATCTGGTGTGCACCACCTGTATCAATCTTTGCCATATATACATATAAGTTTTTTCACTATCGCTTATATTTTCTTCACCATTATCTTCAGTGTCTTCAGAACCAGATAATTACGAATCGGTATCATGTTCTGATTCAACGTTATAGTCGTCCGGCACATCATCTATGTCACTAGCACTGTCATTTTCCTCGTTGTACCATTGTATGAAAGTTTCTTCATAATCGCGACCGCCTAAACGTACCCTTCTCGATGGTCCGGCCATATTTCAGAAAATCTACCGTAAACAAACGAGTTACACAAACTACAAGCGTCTAGAGTTCGGCTGCGGATTTTTGGCATGATCAATCAGAGCGAGCGCTGCTTGACAATTCAAGCGGTCGTTTTGATTGTAATTGTAATCTGTTGGGAATTGGAATAGGAAAACTATTCGAGTGTGATGTTAATACTATATGCTATGAAGTGTTTTATAATTGCTGAAATTATGTTTATTTTATAAATTGATAATTAATCGCTTTGTCTTTATTAATGCAAAATTAAATATACATTGATAAAGTATAAATTCTTAGGATGGAGTGATGGCAATAAAGTTATAGTACCATTAATTACCCTTGAAAGTTAATGTTTTGGATAGAATTCGACACTTCTGTAATGAATTTATATTTATTATCTTATTACATATTTCCGTAAATAACCAGAAAGGTTTTTATTGCTTCATTTGTTGATTTATAGTTGTTTTCTTTAAGAACGTAAACTGGGGCCTGACATAAGTACCTGTATGTACATAATGACTACATACAGAACAAGAATCAATGATACATAATTGTTATAGAATGTTTATGTTATGCGTGTATTTATTAGAATATTAGGGCAATTAAATAAATGTACAAAATCATTTTATTTCATTTTTATTCAGGTGATTTTAACAACATACTTGATGAAATTTTAAGTCTTTCTTCTGATGAAGGTTTTACCAGACTTTTCTTTTTATTTATTGATTTCTTTTTTGTGGAAATAGTCTTCTCTGTTTTCCATTTCTTGTTAGAAGGTTCTTTTTATGTTTTTTCTTCGTGTTCATCATTATTTTTCAAACAAATGTTGTTCTCGTGATTTAACACATCTACAGTGGACTTAAGCTCTTAAGTTGGGCTTTTATGTAGAGTAATTGGTTTTCATCTGCGTCACTTACAAATCATTTCTAAGATTATCTAAATTTGAGATCGTTGGTTTTTTGGCCAACTGTGTTAAAATTGTCCCATCGTTATCAAAATCTTCCAAAACACTATGCTTGCCTGTGACAAGCTGTTCTTGAATTGGTTGCTTCTACACAGTAGATGTATATTTACACATATTCCACTGTACCGAATTATCGATGCACTGTACAAATAAAATTATGAATGCAATGATTACGTCCAATGCATCTGAAGAGCATTCGCATACTTCTTTATTTCTTTGAATAAAATATACTTCATTTTGTTGAGAACTTGGACAAATCACCCACTGTCATATTCTGTGATCAAAATGGGATTTAGTTCTAAACTTGCTTTATGTCTTTGACGTAAATCTTTAATTTTATTTGTTAATTTGCCTTTATGTTTTGTGATCAGTTTATCGAATAAACGATCTCGTACAAATTTTTGGAGAACAAACAGCATATGATCTAAAGGTTTATTTTCTTCTTGTGGCAATAAATTTCTTGAGGGTTCGGTGCATCCTCTCGAGATGCATAATTGTGTTCACCTTGACTATATAGTCGGAAACAGAAAGCCATGACTCAACATTTATTTGTATAATTTTGAAACGAAATATTCTCCAAATTCTTTAGTTTCTTCAACACTCAACAAAAGAGATTTAACTTCTGCAAATAGGCCAGCAAAACTTTTTACATCTGTTTCTTCAAGCAAAGTTCTTAGAATTCGATATACTTTTGCCTGACTTTCTTTTGAATGTATTTTTGATAATTTTTGCGCCACGCTCTATCAACATGCAGGAGCAATAAAGTCGGCGCTTTGCATAGGCATCCATTCTTGAAACCGTTAAAAATACTCATCATGTCAGACATGAATTGTCAACCAAAATTTCCCAATTTTTTCTTTTATTTTCAAAAAGGAAATTTTTGAAATTGAGCATCTGATTTATTAGTTATCAGAAATGCGCAGGGAATCCTGATGAAAATCATCTATAACTAAGAGGGTTATAAGTTGAAAATCATACTGATTTAGGCATGGGTGCCATCAATACATAATGTATGTATCCCATATTTCAGCAATATTTCAGACTGAGCTTGATTCATCAAAATCAAAGCAAAATCCTGACTGGCAAGCTGAGGAAATTCTATACATATCTGGCCTGTGGCTTGTAAAATAAGATCGAGGCGAACAATTATTATCTAATTCTTCTTGATCCATGACTCAATACTAACTGCATCATTTGTGTGCCTTTGATAATGGCCGCGGAGCTTAAAACTCTGCTCAATATTTAAAAGGTCTTTTCTGGTGAGTAAATGTTTGTGATTGCTTTTAGATGATTCACCTGGCAAAGAATGCAACAATTAACCATATGTCAACATAGGAAATTTCATGAGTCTATTCTATCTTACAAAATACTTTTAAAACTAACAAACACAAACTTATTTTAACAGTAGTTACCTTGACAAAAGGATTCACGCACATCATCCAATATTCTGTCAAATGAAATACCACACGCAATTTTTCTAGCAATATTAGACCTTTCCTCTAATGTAAGGGTTATGTGTTCCAACTGTGACTTATGTGTATGACTTTTCACATAAATCACATTGTAAATTCCATCTTTCTCCTACAAAAATATAAGAAAATTTAATTTCTTACATATACCACTAGATTTTTAAAATTCAGTGTACCTACTACTATACTTGATTTATTACCTGATTGTTAAATGATTATTTTACTAACTTACAGTATATTTGATTTCAGCAGGACAATAAGCATTTTCCTTGTAATTTTAAAGATCTCTGGGGCTTTTCCTGTTCGTTTGTAATATTGGGATCTATGGCATATTAGTGTTTGGCTTCTTACATTTTGATTCTTATGTTTTCCTCCAGTTGCAATGAATCTACACTTATTATTTTCTTCCTCGCCAATCTTCCACTGTAGAAAATCTTCTTGTTTTAGGAAAGTCTTAGTTTCGGAGGTAACAATTATATTGTGAAGTGATGATATATGTGAATGTATTGAATGTTTATTGTAGCTTTTAAAATCACAAATTGCACAGTTATAAAACTGGTTCAACTTCACATATTCCACATTGTGTTGAGTCCTTTCGTGTCGTGAAATGGATTGTTTATTATTATACTGTTTATTGCATGCACAGCACTTATACTTTTTCTCAGGCCGTGTCGCAATTTTTTCAACCTCATCATTATGTTTCTGTATAGCATGTTGACGTAAAGCCTTAAAACTCATGTATTTATTCTTACAAATTTCGCAATTAAACATTTTTTAATAGAAAATAGAGAACACTATAAAACAAGTAGAACGCCGCAAAAAACCAAAGTTGATTTCATGAATTTATATTGCTGAGAAGTAGAAGTAAAGATGTAAAGTGATGTAAACAACAAAGAACTAATTTGAATGAATCCGATAAACGACTAAATTTCAAACATATTTCAAACGAATCACACGATTATTTTGTGCGTTCCTATTGGTCATGCCATAAGTCCGCAGCCGAACTCTAGACGCTTGTACACAAACTGTCCGGCGTCGTCTAAGAGACTACGGCCGAACTAACTATTGTCATCATGGGTCACCGCGTCATTTCCGATGCCGGACTTGTGTCCCTGGGGCATCTTTGTCAGTAATAAATGCGGGCTACACAGGGCCGCTATGAGTGTGATATCAGGAGTAGGCCTGACGGTCAAAAAGGACCTAATTGTGTGAATGCTTAAGAATTGTCAAGAGCGGGTCCCGCGCGACACCTAATGCCTCCCGACGTCTCCACCGGGTTCATTTAGAATATCCCGAACCCTCCTAACTATAGTGCGGGGCGGAGGGCGATCCTGGGGCTCGACCAAGGAGGCCACAAGTGGGTTCACAGAGGCACTCGCCCTAAGCCAAGTCCGGGACGCGAGATCGAGTGTAAAGTCTCGTAATGATGGTACTTTGAGATCGTCCCGGAGCTGTTGGTTACGCACCATCCACGGTGCGCCCACTATCTGCCTAAGAACGGCATTTTGGAGGACCTCCAATCTGTTGTAGTGGGTTTTGGCTAGTGTGCATAGGGCGAGCGCCCCGTACGTGAGGATAGGCCTTAGACAGGTGATGTAGAGAAGGAGCTTTGAGCGGATATCTAGGTGGCTGTATCTCGATATTAGAGGGAGTAAATGAAGCTTCGCTCTCCGAAATCTTACACACCTGTCATCGACATGAGCTTTGAAAGTAAGTCGTTTATCCAACACGAGCCCCGGTACCTGACCTCATCCGACCAGGGTATCACCTCTCCGCCAATGGAGACGCGGGAATCCGGAACCGTCCGACGCCTCGTAAACCTGACGGCCACGGTTTTAGCAGGATTAATTCTTAGTCGCCACCTCTCAGCCCAATCTTCGATTTCATCGATGGCTGATTGGACCCTTCGGATAAGAATGTTCTCATTCTTGCATGCGGAGTAGACCGCAGTATCGTCCGCATACGCGCCAGTTGGACGGCCGGGTGTCTAGGAATGTCGGACACATAGATCAAGAAAAGCTCCGGGCCAAGAGGGAGCCCTGCGGAACACCCGTTCTAGCTGACGACGGGACGAGTAGTCCTCCCCCCACGCGCACCGAGAAGGTACGACCGGAAAAGTACGACTCAATGGTTTTGATCAGCTAGGGTCAACCCAATCCTGGTCATCTTGGTAATGATTCCGGCATGCCACACGTGTCAAAAGCCCTCTCGATGTCTAAAAACACCGCGACAACCGTCTCCCCTCTCTCGAAACCATCCCGGATGGCCTCTGTCAGACGGAACAGCTGGAAGTCCGTGGATAGGCCGGCTCGGAAGCCAAACTGCTCATCGGGAAGGGGCCGATCTCAGATAGATTATCCCGGAGACGGGAAAGGATGACAGCCTCAACGATCTTAGAGAGAGAGGAGAGCAGACTAATCGGGCGATAATTCTGGGGAAGAGAGAGTCCTTCCCCGGTTTGGGAATAGTTATGACTGTGGCATGCTTCCAAGAAGATGGAAAATGGTTGAGACACAGGATGGAGTGACGATCCTGACCATCACGTCCAAGGCGTTTTGGGGGAGGAACTTCAGAGCCCTATTGGTGATCCCGTCAGGACCCGGAGCCTTTCCGACCCTAAGGTCCTTGATTATAGTACGAATCTCGGCTACAGATGTTGAATAAGTCCGAGATTGAGACGGACGAACTGGTGAAACTGAGGAACTGGGCGTTGTGTCCAAAGATTCGTCGATCTCCTCATCTGAGGAGTCAGAGTCAGACTCAGATTCAGGAGGAACGCCACAGATCGACTCCAAATAATCCGCGTGGGCCCCGGCCTTGCCGTGGTCGTCAGTAAGAATGCCTCCGGCGCCGTGCAATGCCGGGGCAGACGTCCTTGTGGAGTTACGAGTCAGGACCTTCTTGAGTCCCCATAGGGAACCGTCTTGAACGGACAAAGATCTTAAGTGCTCACGCCAACGCTCGTTGTGAAAACGAGACAACTCATCTTTGACCCGCTTAATAAAAAGATTAGCGACCGCCCTGTGAGCCGGCCATAAAGTGGTACGGGCACGTTTCACGGCTCTGCGCTTTTCGCGAATCAAATTTTTTATTTCCTGGGGTAGCCAACGATCTACTGTTCTGGGATGTAGGGAGGTTGCTCTCTCAACGGCAGACTTTATGTGATTGGTATATTCTTCGGCAGCAAAGTCAAGATCACGACAACTCTTCGGGGTGGTTGGGCACGCATCTCGACGAGACAGCCCGACTAAAAACTCCCGCCAATTAACCGATCGCCGAAGGGACGGGGCGGCCCCCGCGAACTCCCCCAACTCGAAGAGAATGGGTTGTGATCCGACGACAAGTCCGAGATGCTCTCGACAGATATCGAGTCGGAACGCCTCGACTGAGACGTAGTCTAGTGTGTCCGTCGCACGCCAGCCCTGAAGTAGGTGGGCGCAATCAGGAATATGTAAAACGAGTTCCTCAGAATCTAACAGTTCAGACAAACCCTTCCCGAATAAATTGGTGGACCTGCAACCCCAGCAGATATGCTTGGCGTTGAGGTCCCCCGCTAACACGACCGGAACATCACCGCTCATCAGAGCCTTATAGTCGTCGGAGCAAAACCCCCGAGTGGGGGGGGCATACACGGAAACGATCTTAATCCGCTTACGTTGCGAGAACTCGACCAGTATACCCGTCGCCTCCAGAGATCGGAGGGCGGGGAGAATCTCCAAGGAGTGTTTAAGGGGGTAGCGGATAGCAATGGCCGTACCGCCCCCCTGCCCACGAGCCTGTCGGATCGATAGATCCGGAAGTTATGGAGTTTAATTCTGTCGGACGGCCTCAGCCAAGTTTCGCTTATCAGCAGAATATCTACCGAATAGCGCTGGAGAGCTTCAGAGAGCTCATGTTTCTTTGTTCTTAAACAGTTCGCGTTCCAGGCCATGACCCTAATTCCCCGACCGGCATTGTTGTTATTTGCCATGAGCCGGAGCCTTTCCGACCCTAAGGTCCTTGATTATAGTACGAATCTCGGCTACAGATGTTGAATAAGTCCGAGATTGAGACGGACGAACTGGTGAAACTGAGGAACTGGGCGTTGTGTCCAAAGATTCGTCGATCTCCTCATCTGAGGAGTCAGAGTCAGACTCAGATTCAGGAGGAACGCCACAGATCGACTCCAAATAATCCGCGTGGGCCCCGGCCTTGCCGTGGTCGTCAGTAAGAATGCCTCCGGCGCCGTGCAATGCCGGGGCAGACGTCCTTGTGGAGTTACGAGTCAGGACCTTCTTGAGTCCCCATAGGGAACCGTCTTGGACGGACAAAGATCTTAAGTGCTCACGCCAACGCTCGTTGTGAAAACGAGACAACTCATCTTTGACCCGCTTAATAAAAAGATTAGCGTCCGCCCTGTGAGCCGGCCATAAAGTGGTACGGGCACGTTTCACGGCTCTGCGCTTTTCGCGAATCAAATTTTTTATTTCTGGGGTAGCCAACGATCTACTGTTCTGGGATGTAGGGAGGTTGCTCTCTCAACGGCAGACTTTATGTGATTGGTATATTCTTCGGCAGCAAAGTCAAGATCACGACAACTCTTCGGGGTGGTTGGGCACGCATCCTCGACCGAGGACAGCCCGACTAAAAACTCCCGCCAATTAACCGATCGCCGAAGGGACGGGGCGGCCCCCGCGGAACTCCCCCCCAACTCGAAGAGAATGGGGTTGTGATCCGACGACAAGTCCGAGATGCTCTCGACAGATATCGAGTCGGAAACGCCTCGACTGAGGACGTAGTCTAGTGTGTCCGGTCGCACGCCAGCCCTGAAGTAGGTGGGCGCATCAGGAATATGTAAAACGAGTTCCTCAGAATCTAACAGTTCAGACAAACCCTTCCCGAATAAATTGGTGGACCTGCAACCCCAGCAGATATGCTTGGCGTTGAGGTCCCCCGCTAACACGACCGGAACATCACCGCTCATCAGAGCCTTATAGTCGTCGGAGCAAAACCCCCGAGTGGGGGGGGCATACACGGAAACGATCTTAATCCGCCTACGTTGCGAGAGCTCGACCAGTATACCCGTCGCCTCCAGAGATCGGAGGGCGGGGAGAATCTCCAAGGAGTGTTTAAGGGGGTAGCGGATAGCAATGGCCGTACCGCCCCCCTGCCCACGAGCCTGTCGGATCGATAGATCCGGAAGTTATGGAGTTTAATTCTGTCGGACGGCCTCAGCCAAGTTTCGCTTATCAGCAGAATATCTACCGAATAGCGCTGGAGAGCTTCAGAGAGCTCATGTTTCTTTGTTCTTAAACAGTTCGCGTTCCAGGCCGTGACCCTAATTCCCCGACCGGCATTGTTGTTATTTGCCATGAGAGGGTGCGAGCGGGAGGATGACCTTAAGTTGGGACACGGCCGCGTTTAAAGAGGCTGCTAAAGACTGGAGGGCGTCGAGCATTGATACGATGTCGACGCCCCCAGGCAGCCGACCAGACCCCGCAACGGGAAGAGATTCTTCCGGGCGGGTTACCCTAGAGCGGGCACCTCCCGCCCCCACGCCTCTGGGAACAGATTTGGGGGTCCGAGTGCCAGAAGAAGAAGGCACCGGACGATCCCCCCCGGCCACGACCTGGGCGAACGAAACGCCCTTTTTAGCCTCCGAAACCGGAGGTACCGGCGGATTCGGCTTGTCAGACCTCAACTGTGCTACCTTGATCTTAGGAAATTTAGCACATCCCCTGTAGTTGGCTGGATGTTCGCCCCCACAGTTAGCGCACTTTGGTGGAACTTCTCGCGGCTTAGTGCACAAGTTAGAGCGGTGGTCAAGGCCGCATCTAACGCAACGCTCGGGTGCAGTGCATCTACTTTGGGCGTGGCCAAATCGAAGGCAGCGGAAGCACTGCCCAATTTCGGGTCTAGATTTAAGCGGTTCAACCGTCACATCGATGCCAAACCACTTTAGTTAGCTCGTAGACCCTTTTTTGATCACGGGAGATTTGAATAATGACCATGGGCATCGGATGCTTAGAGAAGTGCCTCCGCATACGGACCACGCCCGTAGGATCAAGGCCCTGCGAACGCAGGTCCTCCAAAACTACCTCCTCAGAAAGCTCAACCGGGACCCCCCTGAGAACAACCTTCAACAGCTTCTCAGAAGGCAGCTGATATGTGTGGAAGGGGAACCCTTCGTTGGTGAAAGTTTTAGTAATGCCTCTGTAATCAGCCTCCGTGACTGGATAGAGGCGAATGCCGTCACCTATATTTTGTGCCTTAGAGTAGTGATGACCTCGCAGACTAATCAGCTGACGAGCATTCGGCCACATCGACTTATCCCTCAAGACGACAGGAGGGATTTGATTCTTCGCTAAGGGCGGATTTGAAGGCAACTTGGCGTTGGTGGAATTGCCAGTATGTTTTGGGAGGCTAAGTATGGGCACAGAGGCACCAGAAGGTCGAGCGGGAGCGGCTAAAGCACCGTTTACATTCCCTGTAGGCACAACTTTATTTTGGGACGCTACAGTTTCAATAGCGTCCAGATTAATGTTAATGAGTCGACTTTTGGCTAAAACAGTTCTCCTCCTTTTCGGGGTTCCGGGTATTGATTTCCCGGGAGAGGAGCCGCCTTGACTTTGGAAATCATTGTCAGCTCGATCTTTGTCATAATTGTCCTCAACGTCTGGTGGATTAATAACGGGGGAAGAAGCCCGCCGTTTAGCCCGATCTGGAGGATTGTGAATATCCGCCATTACTGTGTCCACAATTGAGCTAATGGACCCTGGAGAGGACGTTGACAAGTCGGAACTAATGGCCGAAAGATGATCCTCGGCTTTTTTGGTCACCTCGGGAGGAGGAGAACCTTTAGATTTAAAATTTCGGTTTTTTTAAATCCAACTGGAGTCCTGAGATTAATTTGAGGATTTCCTCGTTTGATAACGACTCAACATTTTCGAGCGAAAAATTATTTTTATTTGTATTTGTATTCATTGGGGTCGAAATCCCCGCGTCAAAACGTGTATTAGCGCCCACAAAAGGGGTATCGCTTTGTCTAAAATTTTCGTTGTGCAGCAACGAGTTTGCACCGCTCGTATCTGGGGGTGTCCGGTAAAGACTCATTTTAAATAAGAAATAGCAGAGTCTCAAGAAAAACGAAAATAAAATCAGAGGTATTAAAAATCACAATAATTAAAACTAGTGCGAAAAATAACGCACAATCTGCACCAGAACAAAGACAATAAATAGAAATAAAATAGCACCTCGATAACGGACCGGGTAGTGGGGCAAAAATAACCCACTCCCGGTCTGGAATAACAAATTAAAACCGCCAATAGGGGCTAACACAATATTAAAATCGACTCAATACAACAATCAGTATATAAAACAACAAAGAGTGTATATATATACAAAGGACACCAGACTGTGTATAAATAAAATCAATTCCACAAACAAGTATAAATAAAAACAACCGGCTGCCGCACGGAAAAGTACCAGCGAGCCGGCAAATATTATTAAAATTTTATCGAGTTCCCCAAACTCGTAAACAAATGCAATATAATATTAAGATAGAATATCCAAACACCTGTGCCAGTAAAAACAAAAGAATGCAAAAACTTGTTTGTCACGATACACGTTAAAGTGATCGATTGTGGAATTTTAAATGAAGATCGTATATAGTATTTAGAAATACTATTATTAATGGGTGTAGAAACCCTTGTCAGATGGGGAATTTGTTTATGAAATTAATATCAAAGCGTTGCTCGAGATAAAGGGCGTCAATAAGACGCGTGTCAAAATAGAGCAATATATCGAGATTGCGATAGATAATCGACAAATAGCTTATTGGCCGTGCGGAGAGCCGGACTTGAGGAAAATACGTCCGTGCACGACCGAAGCTGACACAGGAATATGAGTATGAGTAATGAGTGAATGAGTATGAGTAGAATCACTAACTATTGTCTTAACTTCCAAGAAAATATATCAATCGTGTTGTAAATATGGCCATTTCTCATGCTCCAATAGGAGAAGGATTAGCTATAACGACAAGTATGTGGGCGGTCCCATTAACCGATAAGATGGATTTATTTTTATCGCTTAGTCTGTCAGACGATACCGGACCAGTTAAGGGTTAATGTTTAATATTTCTATGACTTTAAAATTGTTTTGATTGTTTTAATTGAGAATGTTGTAAACTTTTTGGTTGTTTCCTATTTTGTTTAAGATTGTGGTCCTCTAAAAACGAGGTCATCAGAGTATGATGCCTGTTACAATGCCACATTCAACGCAGAATTGCCCTGTCCCGCTCTTTCGGATGCAGGTACAAGAATTGTAAAGAAATGTCGTGCGCCATATTCGATTGATGTACTTCAGCGGCCTGTACTGAATGTCACGTATTTCTGTCAGAGTCGCAGAGGTTGGTATTCGCTTACTGACAAGTGCCAATCAGGTTAGTTGCAATTAGAGGTAGGCATTATTTGAATAAATGTAATAGATATGTATGTTATATTTGCTGGTAAATAATATTATTTTATCCGCAATCATAATAGCAATATAGCTATTTCTAATCTGTGTGAGGTTGGAAAAGGCGTTATTACTAGAGGAAAAGTGTTTCTCTTGGGTTGAATCGATCACTTCCATCTCTTGAGTGAAAAGTGATGCTTCAATGAATAATCACAACATCAAATGTCAATTCAACCTTTAAGTATCTAGTTATTATATATTAGCAACTTTAATTCGACATGATTTTGTATGATCTTTGGCAAATATATATTGTTGTTCACTGCCCGATTTATTTAACGTCGCACAGTGGGGCCAAACGGCCGAAAAGCGGACAAAAATCCATATCTTGAAAACGGATAATTCTATCGAGATGCGGTTGATTTTATTAGATTCAGTGTGAAAAAATACGTTAGCAATGACACTAATTTTCAAAACCTAATTTGTTTAATATATACTTTATTAACAATGTTACCCACAAGTAGTTGTTCTTTATTTGCGGGCAATGAAATATATAGTATAAGATTTTAATGACTTTTCTTTTGGACGTTTCAATGATAGAAAATAATATATTTCTTCAGAATGTAAAATAAATTTGAAAACTGTAAGTAACCAAGAAGAAAAATCACACAAATACATATTGTGTTCATGATGTATTGTTTGTATATCTGAAGATAAATAGATTATACTACACATATGTTCAATACCAATCATTAAAATCTTAAATTTACTATTGGAAAAGAAAATTTTTCAGATTTAACATTGTAACAAATTAATAAAAACAGAATTTTAACAAAATTTATTTTATAATTTTATTTATTTAATTACACCAATAACCAATAGCATCAAATATATACGTAAATTATAATTCATATAAAGGTGTTTTAATATCACTAGCAGATAAAAAAATTCACCAAGTTCAGAGTAAGAGCAATAATAATAAAGCAAATGCAATGTATTTTAAAACTATATCATTACTCAAAAGATTTGATGATAACCTTTTCAAAAACGGATTATAAATATTATAATAGTACAAATAAAAGTTAAAAAGAGTACAAACTATTTATAGTTGAAGAAACTACATGGTAAGAAATACCCTCAAGAATGTACTAAAGTAGTACTATTTCTGTCACTAATATAAAAAAAATATTTATACAATATAAATAAAATAAAATAAAAAATTCAAAAACTTTGTCACAATATCAACTCCTGAGCTTCTACACTGATAGAACTGAAACATCTGTTGCGGTTACGAGCGCGTACATCTTTAAAAAAATTTATCTATACTTATTACCAATTTAATGAGCGAAGTTAGCTACATACAAATTTCATACATTAAATGAATTTTCTTGACATTTAGCGACATTGGCGTGCGTGTTGTAGTATCTTTCGATTATTTATCTTATAATTTTTTTCAAATCGTTTATATTTACATCTAATATCACCAACAATAGTATTTCTGAATACTGTAAGAAAATAAGGGAATTTATCTGTGGTAATAGCTCAACAAACAGGTAAAAAATTAATATTATTGATTTTTTACCTGTTTACATTAAGTGAAATAGTTTATTACATTTTAAAATTTTATAGGCTTATCATACACTTCAGCGCAATGAGCTGTCAAAAGAAAGTTACATTTTCATCCCTATAAAGTTTCTACGGTACAGGAATTATTACCATTAGATCACGATAGGCGATTGGAATATTGTCATTGTTTAATAACAATTTAAGGGACTACGACTTGCTAAACAAATCATTTTTCTCAGATGAAGCCTGGTTTTGTCTAACAGACTATATCAATTTACAAAACTATTGTATCTGGTTTGCAGAAAATCCACACGAATTTCGAGAAACGCAATTGCATCCCGTAAAAGTTGGAGTTTGGTTAGCTATGTCCAGGCAACGAATAATAGGGGCAATTTTCTTCGAGGAAACTGCAACAGCCCAACGTTACCAACAGATGTTGGAATTGTTTATTGCAGAGTTACAAGAAAATGAGCTTGAAGCAGGTTATTTTCAGCACGATAATGCTCCAGCACATACAGCTCGACAAACCTGCCAATATCTTCAACAGTTTTTTGCTGATAGGTCGTTAGAGCACAAAGATGGCCACCAAGATCACCTGATTTAAAAAATAGGATCTATAGAAACCGTATGCATATCATAGAAGAACTGAGAGATGCAGTTTTGTCACTTAATAATTACACTAATTGTATGTTATAATTTAAAGTAATAAATAAATTTAGTTAAACACCAGTTAGTACTGAATTGTAATATCATAATTTCCTAAAGAGTTAAATTAATTACATTTCATTTTTACAAGCAGAAACACCAATCCATAGTCGCTCATATAATGCGAGTTCAAATATAGGTTACGTTTTCCTTATTTATGACAGATCCGTTTACTTTCTTATGTTCCAACACTGACTTAGTTCAAACCTTCATTACAAACACGCGGCATATACCTACACCCTGTTACTATCTATAGGAGCGGAATTGACAATCATTTTGAATCTCTGTGTATACCTACATACGTCCGTCAATGTGTAGTATACAGTTTTTATAACTTACTTTCAAAAAGAAAAATCTTAACTTCTTGTATTTTACTATGAAGACATTTAGAATTGAATTTGCAATCTTCTTTGGTTTATGGTATCTAGCAATTTAGTCATTTATTTGGAGGTGAGGGATATTCGCGGGTGCGGATTATATACATATTACATCTATTTACCAAAACTAAAATATTTAGGGGTTATAGAAGGGTGCAACTTGTACTTGCGTGGGAGTTTTGTACGCAAAAGATACTATAAAAACTATTAATGGATAAGTTATTCTGAAAGAATTACAATAATTAATAAGAGCCGTATGTTGTTAATATGTTCTCACTTTATCTTGTTGATATGTGTTATTTGTAATAATAATTATACAAATCATAATAGGTATAACGCACTTTTTTCTTTTAAAACAAGTTTAATCACTTAGAAAATTTTGTACACCATTATATGCTGATAATTACTAAATATGCAAGAATATGCAGATGATACTACAGGTTGTTTGCACTAATGCTTCCTGATTCAAACCCAATAGGAGCCGATTTAAAGCATGATAAAGCTTTTTTTTAATGGCAAATTGAGGTGGTATTTATTATGTAAATTGTCTGATTTACTTACTATGCGCTTTGCTCTAGTATTTACGTTATCATAACTAACTTATATTAATTGTTACACAACCAGAAATCAGTGTATTTCTTAGAAGTAGATGATTTTTGTAGCGTGGAATTTTGTCCGCCGCTGCCCCACTGTGCGTCGTCGTCTACAGCGCGGTGACTATCCAAACTACTCACTATTTGGATAGATGCGCGTTCGGCAGGCGTCGGCTGTTCCAGGCAAATGATTTATTGGGGTAGACAGTTGTAAAACCCTCCGCAATTATGCAAATTAGGTAGAAAAATTGGATTATTTAATATCACAAGTAAACATTGAATATTGCCGATTTGAACTTACTTTAAATTGAAATACCTCTTTCATAACTTGAACCCAGTTGACTCTTAACACTTAAACTCGCATAGAAATAAAGTTTGGTATTCATATTAAATCTTGTGTATTGTTTTAAAAACGTAGGAAATAGCAAACAACAGAGGAAGACTTCATAAAACTATAGCTTCAACAAATATTAGCTATTGTAAGCATTTGTTAATTACACTTTTTTAAATGGAGATTCCAATAATATTTAATTATTAGTATTTACTATTGCAGGACCAACTACGAGTAAGTAACGCTGTAAAATTGCTATTCATAAGAAAATAAAAACTATGTTTGGCCTGGTTATATTATTTATTTAAGTATTCATGCTAATTCCAAATATAAACTGTTATATGTTGTTTAAATAATAGTAAGTGAATACATATACGCCATGTCTACTATTCTAGAACATACTCCGTACTGACGTTAACTACAGTTACATGTATACCAACAACCTATTACATAAACAATATAAAATCTAATAAACACAATAATATTGCAACTAGCATTTGCCCACTATTACTAGCTGTCTTTATATCACAGAATACTCCCACTCTTCCATATTCCTTTAATTGCACTTGTAATATTCATGCATAGTGTCATAAAATAATCTTTTTAAAACGATTTTGTTAAATGAAGAAATTTACACCCTAATTATAATAAACACCAATAAAGTAGATCAATTGCCACATTACTGAGAATAAAGTTGTTTTTGTAATTTTAATACGGAAATTATAAATTGATAACTTTTATGAGTATTTAAATTTGCATTTGCCAATTACAAAACTCGCCCGTTTACCATAATTACCACTAATCCTCCATGTAATCTAACGACGCGACGCACAGTAGTCCAGGGCCGGCAAAAAATCACTTTTGACAAGTATGAAACCTAATGATATATTTGTCGTAAATAGTTAGTTAAATGTTCAAACTTAATGAAAAATGCTATTTTGCAATATTTATTCGTAATAAACTATGCAATTTCCCCGCTCAAAGTTGGTATAAGTAAAAATCCTGAAATAACCACATATCTTGGTTAGAATTAATAATGCTGTATTTTAATAAGTTGTTATCTAAATTGAATATAACTTCTGGAGTATGTTCTATGATCCTTATAGTTTATGTGACTGCTAAAAAAAATTGATTTAATTTATAAAATGCTTGTTTTTATCAACAGTTTTCCAAATACTCCATTTATACATGAAAAAAAAGTTCAGGTAGACTTTTAGTGGTCATCGGCAATTATCGACAAGCTGATTTTTACATGTACATGACATCTAATGCCTCTAGTATAATGTCCAAAAAGAATCAGCTGCTCCTTTTTGCTCCTCTCCGAGAAAATCACATTTAATTGCGAGCATGTCGAATAAAGTTAGCATTCGCCATTGTATTATGCAGCCGACAATATATCTCGATATATCTATAGCTACATTTATATTTATGTATGTTTATGTCAATTTGAATGTGTGTATATGTGTGTACTTGTATATAGGTATCTTGGTCTACTGATTTTTAATTTTTTAAGTTTTAGTTTTTAGAAGCATGTTTTTTTTTTAATTTCACTTATCTACCCATGAAGGTATTTATGTATTGGAAATAAAAGCCATATTTATTCTAAGAATGTCTATATGGTATTTTTTTTTAGATATACTGTAATCTTTAAACGGAAATGTAGATTTAGTGGAGATATATTGCCTTTCTTTCGTACTACAAAAAAAAATCGTTTTTTTTTCTAATTTGGTAAAATGTTTTTAAATTATTTTGCAATGCATGTTTTAGCTCATTCTTTGGCTATATTTCCAGTGCTTCTGACATAGAAATCACAGAAAGTGGTGCAAATGTATCATTATAAGATCTTTTAAACCACACTACTGAACGACTTTTACTTACCAAATTAGGTGATATCGATAAAATTGCTGAAAATAATTTTACACTGATTAGTAAATGGAGTTGTGATGGCGCTTCAGGGCAGAGTGAATACAAACAGCGTTTTAGCAGCGATATTGGCATAACAGTTGCGAATTTATTCATGATATCTACAGTCCCACTAGAAATGAGATTAACAGCAGACGCAACACATGCATTACGGAAAAATTCCCGACCAGTATCTACACGATATTGCCGACCTACAAAATTTGAATATGCGAAAGAAACTATTGAGAAAACTAATGTGGAAGCTAAGGCAGTGAACGATCAAATTCGGCAACTTCACGTAACAGAAATAATGCTTCTAGAATGCTCCATTAGAATGACTTATGAATTACATTTTACAATCCTTGATAAAAAAGAAAATGCCATAAGAAATATATCATCAGCATCAAGATGCTACATATGCAAAGCTACCCCAAAAGAAATGAATAACCTCACCCGTATTTATCAAAAACCCGTATCAGAAGAATGTTTTAAATTAGGTCTTTCAACACTACATACGCGTATAAAGTATGGAATACATATTACATATATCATATAGAATAGCGATACAAAAATGGTCTGCTGTAACGCTAGAACAAAAAACAATGACAGATAATACAAAGAAAAAAATCCAAGACGAGTTTAAGAAGAAAATGGGGATTAAAGTAGATTTTGTGCACCAAGGTTCAGGAACCAGAAATGATGGCAACACCGCTAGAAGGTTTTTTCAAAATCCTCAAATGACTGCAGATATAACAGGGGTTGATGTAGAACTAATTAAAAGATTTAGCGTAATTTTGCAAGTAATAACAAGTAGTGCAGTAATTGATTCCGATAAATTTGAAAAGTACGCGCGTGACACTGCAGAATTATATGTAGCTAGGTATAATTGGTACTATATGCCTGTAACCGTGCATAAAGTTTTAATTCATGGCAAAGATATAATAGACAGCGCCGCTTTACCTGTAGTATTATTGTCAGAGGAAGCACAAGAAGCCTAAAATAAAAATTATAAAAAGTATAGAGCCCCACCATTCGCAAAAATTTTCTCGTAAAGCAACAAATGAGGACATTATGCATATGCTGCTGCTAACATCCGATCCGCTTATTTCAAATGTGAGACGTTTGCCTCCTAAAAAAAATTTTGAATTTCACGATGACTCCAAAGATTAACTTTGAAATGATTTATAGATTATACCCTCAAATTCCTCTCTATGGATGTACTTATGAATATCTAGTTGGTCTGGTATTGTGCTATTATTTTTTAAATGTTTGAATATGTATGCTTTCCAGTGTTTTTTTAAACTGATTAAAGTGCTTTTGCCATTTTTCTTGTTTTTTATATAGAAAATCATTAATTTAATTACTGCACTGATGTAGGCATGTGAATCCTATCAGATTTGTTTTAATTTTTAAAAATCTTTGCTTAATTACAATAACATTTATGTGTTCTGAGGTACCTAAAAAACTTGAATTGATACATCCTAAATATGCTATATACACATATACTTACATACACACACGAATAATATACACATACATGTATGTACATATGCTTTGTTTTCTTTTATAATGCGGCTATTTGTTTAAGAATGATGAGCGAATGTAGTACTCTTGAGACGCAATAGCAGTTCCTCTTATTTTGGACTACATACTTTCCGACTTAAACCATATCTCTTATTCAGTATCACTTGACGGGAAATTTCTCTACTATTAGTAATTAGTCCAGTTGTGTATTATTAAAAAATATCTAACCATTTCTGTTTGTTTATAATAATGTTAAAACATTTTTAAGCATGGCAAGCGGTTATAATAATTTTTCCGAATATTTTCTGATTTTCTGAATATTTTCCCGTTTTGTATTATTATCATTGCTATTATTATTGTTAATATTTTTTTACATATGTATATTTAACTAAAATAGTTGAAAAAAAAACATTAATGAATAGAAACTGCAATACCGAACATTATTTGAATAATTTATGTATTTCCGCCAATAAGTACGTCGTGATTTGATGCTTAATCCTTTTTTCTTTTATGCAATTCAAATCGCCTATATTTAATCTCATTATCCTAAAAAAAGTATTAAAAAATTCCAATTCTATCAAAAGTTACAGATTTATTTCCGCAAAAGCGCGTTTCTGGACCACTGTGCGACGCCTAGTGTTTTTCAATGATGAGTTCATATATCTACAAGATAGTGTTTAGTTGAGCAATAAATTTTTAAAAACATTTTTTTCATATTTATATTTTAAAATTTTTGTAAATATATAGAAAAAAATACATAAATCTGCAAACAAAATTCACATAGACTCATGTTGTTGTCTTTACGAAAATAAAAATATTTTTTTTCTCTCTAATTCTGAAATTAGGAAGGTTAGGGATATGTAGTTTTGTTAGCATTTAAATTCAGTCATCATATAATTATTAAAAAAAGTTTTTAAACATTAATCGCTCTACCATGAAACTATATGAGCTCGTTATTCAGCAAAATTTGACTCGGATTACATTGAGGATTCATACTAATTGTTGTAAGCAGCCGAGTTTTATTCCCGCAGATTGAAATGCACATAATGAATTAATGAATTTATAATTTGGCTATTGGAATTTCAAAGAAAAAGCTATATTCTCAGTAATGTGATAATAATTTACGTAGTTTATTAAAATTTCCCTTTAATACAATTGCCCTGTAAATCCCGTCATTTAACAAAATGAATGATCTGCAGGACATATGTAATTTTCTTACGAACACGAATTTTACGGCATTTCTTGTTCTTTGTGGGAAATTAAAAGCAATAATATTTTTGTTTTCTAATACAGTTCCCATTTTAAAAATAAATTACATATAAATAAAATTTAATATGTGTAAATAAGCGAGTAATTAATACAATTCGATTTGTTATCTATACATTCACTTGATTATTTTTAAACATAAAATAAGAATAGAAGGTAAATCGAGCACTGTGAGATATACTGATAACTAACAGGAAATACCAATAAACTTCGGTCTCACAAATTCTTTAATCTTCAAAAACACAATGTACATTTCGTTAGCTAAGCAAACATCTTCAGGTGTACATACAAGTGTATTGTCAAATACTAAATGCGTAAATATAGTAAGTATATCCTAGGCTACAAAAATTAATCATCAGGACTACTATATTCAATAAATTCTAAATATTTGTAATTAAGGGGTGTTAAATCAGTATTGAGCAAGCTATTAATATGTTTTTTCATATAAATAGCTTCCCACATATTAAGATTCTTACAATTTAAAGACTTAATTAATTCTAAATCATCAATTGAAAAAGTATGTCCTGTATTAACAAAATGATACGTAGTAATCTTATAGATAAGGGGTTAAGTTTTAAACTTAAAATTAATAATCCTAAGATACCACATATGTACTGTTTACCTAAAGTTCATAAACCAGGCAATTCATATAGACCTATTGTTTCTAATATTGACTCTCCCACTTATGCAATTTCTAAATGGTTAGTACAAGAGTTTAGCCGATTTAAATTTGAAATAGATTTTTCCATAAAAAACACAAAAGAACTTATAGATAAACTCTACAATTTTCAAATTTCCTCTGGAGATAAATTAATATCTTTTGATGTAACATCTCTGTTTCCAAATGTTCCTATTGACATAACTTTGCAAAATATTGAATCTTTCTTAATTTTTAACAACGTTGCTTTTGATAAAATTCTTGAATACATTAAATTAACGAAACTGTGTATGGAACAAAATATCTTTAGATTCAATAATAAGTTTTATAAACAAACATTTGGAACTGCAATGGGTAACCCACTCTCTCCTTTTTTAGCAAACCTCTTCCTAAATTATTTTGAAAAAGATATTATAAGTAAATTTCCTTCATTCCCTAAATTGTGGATTAGATATGTAGATGATATTCTTGCTGTAATACCATTTGATTTTGATATAGATATTTTCCTTAATTTCATTAATAATCAGTATCCGTCAATAAAATTTACGTTTGAAATTGAGGATCAACACAGTTTACCATTTCTTGATTTATTACTTATGATTAAAGATAATACATTCGACTTTGATATACATAGAAAAGCCACACACACAAGCAATTATATACACAACTTATCTTATACAAGTTATAAACAAAAATACACAACATTCTTTTTCTTAATAACTAGATTATTGAATATACCGCTTTCGGAAGATAATTTTAAAAAAGAATTGGAATATATATATCATATAGCAGAAATTAATGGTTACAAGAAAAGTGTGATAGATAAAATTAAAAATAAGTTAGAAAATAAGAGGTTATTAAGAAATATAACTACACTTATTCCAGTGAAATAGTGGAGAAAAAGTTTTGCAGATTTAACTTTAATAAATTATGGGTTAACCAGATATTAAACTTGTGTAAAAAATACAATCTTAGTCCGGTTTTTCAAAATTCTAATACTTTAAGAAATAAATTAAAATTTAGTATTGAAATTATTGATTTTAAAAAATGTTCTGGGATTTATAAGATCAAATGCGGTGTTTGTAATAAAGTATATATAGACCAAACAAAGAGGAATGCGGAGATTAGATTTAAAGAGCATTTATATCATATTAAGAATCACAATGCCGATAAATCCGCTTTGGCGTATCATTTTTGTTAATACAGGACATACTTTTTCAATTGATGATTTAGAATTAATTAAGTCTTTAAATTGTAAGAATCTTAATATGTGGGAAGCTATTTATATGAGAAAACATATGAATAGCTTGCTCAATACTGATTTAACACCCCTTAATTACAAATATTTAGAATTTATTGAATATAGTAGTCCTGATGATTAATTTTTGTAGCCTAGGATATACTTACTATATTTACGCATTTAGTATTTAACAATACACTTGTATGTACACCTGAAGATGTTAGCTTAGCTAACGAAATGTACATTGTGTTTTTGAAGATTAAAGAATTTGTGAGACCGAAGTTTATTGGTATTTCCTGTTAGTTATAAAATAAGAAGTTTAGTTTTAAAAATTCACTTTGTCTCAAGCTGTGAAACAGATATTTCAATTCAAACTGCGTTCAAACCATAATATTAAAGGTTTCCTTTCGATATTACATAATCTTAGATCTATCTGATTTGCATAATTGCGGAGCATTTTACAACTGTATACCTACTCCAATAAATCATTTACCCGGAACAGCCGACGCCAGCCGAACGCGCACCTGTGCAAATGGTGAGTAGTTTTGATAGTCACTGTGCTGTAGACGAGATTAAATAAGTCGGTCAGTGTACATACATACCTAAACAAAGTAATCATGCATTATATTTGACATGCCATACATATAAATAATACCAAGTATGTAGAATTAAATATTGCAGAACAGCGATATTTCAATTTCAAACATATTTAATACGGCTATTGCGGAAGTTCTCCGGCTCAAAGGACCAAAAAATCACTATGTTCTGGATTCTGGATTGTTGGTTGGGAAGGGTGGCTAGCCACGCGCACTTAGGCCACTCTAACCGGGCCCATTGTGCTACCTTCCCTAGGCGGCGTCACTCACCCGCAGCCTACTCGAGCCAACCCAAACGAAGGATGAACTCGAGCAGCGCAGCATGCGAGGCGCCACCAAAGCTGGCCATACTGGGCCAGAACTCCCCCAGGATGGAACCTCTAAGTTGGGCAAGCGCCGGACAGTCACATAAAATGTGCTCCGGTGTCTCGTCCTCTAGGTAACATGCACGGCAGAGTGGGCTGCTAGTCAGTCCCATGCGGTGCATGTGTGTTTATTAAGTTTGCAGTGGCCAGTCAATAGCCCTACAACTTGACGTAGTTTACTGCGAGAAAGCTGCAGACAGTATCTCGCTGTCTTAGGCGACAGCCTGGGTATGGCTTTGCGCGCCTGACAGCAGGTGGTTATGGATGCCCATCTCTCTTTGTGTAGAGTAGTGGTCCACTGGTTTATTAGGGTATTGAGTGTAGCCGAAGAAATGGGAAGAACAGGCTCCGGTCCCACGTAAGGAGAACACGAACCCCGTCTAGCTAACCTATCGGCAGCCTCGTTTCCCAGATTACCTTTATGACTTTAACCCATCTGAGTACCAAGTCATTATCAATGGCGATCGCTTCCAAGGCACTATAACACTGAAGTACTAGGCCGAAGCGATCTTATAACTACTAAGGGCTTTAAGGGCAGCTTGACTATCACTGTAAAGGACAATGCGTCGTCCCTTAATGCCCCTTGCTAAAATTTCTTCGGCCCATGCAGGATCGCCAAAACTTCGCTTGGAAAACCGTAGCGACCCTACTAGTGCCAACTCTAAGTTGAGCTTGAGGTCTGGAGAGAAAACTCCCGCACCTGTCCTGTTTTTGTCTTTGATCCGTCTGTATAGACAGCAATCGAAGGCAGTGATTCGACGCAGGGGTCGACATGAACGCGGTAGTGTCTGCCGAAAGCAAACACAGGAGGCACACAGTCCTTCGCGGCACCAAGAAGAGGCGCTTTAGCGACACCTCATGGATGATGCGCACGTGGCCGCGACCCCCACTCCCGATCAGAAGACCCGGGACCGTAACCTTATAGCCGCTCTAAAAGCAGTCTCCTCCACGAACAGATCCAGGGGAGGACACACAGGAGGGCTTCCATTGCTGCCGTCGGCGTAGTGCGCATTGCCCCTGTAATGCTAAGACATGCTATGCGCTGCACATGCATCAGGTCATTCCTGGCTACCACTCGTCTCACCCTTGGCCACCAGACGAGGCACCATAAGTTAGCATGGGCCTAATTATGGCAGTGTACAGCCACAAGGTATTTTCGGCGAGAGTCCCCAAGTCCTACCCAAAACGCGGCGACACTGCAAAAGGCCTTACACGCTTTCTCAGCTTTTGTTTTGACATGTTTGCTCCAGCTCAGTTTTCTGTCAAAAGTAATACCAGATACTTGACTTCGTCCGAGAACCGAGAGCAGTGCCAAACAGTTGTGGTGGGCGGAGTTTTCCACCTTTCTTTTGTTAGTAAAGAGTACCATCTCTGATTTATCTGGGTTTACAGAGAGGCAACGTTCTCTACACCAATTTTCGAGAGACCTTAGAGCAGTCTGCATCAAATCGCAGAGCACGCTCTCAATCTTCCATCAATGAGGATCGTAATATCGTCCGCATATGCAATTGTGTAGAAGCCAGATGCGTTCAGCGCACGAACGAGGTCATCTACCACAAGGTTCCACAAAAGTGGTGAAAGACGCCTCCTTGGGGACACCCCGATCTACGCGCCCCCTCACCTGGCACCTCCCACACTTACTTCTATTGCCCTTTGCTCTAACATACAGTGTAGCCATCCTACAAGGGCCGCTCAACACCTGTCTGGCTAGGGCACTGACAATGCTGTTGACTGAAGCTTTATCAAAGCTCCTTCTATATCTAGGAATACACCAGGGTAGACATTTTATTGTCCAGCGATCTCTCTATCCGCCGCACCACAGAGTGGAGGGCAGATTCGGTGGACCTTCCCGGGATGTACGCGTGTTGGTTTGTGTGAAGTGGATACAAAGGTAAGGCCACCTTCTTTATATAACGGTCGCACAGTCGTTCAAAGTCTTCAGCAGAAAACTGGTCAACTTATCGCCGGTATATTTAGCCAAGGTATAGTCGGAACGCCCTGGCTTTGGTATGAAAACCACTCTTATTTCCTCCATTCCTCAGGTACGTACCTCAAGCAATGCCCCCTGAACAGTGTCACAATGGGCTGAGCAGAGAATCGCGCCCATTGTAGTAGGGCGGGAACACACCGTCCAGGCCAGTGACTTGAATGGTTGAAAACTTTTAATTGCCAGAGAATCCGGGGTTCTTTTCCACTCTTTCCGCCACCGCCCAATCCTCCTCAGTTGGAGGCGAGCCATGAGGGTCATCCCACGCAGGTGTATCGTGAATCACACTGCCCGGAAGTGAGTGGCTATAAGTATCTCGGCTTTTTCTAGGGAGGTCGACGAAAAAGTGCCATCCTCTCGTTTTAACAGTCCCAGTTGATGACTGGTGTCTTGCTTAAGACTTCTTTAAGCGAGCAGCCGTAGTGGTCGATTCGACAGAGTCACAGAAGTTTCTCCAAGTCGCCTCTGACCACAACGGATCTCCTCTTATATTGCCTACAAAGTAATTTGTAAGCTTCCAGTCCTCCACAGATCTGGTTGATTTAGCTCTATTGAAGAGCTTTCTAAGTTTGGTTCTCATCTTAGAAAGATCTCGACTCCACCATGGAGTCTTACTTCTTTCCGATGTACCCTAAGTGGACATGCGCATCAAAGCATCTATAACGATGCCTCACCCCAGCGCTAGCTGACCGAGGCCACCGATCTCCAGACCATCCCATGGCGCAGTCCTTGAAGGTTAACGGCAGTCGTTCCTATAGATCTGCTGTCCGTCAGCCTTGGATTTCGGTATTCAGTCTTTTGAACACTCGTGTGGTCGATCTGAAAACAGATCCATCTGTGATCTGACATCGATGCCTCTTCAGACACCCGCCAATCTAGTATGTGACCTGAGATACCTACCGACGCCAAGGTATGTCAATTACTGTTTGGCATCGTGAGGTGACGAAAGTAGGTTCGCATCCTCTGTTAAGTATATCAAGGTTAGTAGAGGAGATAAACTCACTCAGGAGTCTACCTCTTTCATTCGTGTCACGGCTGCCCCATGCTGCATGATGAGCATTGGAATCACACCCGACAACTAAATGTTTGTTATTTCTATCACAGTGTTCTACCAGCTCCAAAAGGAGGCCAGAGGGAACTGGTTTGTCACTGGCTAGATAAACTGAAGCGATCACTACCGATGTTTGGCCCCCTTGTACATCACAGGTTAGATGTACGGTGGTTATATCCCTGCCACAGTAGGTCGGTATGGGATAGGCCTTTATATTCTTTGGGACATAGATACATGTCCTAGGTTTGTCTTCGGTGCCGGAGAAGACGGCCCCTTTGACATTGTCCAGGCCAAGGATTCTGGATTCCAGAAACCAAGGTTCCTGGATTAAGGATTAATAATATAATAATAATCACTATGTTAAATATCTCGATTCTTTTTATTAAATAAAAAGAATACAAAATCAAGATGTCGCACTCTCAAAAAATGACAGAATTCTATTCTTTATTTATATCAAAAACAAAACGTGATTTTTTCACACTCAATTGCCTTAACCATGCCGCTTCCCGTTGGAATACTAGTTTCAACAATCTTCAGCACTTTGTAGTGGCACCACCTTGGAAACTGAGCGCTTAAAAGGTCCTGTCTTGCTATACACAGTGATTACTCGCACATTTCCGTCTTTATCAGGATGCACTTCCTTCACTCGCCCAAGCTTCCATGATAGCGGTGAAGAATTTTCTTCTTTCAAAATCGCGATATCATCAATTTCAAAATTAAGACTTGATCGAAACCATTTCCTTCCTCTGTTGAAGATGATGCAAATATTCTCGAGACCAACGTTGCCAGAAGTGCTGCTGCATTTGTTGCACCATCTGCCACCTAGTGAGTCAGTTTATCTTTACATCAGTCAGGCGAGGTTCAGGAATTTGTGATAATGGAGCGAAAGTTAGGAAATGTGCAGGGGTCAAAACTGAAATATCTGGAGGATCGTCATAGATTGGAGTAAGGAGGTCGAGAATTAATGTAACTTTCTATGGTCGTTAAGAGCGTATACATTTCTTCAAAAGTTAATCTGGTTTCACCAACCACTCTCTTAATATGATGTTTAATACTTTTCATTTCACTTTCCCAAAGACTACCAAAATTGGGAGACATTGGTGGTATAAAATGCCATTGTATGAATTCTGTTGCTAGAGAGTCACCCAACTTATCTTGATTTTTCACCAAATTGTTATAAAGGTCTTGTAATTCACTATTAGTCCCTTGGAAGTTATATACTTAGTCATAAAAATATGTGAATAGAAAATGCATAACTTTAAAGCAGTCTATTTTAGATAAATATGAATTTGTCAGTTTAAAAACTAAATAGCATCTTCTTTCAAACATAAGTAACATTCTAAATAAGAAACATGTTAAACTCAAGTCTCATGTACACTAGTTATTACATAGTCAACTATAGTCAAAAAAAAAAATTTTAAATTAAATGTAATTTTAATGAAATGGGTTGGAAATTACTTGCTAGACGAGGCTTTTGTCTTTGTGCTTTTGGTAAGAGGTTTTAAAGGTTCTTTATTGAACCTTCTGTCATAATTTTGTCCTGTCATAATTATGTCCTGTCATGAATTTATGCACTATTTCAATGCGCTGCTCTTCTGGGTCTTTATCAGTCCATGCAAAATACTAACCTTCTTCCTCATCTTCTAAGATTAAGTCCATATCACTTAAAATTTGTGTCCTTTCCTCATCATTGTACAAAGGAGGGTTGAGTGTTGCATTCTGATATAATTGAATTGTATCAATGTCTGTCCAATTGTCTTTATTAGGGTTAACTAATCTGTCAAAGCAAATTGACCACTCCATATGTCTTGTTTTTATCTTTTCAAGCTCTCCTTGTCTTAACCCACTTCTTGGTATTAGAGACATGGTAATGGGACATTGCATCCAACTAGGAAAGGATCTAAAATATAGGTCTTTCTGTTCTTCAGTAACATAAGTTTTTATTTTATCCTCATCCATACTGTTCAAAATTTCAACCAATTGTGCTGCAAAGCAAGATGCCAATCTAGCTAGAGTGACTGTTTTATTTGTTATTTTAATAGCGGGGTTTGTTCTAACGTTATACTTACCTATTAAATCATCAATCCTTTCTCTGGCAGCAGGTTCACTACTATCTCTGATCTTTTGTATGTTAGTTCCTTTTAAAATATAGAGATGTAGTAGGAACGATATATCATCTTTCAAAGTTCATCATCTGGTTCTGATTTAATGATCATTCGTCTTACTCTCAAAGCGTCAGATCCTTTCTCTCATCTTCCTTGATTCTTTTAACATTGGGATCACTAGTTTCGTCCTCTGAGCCTCTTTTATTATTAGCCCCTTGGAAGTTAGTTGCGTTGTCACTGTAAACGTTTACTGCTTTTCCTCGTCTACCTATAAAACATCGAAAAGCACCCATGAAATCGCTTGTAGATAATCCGGAACCAATTCTAAATGTGTAGCCTTTGTTGACATACAAATAAAAAGTGCTATGTATAATTTCAAGATCACGTATTTCTTTACTTTACTTGGCCGCACAAATAATGGACCTCCATTGTCAACTCTTATATTAATAAATGGACGTACTGTTTCAAAGCGGTATTTGGGTAAATTGCCCATTATTTGAGTTGCTCAATCTGAGCTGCTTTAAATCTGTAACACTTAAGACTGTAAGACTGTAACTTTTTTGACAATACAGTACAAGTTCTCTTAACCGGTTACTACGGGATCGGACCCCTGGCCGGATAGCAACCTGGCCGGTTAATCCGGCTGATATGTAAATGACGATTGTGAATGAAAGAGTTTGATAGTACAGCAGATAAAGATGTTTTTGAACACGTATACAGGCCTAAAAGAAGTCTGTTATATTTTTCTCAATTGTCTTCTTGAAAGCAAAGTCTCTCCACTTTTTTATGAACATCACATCAACAGCAGTAGGTTCGCCCTGTTGTTCAATGTACATCACTCCCAACTGAAGAGCTTTTTTCCCCTCCTCGTGACTTACTTTATCCTCTTGGGTTTCGTCTTCTGATTCTTCTGCTACGCTGTTCTCAAGTGTCTCCGCCTCCACAACTGCTTGTATAATTTGATCATAATTCAAGAAATCGCTCTCTAACTCGTCATCTTGCTGTACAATTTCGTCATCACGGGAAGTTTGTAGTCATTTCATCAAATCATTCAGTAGTGCTACATTGTCATCTTGTTCAGTTACTAGATGGGAATGAGGTAGTTCGTTGTCAAGTGTGGTGTTGACCTCTTTTTCAATAGCTGACCAAGCCTTTCGCCAAGATTTGATGAATGTTGAGCTAGGAATTTCTTCATATGCTTTTGCAGATATGTAAATTACATCCTTTATGTTGATGGACTTCACAGCTGATACAAGATCTATTTCTTCAGTTTCCATCCTCCTTAAAATCTCAGAAAGCTCTCCCATATCACCTCTTCAAGGACTCAATTACACCCTGGTCCATTGGTTGAATGAGGTTTGTCACGTTAGCTGGAAGGAATAGCAATTTTAGTCCAGAGGCTTTTTCACTTTGAAGTTCGGTTGGATGTGTACCAGCATTGTCTAAGACTAAAATTGCTTTTTCTGGTAATTTACGATTCTTTAATTTTGTTTTTACTTTCGTGACAAACTCATTTATGAATCAATCCTTGAAGATGTAAGAATTCATCCAAGCTGACTTCTGGGCACGATAAAAAAACTGGAAGTGCAGATACATTTACGTTCTTGAATGCGCGTGGTTTCTCAGATTGGCCAATCACTAAAAGCGGCAGATTGTGAGTGCCCGGAGCATTTGAACATATGGCGACTGTATTTCGTTATTTGTTGAGTTTGAACCCTGAAGTTGAACTTGCATTGCCAACAGAGAAGGTTTTTTTTGTGGCAGGCGCTTGAAATTTAGCCCAGTTTCGTCTACGTTGTAAACTTGTTCTGGAAGGAGTTTATCCGTACTTATAATCTTTTCTAGTTTCTGCTAACATTTTTTCTCCACAAATGTTTACAAAACTGACTCCATGTCTCTTCTTCCATCTTGCTTCCATCTTCAAATTTTGCATGCAAAATCATTGCTTTTTCTTTTAAAATAGGTCCGGAAATAGGTGTGCCTCTCCGCTCTTGTAAAAACCACAGCCACAAAACGTCGTCAACCATCTCATTTGTAGGTCTTTTCAAAGTTTTCCGCTCTGTCAAAACTTTTTCCGTCTCTATTTGGGTGCAAAAGTCTTCAATAGATTTTCGATTACGACGCCAATCGTTCACTGTGCTTTTGCCCACGTTCAGTTCATTACAAATCTCTTTTACTGACTCTCCTATATCTATTCGTTCGATCGCATTTAGTTTTTGTTCAATTGGCACAATATTCCGTTTTCGTTTTGACAAACTCATTTTAAAAACAAAACAGTACCTACAAAATACAGCAAAGTACACAGTGACACAACCACTAAGCAATACAATAAACGTACACTCGTCAACAAGCCATCTCAAATACAAAAATGTATAGAACTGTAGGTATTACATACTAGTGTGCACGCGTAAGTTGAGACTTGTCGCTGATTCGGGCATTCCGCGGAGCGGCCGGATAAAACGGTTAAGAGAGCTTGTACTGTATTACGTCCGCTGATTGGCCAATATGTTTGTCTCAGATGATTAAGAAGTGCTTGTGTCCCTGCCTGCAATGTATTCAAATGAGCTTGTTTAATGATTAATATCGTAAGTTCTGTGTATTTTCAAAACTATTCTAAATAACGCCACTTAGAATAGATGGACGTGTAAAGCTGCGGACATAGAATAACTTTGCACAGAGATGTTATTTTCGAAAAAAAGTGGACGTGGAAAAGATGATCGTATGGCGACGATATGTTATCGATGTCATTATTTGTGAAACATATTTTAGAATGGTCCTTGTTGCTTGTTCATAGACTGCGGTCAACCGAGAGCAGAAAATAAATATCCATGGTTAGTGGCTATCTATGATGAAGACGAGAACTTAAAATGTGCAGGAACTATTATTTCACCATATCACATTTTGACAGGTACGTAGCACTGTAAAAAGCTCAGATTCATACATTTGTTATAAGGGGGCCATTTCAAGATGTGGGGATACCTAAAACGGGCGAACCTCAGGAAGGTTTGTTTCGTTAGTTTTACTAATATTTTTTTTCTCATCAATGAAGTATTTTTCTTGTTAAGTTTTTATGTACATAAGTACTGTGATGGAGTCATATTATGCTCACAAGAAATTATATCTTATTTCAATGTCAAAATAAAATTTATATTCACTCTCAGATGGGATATTAAATTAATAAAATTATTTTAGAAAGTCCAAAGGCGTAAAATAAATACCAATAGATTAAAGGAAATTTAAATAAAATTTTATCAAAACACAAACCCATCATTTTATTGTAAAAAAGACTAAATAAAATAGTATATTATATAAAGTAAGCCTTAAACCATGAATCCAATGGTAAGAAAATGAGTTTTCTTTGTAATAAATGATGCGACCCCTTTCTACTGGTAGAAAAAGAAAACTAAGATCCGGAAAGTATCTCGAATCTTAACCCTTACCTTTAAGCGAATCCTTCAATTCGGGTGCCTCCGATTCGCTGAATGGAAACGAGGGGTCTGTTTGAATAAAGACGATAATAACAGGCGTCACTCAGTTATAATCCGCGAAAGGATCCACCGTAAAACTGAGAAACGTGGTTGGAAGAAAACAAAATAAGGCAGGGCAAGACAAATCAAAACCTTCCTTTCCAATTTGATAACAGTAATATACTTACTTGAAGAGCTGATTCCTGAGGTTATTTTGATCATAAAAGTTCATATGAGTATATGCCCAAAACGGTTTGGTTTTAAAGTTATTGAATGTTTAATAATAAATTATGAACTATGACTAACACGATATAATATCACAGTTGGTACTTCAAAAACTATTTTGTTGAGAGGAAATTGTTTATTTGTCAATAGAGTATTCATTCGGTTTATTGCCAGTTTCTGTTTTCTAAAATGAATTACACGAATGCTGAGATGTGTGGTATGCATTTCGTTTACAGTCTTGCCAATGGAAATTCGCGTGCTGCTAGACGTCTTTATGAAGAACGATACCCGAACCGTATCATCCCGCATCATTCAATATTTGCTCGTCTTCACCAACGTCTTAGTGAAACGGGAATTTTTAAAAAAAGGGACGACTGATAACGGGCACCCATCTACAGTGAGAACTCCACAAATTGGAAGAAATGGTACTAAATGAAATTGAGGAACATCCTACTACAAGCACCAGAAAAATTGCGTCTGCTTTAAACATTAGTCAGGCCACAGTTTAGCGAATATTGAAAGATCAACTGTTGTATCCATATCACATTTAACGGGTGCAGGCACTTTTGCCGGCAGATTTTCCGCAAAGAGTGGCTTTTTGTCAATGGATGCAACACAAAATCGCACTAAATCCTGACTATTTGGCTCAAATATTCTTCACCGACGAGGCTACTTTCTCTAGAAACGCGATTATTAATTTTCATAATAATCACATATGGGCCGAAGAAAATCCGCTCGAACTAGTGAATGCCCGTCATCAACATCAATTCTCTGTAAATGTGTGGGCCGAAATTGTTGGAGATCACTTGATAGGTCCACATTTTTACCGATGCGGTTGAATGACGAGGTATACCGCAATTTTCTTGAAGAGGAGCTACCCCTACTGCTGGAAGAAGTTCCGTTGCAATTAAGATTACAAATGCATTTTATGCATGACAGTGCTCCAGCGCATTTGAGTTTAGTTGCTCGCGAGTTTTGAGACAATACGTATTCAGATCGGTGGATAGGACGGGGAGGTCCACAACCGTGGCCTCCTCGGTCTCCAGACTTAAATTCTTTGGACTTTTTTCTCTGGGGTCACCTTAAATCATTAGTTTATACCACTCCCATTGAAAATGTCAATGAACTGAGAAATCGTATTATCGCAGCTTTTCAAACAATTCGGTTTTTGGTATTTTAGAACGGACTCGCCAGTCAATACGACGGAGGATAGAAGCTTGTATTGCAGTTGGGGGCGGTCATTTGCAATAGTTAGTATAAGTTAATTTTGTTTTACTAATTATTTTATTAATTTATAATAAAAACATTAATTATGTTAACTTACTATTAAACCTTGTACAACATTAGAACTAAGCGATTTTGGACATATGTCCTTATGAACTTTTATGATCAAAATAACCCCAGGAATCAGCGCTTAAAGTTTGTCGCATATATTGAGAATCACCCTGTAATTTTAAATTCAAAATCAATTCAAATCAAAAATTGCTACTCTAAGGTTTTTTTACGTATCTCGTATGAGCAAAAAAACAAAACAGATTTGAAAGACAGGGTCCTAAAACTGACAATTTATTTTGTAGCTGCAACATGTTTTGGTCTTGTTCGCGAATTCGCTAATGGGACATACAAGACATATGCAAAGGATGTGTCAAATTACACAATTGTCGCCGGCAAACATTATAGTAACTTTCATAGGAAGAGCAAATCAGCGCAGATTAGAAAAGTAGGTGCTGTTAAGATGAGAGTTCTTTTCATTTTCTAATTGCCTTATCGCAAGCAACTATAAGTAATTATTTTACAGATTAAGAAGGCTACAACCGAAACTATATCACAGAAGCATGTCAGAAATATACTTCTGTTGGAAGTAGATAGCGAGTTCGATTTTTTTAACGATGTGCAACCAATTTGCATAGATTGGAACAATTATTATGAGCTGAAGGATTTCAGCGAGGGTAATGAAGCAGTGGTAAGTAAATAAACATTTTATTTTACACATTAGTTATAATAATAATCATAATAGTTTATTTATGCAACAGTAAACAGATTACTTATTACAGGATAAATTTTATATTAAATTAAAATAAAACTTGTAAATGACGAGACAAACTAAGATTCATTTTAAGTAAGATTAAAAGTTATTTAAATTTTTCTAACAATAATTTATTTAATGCAATTAAAGTAATATTGAAAAAAAATATGTTATTGCAGTGATTGTTAATACTCCTGAACATTGACAATATTGGTGACTGAGAATAATGACGTGTATTACAATGAGGGGGAGTAAATATAGCATTATTAAGATTGTATGATCTGGGAACATAAACAATTAGTAAACCAAATTAATATGGAGCATAAATTCTTCCAGTAATTAATTTGGGATATGATCCTACGATTGTAAAAAGATACATATATAGCCAAATTCTTTTAAAAGATCATCATAACTGTGATTATGCGAAAGAAATAATGAACGTTTATGATAGTATAAAGTTTTTAACATCTTTCTTCTGTATTTCTTCTAGTACGTCTATGTAATGCAAGTATCCTAAATTCCATACAATTGAACAATTTTGGACGGACAAAAGCATTACGAGTTTTAGTCAATGCAAAGATGCTCAGCGATTTGGTATTTCTGCTTATGTAACCCAATGTTTCAAATGAGTCATTACATACTTCTAACACTATGTTCGTTGAACGTCAATTCAGGGTTAAACAGAATCCTTAAGTTCTTAAACAATTTACAATGTTCAATATTTACTTCATTTAAATTATAAGGAAATATAATAGCAGTTTGCTTCCTATCAAATGTCATTACTTTACATTTATTTATACTTAATGATAGGCAGTTACGCTTACTCCAACAACAAATAGCAGGTAAGTCTTTTTGCAGACTACGGTAATCAGTTAAAGAACTGATCTTCTGAAAAATTTTTAAATCATCTGCATACATAAGGCAATTAGAATAATTTACAGCCCTGGTAATATCATTAACAAAAATAAGGAATAACAATGGCTCCAAAACAGATTTTTGAGGAACTCCAGATGTGGACTTATAAGAATGAGATTTATAACTAAGGTATTCAACATAATTGTTCCGATCATACAAATAGGATTAGAATAAAGCAATAATGGTATCAGAAAATCCATAATTACAGTTAAAATCGTACAGCTGTACTTTAAGCTATATTTTATGACAAAGCACAGTTTTAGAAATAATTAAAACAAGAAATTAATAATTAATGTATTTCTCAACATCATGAGAATAAAATGATCACAGATCAACTCAACTTCCTATCCTTCATAATTGCAAATTAAATAAAAATAAAAACTGTTCCAAAAATAAAGGTCACATTCAAAATCGTACACTTCTGTAAAATTACAAAAACAAGATAAAGTAATAAGTTAATATTTTGTTGAATAACCCCGATTATCAAGTACCGCTTGTAGTCTTCGAGGCATCGACTTGACTAAATCTGTAAGGTACTCCTCATCGATATTTTGCCATTCTTCCTGAAGGACTTGTCTTAATTGTTGCTCATTGGACATTTCGTGTTTCCAGATGCCGCCCTCAAGTTTATGCCATACATGCTCAATCACATTCAAATCTGGTGATTGTGGCGGTGTTTGAATGATTTTTGGGCAATTATACAATGTCCATTCCTTCGCAATGCCTGAAGAATGTTTCGGATCATTATCAGCATAGAATGGAAATCTATCTAAAATCCCCATTTTTTCAGCGCTGCTTTTCAAATTCTTTTTTAAAATGTCCAAATAACCCCATTTATTCATAATACCTTCCACAAACACAAGATTTCCTACACCACTCGCAGAAACACATCCCCATACCATTTGTGATCCACCTCCATGTTTTACGGTCGCACGCAGATTTTTCACCTTCATCTCTTCATTTGGTTTACGCCAAATTCTAACTTTACCATCATATCCAAATATATTATACTTGGACTCGTCTGTAAAGATGACGTTTTTCCAGAAGTTAAATGTCTCGTTTATATATTTTTTAGCAAATTCTATTCTCTTAATTCTGTTTCTCTTATTTATGTAGGGCTTATTTCGCGCAATTCTATAGTTATATTTGTGTCTTCTCAATACTCTTCGCACCATTTCTGGGTTTACCTTTTTGTTTAGATATTGTTCGATATCTGCAGCTATTTTTGGTGCACTAATTTTCGGATCTTTCTCAACTTTTCTAATAATCCAACTTTCATCGCGATCATTTAATTTTTTTCTTGGACTAACTTTTGCTTTATTTACAACACGATTATCAGTTTTATAACGTTTAATTATGTATTGCACCGTGGTAGAACTACGATTAATAATTTTTGCAATTTCTCTATAAGATTTTCCATTTTTAAAATGATGGATCGCAAGTTCACGAACTGTAACGGTAGTTTGTTTCATTTTAAAAACGTTGCTGACTTGAAGTACAAATTTGAACTAATCTTTCAAGAAGGTATTTTGTGAAGCTTATACGAACCTTCTACTATAAAAAAAATCCTTTGAAGTTTTCATTGCGTCGCGACGGATTCATGATGTGAGCTATCTTTGTGTGTACGATTTTGAACGTGAGGTGCACGATTTGCATGTTACTATTGATAAAAAAAATTAATAGGATACACCATTTATTTTTTTTCTATATCCGGTATAATATCGACATACACGTATTATACGATCGTAATTCGCAGTTATTTATTTATTTTCTTCGAATATATATTCGACAATTTTCACAAAATTTATATATTATAGACCGTACGATTTTCACTGCGAGGAACTGTATGTAATGTCCTGAGAATTAAAAGATGCTGTACACGGTCAAACGCTTTTGAAAAGTCCACAAATACTGCATTAACCTGACATTGTTTAGCCAAGGCTTCAGAAACATAATGTGTAAAAGAACATAAATTTGTTGCAGTTGTTCTACCTTTTATAAACCCACGTCGGACCGTTGATAATTTATTTACAATGTAGGAATACAGTGGTTTAAATAAGACAGTTTCTGGCAATTCTACAATCCACCAATGATAAGAGATCGTTTAAATAAACATTAATCAATAAGCGACCCAAGTGTAAACCTTGTGGTATAATACGTTTGAAGAAAGTTTCGAAACATTCGAAGTAAAACCTTAGTTCGAGAGCTTAAGAAGTAGAACTTCATCGTTAAGGGTGTAAAATGCCTTGGAAAAGTCTGTATATCAAACATCGACTTGTTGACGATTGTCTAGGGCAGTGGTTCTCAAACTTATTTAGACACTGTATCCCTTTTTACCCACAAAACATTTTAGGTACCCCTTCTCAGTTACCGGTACTAAGTAAACTATAATTAAAATATTAAACAAATCTTAAAGCCTTCTATGTAGCATAGAAGTATAGTGTTAACCTTTGAAACTGAATTACGCATCATGTTTAAATAAAAACAAAGAGATATTGTTTACAAACATTTTTATTACATTAAAAACAAACACACACAAAATTTAAAGAACAAAAAGCGCTTACTTTCAAAGAGATTAGTGAGAAGGGTGAGCTTGTTTCCCTTTGCACAGTTTATCAAAATTGGGTTTTAACTTGGTTAAATACAATCTTAAATCATCTTCAACATTTAATTTGTTTCTAGATTTATTTTTAAGATAGGTTAAACTTGAGAAACCCTTTTCACATAAATAAGTGGTGGAAAACCCAACAAGAAATTTAACAGCAGTGCTTGACAGTTCTTTGTATTCCTTCCAATACCGATCCAGAAATCTAACAATGTAGTACAGCAGTCAAATATTTGTTTTTCAACGTGGGATCACATGATACTTCAATGAGGTGTTCCTTTTGAAAAGATAGTCAGGTTAGTGTTCATAGCATCAGCATTAAAGGGGTCACGTATCCAGTTATACTGTTTCTCCAAAGGTGGAAAGTACTCTCTTATGCGGATCTTCAATGCATTCAAATGCTGGCCCATTTGAGTCTTGAGTTCAGTGAAATCAGATATGTTTTTCTCATTATCTTGCAAAAATGTAAGTAATCTTTCAAACGGCTCGCAGTTGTTATTTTCTATTTGTTTTTCCAGAGAATGATCTTTTTTACCATTGCATCAGTTTTCTTTTCTATATTAAAAATATGAGAAACACTGCCTTGCATGGCTAAATTCCAGATGTTGAGTTTTCCAAAAATATCACTTAAATAAGCCAACTTCAAAAGCCAATCGAAATCAGTAAGTACAGAAGACAGATGGGATTTGTGTTCGGTAAAAAATTATGTAATTCTTTGTGGAGTTCAAATACACGGGACAAAACATTTCCCCGAGAAAGCCATCGTACCTCAGTATGTAGCAATAAGTAAGCCTCATGGAGGCTCCCCATATCCTGACATAGAATTTTAAAGTAACGAGATTTTAGGGGCCTAGTTTTTATGAAGTTCACAATTTTCACACTCTGATCAAGGACATCTTTAAGTTCATCAGGGAGGTGCTTAGCCACCAAAGCCTCTCGGTGAAGGACACAATGAGTGAACTTACATTCAGTTGAAACCGTTTTAATATGGCCTACCAGCCCTGTGATGTGACCGCTCATAGCCTTAGCACCATCCATACACACTGACACAGTTTTTCCACTCGAGCTGGTTTTCGGGAAAAAAAAGAATCTAACAAATTGAAAATATCTTCACCTTTTGTCGATGTTTTAAATGTCTTACAAAATAAATATCTTCAAATATTCATCTTGAAAAATGCCACGTACAAAAACGATCAGTGGGCTAGGCCAGCGACATCCGTGGTTTCATCGAGTTGTATACCAAAGCAAGGACTAGCTCGAATTGCTCCAACAAGTTGTTCTTTTGTATCATACGCCATATCACTAATTCTCCTTGAAACTGTATCATTTGATAATGGAATTGCTGTAATTCTTTTTGCCTCGTTCTCTCCAAACATACAAAAAACAATTTCTGCTGCGGCAGGGAAGATTAGGTTTTCGCCAATAGTATGGTTTTTACCAGACTTCGCAATTAAATGACTAACTTTGTAAGAAGCTTTTAGAGCACTTTCATTTTGTTCTGCACCAGAAAAGTGTTTTATCGTGTTTTCCCTACTTTTCAAATCTTCAAAAGACGTCAAAGTACCGTAACTCCTTTTTGACTAAGTTCTCATGTTTGCTTTCAAAATGGCGTTTTAAAAGAGAAGGTTTCATAGAATTGTTTGATAAAATTTCTGAACAAACAACGCATTGTGGATTAGGCTCGTCTGAGCTTCCAGTCCAAGTAAAACCTAATTTTAAGTACAACCTAGTCATATTTTCTCTTTTACTTTTATATTCATTTGCCAGTTTTTCGGTTTTTTTTTAATTTTTTCCTTGAGCTGCTCATTAGTAACAAGGCGTTCAGGTCTACTTTCATTTTGTGAAATTGATGTCCCAGAATTTTGATGCAGATCTTCATGAGGCCTTTTCTTTAGGAGCCATTTATCCATTTTTAATTTTTATTGTAAAATTCACTTACGTGGTACCTGACTCAGTTTTCAAACAGATGTCCGTAAACGTGTTTCAACAGGATTGAGTGTCCGCAGAATAACACAACACACCATAAAAATAACACAATACTGAGAGCGAGCTTGTAATAACAGGCAATGCTACTGCAGTGCAGTGACACGAGTGATTGGCCGGCCACACAGCCCCACTCTGATGACTAAGCCCTTAGTGACGCGCGCACGTCAACGTGTCCATACGTGTCCCGGGTTGTTTTATTTTATTGTTGGCCGGCCGCGTACCCCCTAAAATTTTTCGCGTACCACAGTTTGAGAACCACTGGTCTAGGGCCTCACTAACGAACTGAGTAATTGGTTATGACGGACCGCCCAGCGACGAACCCATGTTGGTTAACAGAAAGATGTGGCTTAATCATAAAGGATAATTGATTGTATATAACGCTCTTAAACACTTTGCTGATGTTAGATAAGATGCTAATTGGTCTATAGTTATGTAAGTGGGATGCGTTGCCTTTCTTAAGGATGAGAATAATTTTAGTAATTTTCCATATGTTGGGAAAAGTACCAGTGAAAATAGGTAAATTGAATATTCTTGTATGATATATTCGCAAAATAGTTTCTGGCGGTGTGATACACATCATTTTTTAATCTTTTGGACGGAAAATACAAAGAAATTTTAACGCTAGAGGGTCGATATTATAGATTGGCACACATGTTACATACCTTAGTATTTTGACGTTTTCGAGAATAGGTCTTTTTCTGTAATGTTCTTTGTAGTTTGATTATTATTTATCAATAATAAATGCAATGGAGACAACAGTTTATGTTAGTAAGGTTGCACACAGTTTAATGGCAGTTTATACATCTGTGATGTCGAATTTAGTGTGCCAAACTTTAGTGACATTTCTGCCGGTCTAGGCTGAAAAAGTTTTTCGGCCGCTTTGAAGTAATGCAAAACCAATGTTTACGGAGCTCCAAAAATTATATTAAAACATTTCCGTTGCTAATAAAATATATCTTTAAGGCAGTCAATTGGGATTACAACAAAGACCAGATGGTTCCGTGTGAAGTCCCAAATGAGTTTAATCTACAATTTTGGCATACCAGTACATGTGAAGAAAACTCCGGCAGGAAATTTACTACCGTCTCAGATAAATTTTGCGGAACCTACACAAACGGGAGTAAGTTAAGCTAACGATTATATGTTCAACAAATAAGACCGAACATCTATATGGCAAGAACATGTGGGCAAGATTATTGAGTTTTAACTTTCGATTAAAATTTATTCGGTATTATTGAAAGTGCCGAGAATTTTGTATAACAAAGTAAAAGTGAATATCCGTGATCGTTTAATCTGACTATGTAAGAAGCCTGTAAACTAAGAAGAAAAAATTATTAATTAATCATATATTCCAAATTTGATGTACATTTTCTGGACTTTACAAAAATATGCGAGACTCGGGTCTTGTGGGGTAATTAGGAGACATTTTTAAAACTTTAATCATTAAACTGTAGCCAAACGGAAGTTCCCGGGCGTTGTGGCGGGCATCATGCGTAATGCACTGCGAATGGTGCCTTTCACAATAACTCTCTGTAAATCCACAAAAAAAAACAAAGTTGGTTGCCTTTACCAACATGAGGAAACTCAATGACCTAGGCGGCGTTAGATTGTTTGGGCAGGAGTTACAATTAACCAAGCAAGTAAAGTATCTGGGTGTTACCCTCGATGCGAAACTGAACTGGAAAAATCACCTAGTTAAAAACAACGACCAGGGCTACGCAACTATTCTGGTGCTGCAGGAGAGTCGGTGGTAAAACCTGGGGACTAAAGCCGAGGGTGACCCATTGGCTATATACTGCCGCGATAAGACCAGCGATAACATACGGAGCAGTAGTCTGGTGGAGGAGAGCAGAAGTGTCCTCCTCAGTGAAGCTGCCAACCGCTGTCCAAAGACAGGCATTGCTGGAAATCACTGGTGCAATAAACAGCACAGGGATCGCTTCTTTGGGGACCATTGTGGGCCTCCTCCGCTGAAGCTTTATGTGAGCGCGGGGGCAATGAATACGATCCTTAGACCGAAAGCCAACAACCTGTGGCACCCCAACTTCAGGGTGGGAAGGCACACTTATACTACGGGTCATTGCTGCAAATGCCCACGGACAGCACGGCACCCGAAATTATCTTCACTGAAAAGGTGAAAATATCCATACCGAACAGAGACCAGGCACGTGGTGAGATCACTGCTGTTAACAACTGGTTCACGGACGGATCCAAATCCAACCAGGGTACAGGAGCCGGTACTTGTGGGCCCAACCCTAATCAAAGGATATCCCTAAGCCTGGGGAAGCATACCAAGGTCTTCCAGGCAGAGGTATTCACTCTTGCGGCCCGTGCAGAAATGATTGCAAATAAGTAAGTTGAAACAATGTTAAAAAACTTCTGGTTTTTACCTACCCATGCATCTAAATGCCGATATGACGTTTCCTACCTTCATTCTAGATTTCTAATAGTAGATTCGCAAATTCAGATTTCGTAATCCGTCTTGTGATTCATTCGCTGCCACTCTATTAGCTTTTTGTTCCACTTTAGTTTAAGCGGCCCAAAACAGCACTTATCTGGTCGCTGTAGAAGATCAATTGCGTGTGCAGAAAGCTTGAGCAAGTTAATTTTGTTGTAAATCTAACTTAATTGTTGCCTTGTCCAGATTACTTACGTGTCCGTCTAAAATGATTAACAGGTCCATTGGAAATCCCATAATAAAGCGATCTCTCAAACAGACTTCTAATGCCGACGTGCCAAATTCACAATGCGTCGCTAAGCTTCGTACTCGAATGGCCCAATCATTTACCTACTCGTTTCCTTCCTTTTTCGCAGAATAAAACTTGTACCTCACCGCAAAAAACTTACCTGCCGGTGCAAAATACGTATCAAATGTCTTCACCAGGTTTTATAAATGGTGTCTTCTGGCTTAGTGGTACACATAAATAAAAATTAGCTTCTACGATTCTCACTTAATACATTTAACAGGATAACCGTTTCTTTCTTCGCCCGATCTGCCGTTCGCCGTAAAATAATTATCCAATCGGGCTTATAAATTGACCAATCGCTACTTTTTAAATCAAATTCTCTCAGGTGTCTAGTGCAACTATCCACACCAGTAGCCATTATAATAAATTTCTTTATCCTCGTCGCCAATGTAATATATTTCGTGGAGGTAATTGAGAATATTCACTAATACTCGGAACACTTTACAGTAGGTATTTTATATTTAACGGACTAGCTACAAGTGCCTTCAGGTAGGCTAACACAAGGACTTGTGCAGAATGCGGCGCCCTCACATTTACAATACTACTTAAGATTAATATTGCTGTGGTCTGGCACCCCGGGTTTCCAAAATTCAAATTTGTATTTTTATTCATTCCAAATTATCTTTATCAATGCTACGCAAGAGTTTCCACAATCACTATTTTATTTTGTAAATAAGTTTTTTTTAATTGTATTGTTTGATGAATTTAAGTATTTTAATTGTTCAGTTGTACATTTTGCGCTCACCAGTATTGTATATTGTTCAATGTAACATTCTAGAATTTTCTTTGCGGTTCGTGCGGCTGCGAGAGCACGCAGATGTTGTAAATTTTATATATATGCGACCGTGTTACCCGGAGGCCCTTAGTTACTTGAACGATAGCGTGTAAGTAGATTGTTATTTTATTTTCTTTGCTGCAATTTTTGGTAATTTCGTTTAATTTTAAAGTTTTGTTCGTTTAATTTGTATATTTTCTCATCCTTCAAGGAACTCGTTATATAATAACCGTTATTATATCATTGTGTACACGAGTTAGATATAAGATCTTTTATTATATTGTTCTAGAAGAGATATTTTTTTTTTAGTTTAAAGAGTTTAGTTTTTTCGTTTTCTAGTTTATTGATTTGTTTTTTTTTAACAATTAATCACCTCAGTTTAGGTGAAAAGAAGCTTTGTGCTTGTGATTAAATTTCAATTTTATAAATACACTTGTTTTGTCCACGTTTAAATTAATTTTGTTTGTTTTAAATTTTGAAACCACGTGGATTTTTTGTGAAATATGATTTTCTTCTAGAACAAATCTACCTCTTTGTTTGTTTAAGGGATTTGCATTGTCCTTTAGTAAATTAGATTCAAGCAGGTTTTGATTTTGGCCAGGACTCTCAGTCCAAGGTTTGATTTTTCCTGCGCAATTGTATTTAAATGTTTTTTTTCCTTTTTTTTTTATAATAATAAAAAATTAATGATTGTTAACGTCATTCAAAATTTCAGTTCTTTTATTTTTGATTACTTTCACCCACATTTTATTTTTCATGATTAGTTCAATGTGAGAATAACCGTGAGATTGAGTGCACTTTTGCGCCCTTTAATATTTTTATCCTTTGAGCTAGCTAAATTAATTTTTTCATTTTTAATTTCACTTTTCATTTATGCTGGTATCATCAGTACACAGCAGTATATTACAGTTATGTTTTCTCTTTCCGAGCTCTCAATACTTTTTGGCCCATTGCGGAAACACCCTTGATCTTTCTTGGGTCTAAAGAAACACAGGCCTCGTCTAAATTCCATATATTTTGTGGTTTGTCGTATAACATCAAGTTGCTGATAGTTTCTTCGAGGATGTCACAAAATTCAAATATTACAAATGGATTGATGGTTGCATTGCGGCGGCACGTTTGTAGCTGCTCCATTTTCTTTTTGCTTAAACGATTTCGTTTGTAAAAGGAGCGCAACCTCTCATCACACGGCAAAGAATCACGAAAAGGTGTTCGTACATTGTTTTATAGAACATATGCAAGCACATATATTTTAACATCTTTTGTAAGTTTTTCAGTTAAATCCTGTTCTTCACTTACCGACAAACAGGTTCTACGGCTTTGTTTCCCTGTACCCAGTCCATATACATGACGGCTTAATGTACTCTTATCCATGCTCTATCTTTCTGCTGTCTTACGAATTGTTATCAGGCCTCTTTTTATCAAGTCTGGACCTCTGGGAACTGTTCTTTAGTATACGATCGTTTCCTGGGGACATAGTTTCGTGGCATTTTGACACACGCGACTCAAACAATAAAACAACCGCCAAATATAAACACGTGAAATTATGCACCAAACAACAAAGTATCAGTCTCGTTTTAACCCTACAGTTTTGGCAAAGATATCTAGGGTATAAGCAATTGTTTATTCTTGTAATACTTACAGATGCTTCAGAAATTGCCTTGGAGTGATTTGGTATCATCTCGCAAGTAAGTAACTCAACTACGAGCAAAGTTATATCAAAAGTTTCACAAATTAACTTTGGCCTGGGTTCCTAGCCACTCGGGCGTGAGGGGAAATGAGGCGATAGACGAGCTGGCCAGGTGAGGTTTGTCAAGCTCTACCAAATCTACATAGGCATATGTACAACATAGGACTGGTAGATGACGCAATCTGCAGATTCTGCCAGGAGGCGGAAGAAACACCAGTTCATGTGCTGTGTCAATGTGAAGGCTTAGCGTGAACAAGGTTGTAACGTACATGACGTTTGGACGGAGGTGTATACATCCAACAAATTACAGAAATCATCAAAAAACAGTCAAATCAGTTATTAATAATTTTATTGATATTTTACAAACATTTCTTTTTTTTCAATTTTGAATGTCAATGACAATTATTCATGTGCTCTTTTCAATTTAGTGCATTTAACATTTAAATAAATTTTAGCTGGTATCACTTAACATTAAACCTTTTTTTTTACTTCTCAAAAGAGGTGGAAGGCAGACATATCAGTTCTGGCCATTTTTGTCTTGTCTGTCTTTGTACATGTGTGAAATAATTAAGCTTATAACATCTGAGTAAGTATCAAGATTTTTCCAATTTGAGAATGTTGCTTATCTAATTTTATTATTATTTTGTGCCTTAAGCAATGTATTTTTCATTGATTGTGTCTTTTTCACAATTTTTACAATTGAGCACATGGTGATTGTCATTTCCATTTTAGGCTGTAAGGGCTGTAAAAAGCTGTAAAAGCTGTAAAGGCTGTAAGATTTATAAGATCTGTATGATTTATAACTTCATCGAGGCTAGAAATTCCATCTACGTCAAATCACAGGTGTATGTGATCACAGTGATACGGATGTATCAAGAAATGTGATAGCATATCATATTCCATAACACCTAGAATATAATTCTTTAAATCGAACACTGTCCGAAGAAGCAAGGATGTGTAAGCTTTTGGTCCTCGTCATGTGCTGTCCAGTCTAGTCCCCATCATCGTAATGCATGTATGCATGTTGTGTGCACACCATCAATCATCGACAACTAGGAAACCTTATTTCAATTCCACCCTAGAGTATTTACATTGAAGATTGCTGTACTCATTATCTCCGATCCTACCTGTAAGTGTGAATACACCTGTTTATGGTGCGCCTATTTATATTTTGCTTCGTAAGTTAACTAATTCTACTTTAAATATTTTATGCCTTCGATTATTTAAATCAACTCAATTTTTTTATTTTTTTTCCTTATTTTGACTAATTAACTTGTAAACCGGTAACAGCTGTTTATGGTAACTGAAACAAATTTATATATTAGGAATTTAAATTACTGTTTGAACTTTTCAACTTACATATTCATATTTCATATTCTTTGTTGCATTATATAACTTTTTAATAATTATAGCCTGCAATGTATTGCAGCCGTTCATACCGACTTTATGTCTTTCATGTTTAGGCATATGCATTTGTTTAAGTTTGGTCACGATTCATACCAAGCATTTGGAGGTCATTTATCCTATGCTTCAATGACCCTAAATTACATTACCTACTGGTTGTCTGTTGTCACTGAAGCAACATTTCCATTTTCATTATATTTACTTTATAATATTATTTTTTTTACACTTTACATATACACCAATTTCTAAATTTATTAAATTTACATTTAATGCTACAGTTGTTGTTTGTTCATCTCCTGTTTACCTGACCACCCTGCTGCTAGTCACAGCTGGCGCCCTCACTTATTAACATCAACTAACGAACCTCCCCCCAGCCGCGGATTATGAGCAGCCGGACTCTGCGTGCGTTTTTGTTCTTTTTTTGACAAGCTGTAGTAATCTCCTTATAAAGGGTGTAACGTCGCAAGGTTTCTAGTAATGGGCGTGGGGAACCCCACAGGTAGCAGCTACATAAAAAAGCCGCTGTCAAAGATGATAGGTCTTAATTGATAGGGCAAAATTAGAGAACGTCTTCTAGGATAAAGGGAATCACAACAGATCTAAAAAGGTCGCGGTGAAACAGGTCCATAGACCACCCCAATGCTAATCTAATTTAATTTAATCTAAGCGTTTGTCTGCTTCTGAAACACTCTGCATAGTCAAAAATATTTTTAGGTTCTGCAGAATTAATTTCTATAAAAATTTTTGTACCGAAGATTTTTTTTCTAAAATCACAAATAGAGCTGTAATTATACACCTGTCTTTGGTGAACATCGAATTTGACCTATCCTCCATTTATATTAACCAACAAGTTTATACACTAGCGTCAGCCTAATCTTCCCATCTTCACTTGATAAATATCTGGATAATTAGGCGTTAAATTGATAAAAGTTGTCTGAGAAAAAACCGGATTAACCGGGTTCGCTCGATGTTAACCACACGTTCTTGCGACTCACAGCGTAATTATTAACAGTTTCTAAGAATTTGATTTGTAGATCACTCAAGTTGTGGAAAAAGCATGGGAGGGGGTGTATATTTCAAGTCTAGTCCTTGGCGATATTACCTTAGGGGTATAACCAGTGATGTCATAAGGGGAGCAGAAGTAACGCACGGCTTGCACACAACTGTATCTTTATTTTTGGGTTGGTTGAAAACCGAAATGTGGGAACATCCTGCTCTGCAATATGAGCCACTGTACCGCACGAAAGATGCTCATTTTTCAAAAAGCAAGATTGGCTGTAAATTGCCGGAACATATTAAGTACGGGAGGTTTAAATTGGTGTATGGGGAGGCGTACAGATCTAGAGCCTGGGTTTCTGCGGGTACAAGAATTGTGCTGATTTGCAGCGCCGCTGGAGACGAAACGCCAATCACCACACGTTGTAATTTGGGCGAATGGCAACCATCCATCGACAAATTGGAGTGCAAGCGACCAGGTTAGTAGACGTAATGTATTTAATCAATTGACGCAATTTTCATGGTTAGGTACTATTATTACACAATTAAATTTATTTCATACGTATGAGTGAAAAGTGGATCGCTAAAAAGGAATATTTTCCGAAGCGGTTTGATATACATGGTGCGGCAACTATTAGTAATTGTTTTGCTTGTGTTGTTATATTTTTGGATTCCTGACGGTGATATGAAGCACATTTGTGACACTATATGGTTTATAAATAATTTATAAACAGGGATCTCTTCCTGCCCAAAAAAAGTTTGCTGACCTCTGATTATAAACTATACGCATAAAAAATTAGTGTTAGCGGGCAGATTGTAACCTTACTAGGTATACTTTTACTAAGTATTTCTATTTTTAAAACTAAAAAATAAGTAATTAAAGTAAAATAAAACGACAAAATGGTCCTTTCTCACAATCTCAATGTATTGAATCAATTAGCTACTAGTTTCGGGAAAAAACTTCCCATCTCCTTCCGATCTTTTCTTTCCGAATGTAGCACTGAGATTATGGGAAAGGACCATTTTGTCGTTTCATTTTACTATAAGTATGAACTCACAGGCAGCTAAATTGGAAGATCTAAATAACTAATTTTTTATTAGAAATTTTTTAGATTCCTAATTCATAGATTTAATATTTATTACAAAAGCAAATGTGAAAAATGACAGAGAGTGCCACTATATCTTAGGAATAAAAACGGGGATTTAATAGAAAATGTCGAAGAAAGATTGTACAGATGGGTAGTGTACTTTGATGAAGTGCCTAACATTGGAAATTATGAAGAACATAGTCACGTGGTAGGAGTACCAGACGCTGACGAATGGACGGAAACAGATGAGCCAACAGATCAAGAGATAGAAGAAGAATGTCTAAAACTAGAAATAAGAAAAGTGCAAGCGGAAATGGTATTCCCGCAGAAGTGCTAAAATATGTAGAAGGTAAAATGAATGAAAGGATCAGCGCTTTGATAAAGCGAATACGGTACAAGGAAAGGATGCCACGTCGATTAAGAAATGCTCTGATATGCCCATTTCTGAAGATAGGGGATAAAACCAACTATGGAAACTACAGAGGTATCTCACTGGTTGACGTCACATACAAAGTTTAAGCGAGAATCATCGGAAATAGACTGAGCCCTTATCATAATGATTTAGTAGGAGAATATCGGGGAGGATTTAAAACTGGAAGGTCAACCAGGGATTAGATTTTTACGTTAAAAATGGTACTAAATCAAAGCTACGAACAAAATCTGAGTTTGCACATCCTCTTTACCGATTTTATGAAAGCATACGACTTAATAGAGAGAAGTAAAATATATGAAGCAATGCAAAAGCTAAACTAAAAAAATGACATTGACAGATACACGGAACAAAATAGCAACAGAAGGAAAGATATCACAGAGTTTCGAAGGAAAGACGGGAGTTAAACAAGGGGGCCCATAGTCAACAGCAGTATTTAATCTAGTAGTAGAAGCAGTTTTCAGAGACAGGCGCCAAGGTTGTATAGGCTAAAAATTAATGAAGATAAAACAAAGTACCTAGTAATTCGAAACGGATAGTGGAACCTACAATTTTGAGAAAGTTAGTCACTTTGCATACCGGCGGGTACAAATAACAGCGAAGAGGACAAAGAAATAGAAAAGCAAAAACGATTAAACAAGGGGACAAATGTATTGGGGTCAATGAAGAAAATGTTAAAGTCAAAAGAAGTTTCCAGAGCAGCGAAAGTCAGAATATATACAGGGTTGGGATAAAGTATGGAACCAAGTAAATATCTTTAAAACGAAGAGGATGGTATTGGCGAAACTTTGCAGATAAGTGTAAGGAAATATAATACATCTGATGTTGATTTTGTTGTTGTGGCTGTACTCCCGGTTCAACCGGAAGTTCCCTCTTTTTTAATTTAAATGGAACACCCTGTATATTTTTGCAGATTATAATAGACCTTGTTTTTGCGAATTCGACCATACTAGTTTTAGCACCACTATCTCTAAATAATGGAGAGATAATTAGTTCGGCAAAATGTCAGTGGGGATGATACAATAAGTCCATAGATGTCAGTCACAACCCAGCAACAAACAAACAAAAGCTATTATCATCTAGTAGGTAATTGTTGACAAGCTGTCAAGTTTATTTAATTCGCATCCATCCGCACTAATTGTACGGATGAAAATGGTGTATTTAAATGAAAGAGAGCGTGTTGAAATTTTAATGATGATCGAGTTTGGCGATCGCGTTAGAACTCATGAAGAAGTGTGTCATCTTTTTAATGATTTGCATCCCGAAAGCAACTCCTATAACACGTTCAGCTGTCACTAAAACACTAAAACCTTTTAGTATGACTGGAACGGTTAAAAATTCACCAAAAACAGGAAGACCGCAGACCGCAACTAACGCAGTTGTTAGAGAAAACATTGCTATTGAATTAGAAGAATCACATCAAACTTATACCACAACTTTAGCACTAAACCATGGTATAAGTCGTCGTTCTGTAGGAAAAATATTGAAGAGAGAAAAGTTCCATCCGTATAAAATACACCAACTTCAAGAACTGTCAGGTGATGGTTTTGACTGACGCCTGGAGTTTTGCGAAAGAATGATGGAAATTTGTAATGCAGACGAACATTTTGCAACTAATATGGTATTTACTGACGGAGCAACCTTCTGTTTAAATGCAATCGCCATAATTCCAGGTACTGCTCCAATAAGAATCCTCACTGGATCCATGAAGCCTATACTCAACATCCTCAAAAGTTGAATGTCTGGATGAGAATTATTGAAAACAGGCTTATAAGCCCATTTTTTATAGAAAGAAACTTAAGTGGGGAAAAGTATTTGGATCTACTGAGAAACCACATTATTCCTGCACTTCAACACAATGGAGAGTTGCCTCAAAGTTTTCGGTTTCAACAGGATGGAGCGCCTCCTCACTATGACAGGCGAGTTAGGAACTTTTTGGGTGCTACTTTCCCAAATCGATGGATTGTACGTAGAGGATTCATAGAGTGGCCTGCACGTTCTCCAGACCTTAGTCCATTGGACTTTTATCTGTGGGGTTTTCTCAAATCTTTGTTCATCAAGTTTTGGAAAAGGTAATCAGGAATTTCGTAGAAAACTTGCATATTGTCAGGAAGTAAGCGGCGAGCATTTTGAACATTTTAAATGAGTTCGTTTATAAGATGATTACCATTTTGTTAATAATTTACAATAAATAAAATTAATTTTTCAGTAAATGTGGAGGTTCTATCTCTTCATTATTTCAAAGTTCATCAACATCATCCTCTCCGTTTTAAAGTTATTTGCTTGGTTTCATACTACGGTAGTATACGGGTGTAAATCATGGGCGTTGATGGAAAGTAATGAAGTGAAGAAAAATGTCAAGGAGTATTTTCGGGAGAACGAAGACAGAAAAAGGCGGTTGGAGAAGAGAAACGAATCGTGAAATAAAGCAACTACACGACATAGTTCAGCATGTTAAAGCACATAGGTTGAGATGGCTAGGCTATGTAAGCAGGATGCCAGAACACAGACATTCCAGAAGAGTATTAAAGGAAGGAGAAGGGGGAAAAAAGGGAAAGGCCGAAGATGAAACAGCTAGGTGCAGTGACAGCAGACTTAAGAACTGTGGGGATATTACACTGGAAAAGTGCGTCGTGGAACAGAACTCAATGGAGGAAGGTCGTGCAGAAAATCGAGGAAATATAGTAATAAAATAATCTAAGTGACCTTGGTTGGGGGTATCTGCCTATCAGGCGATTAAGGCCTGTTTCAGACGAGGCGATTAACTAACGTCTGAACAGTGGAATCAAGTGATTCCACTAGTTGAACGGACAGTTGTAAAGGAGCATACTGATATGAACCCTTTCACCCGGAGTCAACTTGTCCGTTTCGGCGGCTTCAATAGGTCTCTAATAACAATCAGCTAGTTGAGAGTAAACCAGGCAACTTAGTTGAATCAACTAAACCGCCTGGTCTGAAATATGCCTAAATCACAACAAGAAAATGGGAACTGGTGAAAACCAGTGGCATTCGTCGCTATAATTTGAAAAAGGACATTTTTTTTTTAGAAAAGTGTATTAGGCATTTTTCTAACTGTTTGGAAATATCATAATCCTCTTTAGCATCACTAAAAACCCCCATATCCCAAATTTGGAACCAATGTTTCTAAGGGTGTTCATACAATGAAATAATAAAATGTATTACTTTAAAGCTATTAAAAATTTATGGTTAGAACCGCTTTCAACTTTTTCTTCTTAAAAACGTTTCTTCATTCTAAGAAAGATATTTCCTCATTCGGAATCGCTCTTTACCGTAAATTTTAAATTTAAACAGTGACGTTTGTCGTCCCAATAGCCGAACTTGCGCGTTAATGACATTGATTTTCTTTTTTTTTCATATGTCAGTATGATAAAATATTCAGGCTGAACTGTGACACTTAAAACCAATTTAGTAAATTAAAAACCCCTGTTTCTGTTTGAGTTTATTGTTTATTATACATAATTTTATTTAATATTATATATATTTTTTACAATTTATTTAATTAGAAAGGTAATCCGTGTTTCTGTTTTAACTTAAGTTTAAAGAATTAGAGTTAGTTCAAAATGCTGACAAATCACAGTAATATTTTTTTTTTCCAGCAGGGAGGAAAGTGTCCACTTTCCTCCCTCATTTTCGTCCCTAGGGAGGAAAGTTGTACTTTTCCTCGCTGGGAAGGAAAGTTGTACTTTTCCTCACTGGGGAGGAAAGTTGTACTTTTCCTCCCTAGAGCTCGGCTTCAGCTCGGTTTGTAATATTTGCCCGCGGCCTGCAATAGAGCATTTTCCTCCCTTGGTTTGAAATATACTATTTCAATAACTTTTCTATTATGTTTAACTGCTTTTCGTGACTCTGTCGGAGTTATCTCGGCGCACGCTTGAGCATCAAGCCAGTCTCGAACAACACGCGCGCTATGAGCTGGTGCTCTATCTAACTGAAATATTAAATTTCTTCTTGTCAGGATAGGCATATTATCTAATACATCAGCACAGTCTGTGTCTAGAAATTTTAAAAATGTATCGGCGGTCAAATTTTCAAAAAAATAGGTCCTATGATTTCTTCACTTAAGACACCGCACCAAACATTTACTTTTTCATATTTCTGACCTTTACAGTTTATTATCCGGCTTTTCTCTTGTCCAATATCGATAATTTTGGTTTGAGAGCACTCCATTGGTAGTGAACGTTGCGTCGTCTGTATAAAGGATATTTTTAAGGAAGTGTCTGTTATTCCGGAAATTACCTTGCGCCCACAAACAAGCGTGTAATATTATCGCCTCAAACAGGGTATGTAAAAATTTTGGTTTAAACGCTTTTTGTCGATTCCGTTTCAGGCATCTACTAACCTTATATTTATTTAGCTGTAGAGCCACATTCCTAATACTAGCTTGAGGATCTTGTCTAAATGCTTCTAGTATTCGATTGTCATAGAGGTATCTGACATTATTGTTCACAGTATACTTTTTTTGGCCTAGGTTTTCGTATACTTCCCGTGAAATTAAATAACTTGTTTATTGACATTAATAAATGAGGCTAGGTACATTGTCGAATATGCCGAAAACGTCTGTAAATTAATCGAATTTATTTTCTGGAACATCACTTGATTACCAGACGGGGAAGAATCATTATTAACCCCAATTACACGCAAGAAATAATAACGGCGATCATCGAAATGCAGTAACCTGCGCGAAGAAAATTTCATTTACAATAATTTCTTCAAATTTTATATACGTTTGTAATTATTTTGTAATAATTCTTTGATGTACTATATTCTACCATTTATTGACAAGCCTGAACTACAAGCCTGATAGTCTATTGTCAAAAAGACGCCTTATCGCTGTAGAAGAACACCGATCACCGATAGGTGTTCTTCTTAACCTTTTAAGTGAGCCGCTGGAAATAGGTGTCCGCACCCCCTTGAAAATGTGCTTCGATTTTTTAGTTTAGAAAAATACATTTTTTGGCGAAATTTATTGTTTATTGAAAAAAAAATTGTACATTTTATATATCAAATACAAAACAATATTATTTTTATTAATGGCTGGGCTGTTGTTGCTTGCTCATTATAATACTTGTGAAACGAGGTTCTTTCTTTGAAAGAGACATGCCTAAATCATCACTTGCATTTAAGCGATTTCTCGCTTTAGTTTTTATATACAAAAGCGATGAAAATCCCATTTCACACAGGTAGGTGGTGGCAAATGGTAGAAGTGACTGCAATGCTTCTTTCGACAACTGTGGATAACGTTCTAACTGTGTACACCAGAATTGTTGCAATTCTAATTGTTTAAATTCCATTTGAATATGTCCGTTGTCTCGCATTTCATCATCTATGATCCATCGAATTTAGGTTGTGGTTTTGGTAATATTTCCAGTAGAAAAATATCCATTGCATGCCTCGCTCAATAGTTTCAAATGTATTGCAATGTCGGGTATATTGAGCCACATCACAATCACATTCATTGGTAATTGATATTTTAGAAAAAAATCTTTGATACGATTGAAACATCAATTCCTCTCGAAGTCAACTCCAGTGGCTCACAAAATAGAAATTTTTCATCATTTCTTTTTCTTTTACATATCGCACAAATACCAAGAACTGGCTGCAATTATCATCAGTTGACTCATCCAGTTGTATGCTTACTTTTAGTGGACTGACTTTTATGTCTTCTATTATTTGCAGTAAAATATCTTTACTGAAATTTTGAATTCGCGATCGAATTATATCGTTCGATAATGGAATCTGCTGGATTTTATACTGGTACACAAACTCTAATTATGGAAGAGATAGCTTTGACTTATAGGTCAAGTTTGTAATGCTTTGACAGCTGTTGAGTGACTTTAACCTTCTGTTGGACACTACTACTTACTTTACTACACTTTACTTTGTACAAAATGCAAAATATCAGGATGATTCTATTAAATTTCACAATATTGTAATGTGATGCATTTAAAATAAGGAGCTTACATAACATACTGAAGAAAATAAGCACCCTGTATACATCAAAATAGTTTTAGGTCATAGCCTGTGCATTCCCAAATAACTCACAGCACTATTTTTTGACATGACCGATTGATAGTTGCGGCACCTTATATAGGAATTCGCTTTTTACCAGTGGATTTATCTTTATTGTAATTCTTAAAGCGTGCACAGCTTTTAGCATTCTTTTCCTTTTTCAAGGTACCTGTCCCGCCCTTTCGTCATCGGAATCCGAAGATATACTTTGCAAACTTAACGGTCAGAACGTTGGCTGCGCAGAACCAGAGAATAATACAATAGCTTTTATTCGCTGCAAACCATTCCACGTCATCTTGGGGAATCAACCTATATATAAGTGCAAAGACGGTGAATGGGATCCACCATATACGGGTTGTACTTTAGGTAATTAAATACCTTCTTCAATCTGGTTACTAAAGAAGCCATTGGCATTTATTTCCTCAAAGAATGCGGTACCAAGAGGGTTGGTGTCGCTACCTTGGTTGTTGGAGGTTCTGAAGTTATCCAAAATGAATATCCTTGGGTGGCAGCCATCTATAGATCGGAAAAACAAATTTGCGGTGGCACTATCATCTCCAAATCTTACGTCTTATCAGGTATTTTACCATATCATATCCTCCTTCTTTATTTTGTTTAAAATCGTTGATTTAGCGGCTCATTGCTTCACAAAATCGCAGGGCGTGGTGCGTGAAAAGGAATTATTCACAATCTTCGCCGGTAAACATTACAGAAATTTCACCAGGGAAGAGGCATCGGCACAGAGTAGGAAGGTAAACACGATTTGAATTAGCTATATTAAAAAGAAATTAATTCTTTTTGCGCAACGTGTACAAAAATTTCCAGATAAAATCCCTCCATATTCATGACGATTATAAAGGCAATCTCCAAAAGTATCGGGATGACATAGCTTTGATTGAGTTGGATGTGGAATTGACACCCACTTTGGAAGTGCAACCTGCTTGCGTGGATTGGGATAATATATACGAAGATTTCGACTTTAGAGATGGCAACAACGCAGTGGTAAGCGGGTTGCTATACACTTTATTTATGACAGCGTAAATAATTACAATGCATTCCACATCCCGTGTTCCACCTAAGGGTACTACACTAGGCTAGCTATTCTAAGTACTATATGGATTACATAACCATTGAAATGTTCTTATTCTAACTAAACAATCACGCCATTCACGCGACCGCCATTCATCAGTAAGTCAATATTCAAATAAAACATGCGCCGCCGTATCTACTCCACCATATTCACAATGCGAATCATTAACCCTCCCAATTCTACATAAATATGATTTAAAATTACCGTGACCTGTTATTAATCCTTCCGCCTGATACGACAAATTAACCCGCATTTCCCTAGAACGTATAACGTTAGCAATAAATTTCCTAGCCCGCCTCCCACTTAAAGTAATATCCTACCTACCCTGCCCTTCACTATCAAATTTCGGGTTGCTATACACGGCAAAACAGTCATTTCGTAGCGCTTCAAATATTAAATTATGGTCGTATTTAGGAATGGCAATGTTTTTGAAATATAGATATAATAAATTATATGATATATTGAAAGAAATATATCGGAGGGCGTTATATATCGACGCTATACAGGATTAGTATTGTATAGTACGAAATAAAAGAAGGCGTGGAAGATATACATGAGCAATGCCTAAACACAAAAAATTGCGGTTCTAAGTACACGTAGTACCAAGAAAATGACTTTTCTTTATTCGAGTCCGGCCCTGACTCATTTAGCATAGCGGTGAACCAACGGTCGTCGCTACACTTTGAACGTTGGGATTTACATTTACTGTGCACTTGCTATTCGCAGTAGATGCGTGCGTTTGCAATGGCAGCGTATAGATTTGAAACACGCTACATAAAGTTAACAATCATACATTAGTTTTATTGCAAACATATAATAAGTTTATTTTAAAACAAATTTAACCTTTAAAATGTGCTACTATTTTACATGATATACGAATTCATGGCAAAAGCACAGCATAAAAAAAATCACCTGAATGCTTTCTTTGCATTCTGGTGTTTCCGTCTTATCTCAGTTTAAATCTTGTGTAAATAACATCTGCTTCGAATGAATTCACTATGCCTAGCATTTAATTTTTTCGATGTTTACTTACAGATGGTTGAAATTCGTTATCAGATTTATGTGTATACATATGGTAAATACAGATGTGGGCCGTCTTTAACTATATTTTGGGCCTAAAATTTGGAAAACTACAACATGCATATAGAATGGCAATTTCTTGTATTTAGCCATTACTCATGTATATCTTTCACCCCTTTTTTTTATTTCGTACTATACAATAATAACCCTGTATATCGATATACAGAGTGTCTCCCCGTTGAATTGCATAACTTCATAGGGTTATTCCTTGTATCAAAATTAGCAAAACACTTCCAGTCAGCATAGGTCCAATTCTCAACCGTTTTCCGAGATATGGGTGGTCAAAAGCGTTGAAAGTCACTGGTTACGGTAACTAATTTAGATGAATCATCAAATTTCGGCATGAAATGGTTGCCAAGGAACGATTAACTTAAATTACAGTCTTACGTCTACAATAATAAGCAGAAATAGTTAAATTTTAATGATAATAAACAAATAATGCCGTAAACACTTAAAGCTGCTTAAAATGGCGACCCTGGACTGCCAAACACAACTCTGCTCTTTGACTCAGTCCTCCTATCCAGTTGACATTTTCCATGTTTCCACGAACTTCCTGAAATACCCGATGGATTTTACCTACCAGTTTTTCTTTGGTAGCCAGCTTCTCTTGTCCATAAACGATGGTCTTAACATTACCCCAGAGGAAAAAGTCGAAAGGGGTTAGGTCCGGCGAGCGCGGGGGCCATGCGATAGCTTCATTCCGCCCTATCCAGCGGTTTGGAAACGCAGTGTTCAAAAAGTCGGTTACCACCCTTCCATAGCGTGCCGGATACCCATCATGGACAAACCACATCCTATTACGGACGTTCAAGGGAATATCTTTAAGAAGAATGGGAAGCTCTTCTAGGAATCTCCTGTAGATATGGCTAGTCAATGTTCCACCAAAGATTTTCGGTCCCAGGATAACATTTCCGATGATGCCTCCCCACACATTAACCGAAAATTGGTGCTGAAATTTACTTTCTGACAAAGCATGGGGATTTTCGTCGCTCCAGATGTGCTCGTTATGTGAATTGTTAATTCCATCACGAGTGAAGGTAGACTCATCAGCGAACAAAGCAATTGGAGATCCTGGTTCTCTAAGATCCACGAGCAAAATTTTTCCCGTTTCGCATAGTCTGCAGATAAGAGATTTTGTACTTGTTGTACGTGGTAAGTAAGGATGTAGCCCATTTTCACGTAAAGTCCTGCGAATCGACGCTCTTTTCTGTCCTGTGGTGACAACCATTCTTCTTATGCTGGTTCTCCTATTCTCAGAAACTTCATAAAGAACAGCTTCAGTGTAGTTTCTTCGCGCAGGCTCTCGCTCATTAGTCTTTTTTCGGGAAGGATCCTGTTTACCGGAGCGATATGAAACAGTTCATGATGGTTGTCTGACAAGGATGTCTTCGGTTCCGGTAGCGTTCTGATTACTCTCTTGTAGCTGCTGAAGCGTTTCCTCCGCAATAGCCATACAAAAATAGCATGTCGGCGTACTCTTCCTTCGTAAAAAGAGGCATTTTTAAAGGTTCTACGAGCGAAATCCAAAACTGTCAAAAATACAACAAAACTGCTTACAGGACAACTGTCAAAAAAGCCTACGTCAAGTGCATTGGATCTAAATAAGTTAACAGTCGAGCCAAATGCGTCTATGATTCATCTAAATGAGTTACCGTAACCAGTGACTTTCAGCGCTTTTGACCACCCATATCCCAAAAACGATTGGGAATTGGACCTATGCTGACTGGAAGGGTTCTGCTAATTTTGATACAAGGAATAACCCTATGAAGTTATGTAATTCAACGGGGAGACACCTGTATACTATTATATTGACATTTTAGAATTATTAATATAAGAAATAAAAAAAATCTACATTAAGGGGAGGTTTACATATATATATCGGAAAAATCCAAAAACTTTGAGCTTTTTTTTTTCAGACAAAGGAAAAGATATACGAAATACGGCTTTTTCTTAATAAATATATTAAAATTTGAACAATAAAAAAATATATTTTTTTTAAAGACAAGACCACTATAACGTTCGCTATTTGTATCTAGGTAGCAATGTGTACAGAAAACACGGTCAAACTGCGTAAACTCTAGCATACGCAAAAGTGATCCGAAATTGAAAATAAAAAGAAGAGTTAGAAATATATTAAATTTGTTGGAGGTTATACCTAAATTTAACCAAATAAGTCGAAAGCAAACAATGTGGCAGATACCTGGACTTTGATTTGATTATTTTCTATTTCTTTTTTGTGTGTATGTGGATATAAAAATGTGGAATATTGGAATTTTTAGTATATTATAGGTATAACCTCCAATAAAAACTGTTTACATTAAGAAACCAAAAGAATTAAGTTGATATATTATAGAAAAACGCGTTCAAAGTTTCTCAGCAAAAATTTTTATAAATAGTTCAACATACACTTAGTCAGCTATTCCAGCACCATACATTAATCCTTCTTCTTCTTCATACTTCTGCATTTGCAAAATTTGTTGCTTCCCTTTAGACAGCACAGCAAGTTTTGCAGCGCTGGACATACTCTGCTCTGCTCGTTGTATGCGCTAACGATCAGAATTGATGACGAAATTTTTGGCATCAAGTCCTACTGCAATTCCCACCGCATTCATTATTTGTAATACAGAAAAGTAACCTTCATTGAATAAATTTGCGGCAATGTAGGTAGCAAGTTGAATTGTTTATGGGTCGCAGTGTAACTCTTTTGGAGCTAGTTTCTACACACATGAACTAAACGAGTCGTTTCAGTTTTGTCAATTTTTTCCAATGCATCTTTGCAAGAAATCACTCTAGAAAAAACTTCATAAATCGGCCTAATAGCATCTTGATTTTTTTTTTTTTTGCAAAAGAGGGTCATGTATGAATGAAGCAAGCTCAACCTTGGCTTCTGCAACGCGCCACTTACAAAGGCTGTCTACATCTTTTGGACAATAAATGTGTCGTGGATCCGCGTCGGTTGAACATTTATAATGAAATGTAGCCCAAATAGCTGCCTTCATTTTTATGCAGAATCTGGATGTTGTCTAATTGCTAGTCCACAGTACACTATTGTTAAATTATCAATAACTTTGTCAGTCAGTTTACCAGCGCCCTTTCTTCAAAGGCCACTCATTCTTTTTTGTTCATCTCCAACGCATTCTCTTTTTTTCTTGAACAGTAACATCTTCGTACGGCTAAAAATCACAATTGCTTAAAAAGTTATCTTGTCTTAGTCGCCTATCCGAAATCGTGCGAAAATTTCTTTTAAGGCATCGCATCGACTTCCATTTTTCCTGTGCTTACTCTGATTATCCGTATTAGTGCGGTTACCTTTGCCATCATATTCTAGCCAGCTTTTATAAGAAATTTAGTGTAAGTAAGTGCATCTGTAATAAATTGATACATTTTATGGTAAGTAGTTTTCTAAAGCGTGGGAAAGTGTGTTTTAAGTAAAAGAAATATTGTTAGATCAGTTTCTTCAAATGTGCGTTTTATTTCGGATCTAATTGCTTCATATTATTGTAATATAAATAGCTACTCTGTCGTTTATTTGTGATCCCGACTGCAGTGGCATTTCTAATCATTAAAGACAACTATACACACACTAACAAACAATAAGTATGATATTTCGACCCGAGCAGCCCCGAGTCGAATATAGTACATCTAATTTGCTCCGTTTGTGTTCGGTACACCCGCTCTTTTAATAAGCCGCAGCGGCTTAAACAATGCGAATATTACGAAACCGCTTTAACCATGTATGTTATATATTTGGAGGTTTCAAAAAATGCAAAAAACCAAAAATCGATTTTTCCAGTCAAATACATGTAAACCTCCCCTTAATACATTCACTTATTCATTTTCTACAGACCTTCTATTGATTTTAAAAATAACAATTTATTTAAATTGGAGCTAGAAAGTCGATTTCGTGATTTGGTTTTAGTTGCACTCCTTTTTGAAAATAATCTCTCGCAGGATACTGAGGACCCAATCCCGCTTGATAATTTTAGAAACAGTTTTTATAGGCCAGGAAAAGAGAATTTCATTTCGCCCCACAGTCGCATAGGATTTTCATTTAAATTGTAAACAGGAATACTTAAATAGCGACACACTTCATCCGTTCGCATATCAGCTGCTTTTTGTTTTCTATCGGCCAACAGTTTGTGGTGTGCCCACAAATTATCAGATAATGTTTCTAATGATTCTGATGAATCAGTGTTAGCAAGCTCATCAATTTGTATTTTGTTTTTAATTTTGGGAATTACTGTTGCACATGCTTTTGGCTGGTTAAAATGATTTTTTTTTAAACCTTGGGTCTAAAAAATGTGGATGCAGATAGCAAAAAAACATTGTCGATTAAACCAAACCTTCTTTGAAGTTCATCTAATAAAATATATTTTAACTTATTTACAATATTTGATGTTGGCTGCAACTTTATATAATTTGCATGGCAACAATTTATTATTGGGATTATGTTGCTTATTGAAATATATCTTCCTTTGTTAACCTAAAGGCTGCAACATCTGTTTCACCTCCTTAAGCACCATTAATTGTAAGTGCTGACAATGGGTGATGCACTTGATTTATTAAAAACACATCTACTGAGGTATGGACAGAAAAAAAAAACGGTCAATCATATAGTAAAATGAATTTCATCGTGTTTTAATATTCATATGTTTTTTTGTTGAATTTTCAGGTATCTTGTCATTTGACTGTAACTTTTTTAATTAACTCACCGCCACCTTTAACACTTCTTCTGAAATACACTACTATATTTCTAACTCTTTCTATTAATTCTGCGCAAATCTATTGTTTTTTAATAGCATTTTCGCAGGTTAAATTTATTGTGTGTGCAAAGCACGGCATATGTTTATTTTTCCCAAGATTTTATTCCAAGAGTGTCGATTACAATATTTGCTGCATTATCAGTAGAAAAGGACACCATTTTATCCATGGCTATTTCCTAATGATCTAGTGTATATGAGTACACTAAATGCAAAACTCCGTATTTGACTTGTAAGTAGTTCTGAGCTATCATAAAAAAAATCATTATTTTTTATTTACATTTTCATTTTCAAACAGCTATATTTTTATATGATATATATATGTCACTTTGGTTAAAAAAACTTTATTTTTTTTCTTACAAACTAATTATATTCCTCAAAAAAGTTAAAAAAGTTTTGAATTTACAGAGTTTTGCAATACATATACAAATACTGATTTTTGCAGCTGAAATGTGTAAATACCATATAAATTCAGAATTAAAATCCAACACAATACAATATAATTTTTGAAAATAATTCTTTTAGAAACAACGGAAACTTCTAAGGGTTTTTTAAAGAAGTAGTTAAAACGTTTAATGAAGTGTTTCTTTTCCGATTCGATTATTACAAACAAATTTATTATGAAATACTTAGAACAACTCATTGAACTCATACTCTAAGTTCTTCCGGATCCTCATCGTCAATATTATCATTTTCTGTATTATTAGTGTTTCGATGATGTGCAGAACTATCTATTATTTTGTAAAACTGTAAATCTGGGTCATTTCTCCAATCCAGACCAAAGTGTTTCTTCAGCAAAGTGTCTATAGAAGATCCCCCTCAAACAATTTCCAATTTCTTGCAGGTCAGGTTTTAACAGAGACAATTTTTTCCTTTTTTTATTATTGACTTACCGAAGCCAGTATCTGACCGGTAAAATATTTCTCCCCTCACTGTGATGCAATCATTCTGTTCTTTTAAATATATGAACCTTTTTGACTCGTTGCACCGAAAATGCCACTGGGCAGGTTTTTTGCAATGGCATCACTTTTTGTTTTCCAGTCACAAATCTGCCAGTCTTCACCAAGTCTTAAAACGTTTGAATATTTTTTAATGATTTCCTTATATTGTTTTCGATTTAATATAATATCTTTCTTCTTTATTTCTCTCTCAATCAATCCAAAAATCCTATCGGACGGCAAAAATGAATGATCCACCACAGGGAAAGTAATTTCCACCGTTTTAATATGTTCCGGAGCTTCATGTCCCAACCAGTATATTATCATCGCTACAAGGGTACTATTTTATTTTGTCCACCGCACCCATCTGCAAAAAGGTGAACTTTTTCTATTTGCTCTTCAAATTTAAACTTTGTAAAAGTATTGTATACAGCAGATGCGATGGCATTTGAATTTTTCTGATGTTCGTATTCCAACCATACATACGACGTGACCTTTGCAGATGATAGTCGGGAGTTAGAGTTACCAACTACAATAGTAAAATTGTATAAGTATTGTATTGTAAAGTTTTGGAAAAGATAAATTCTTTTGACAATCAAAAGAAAGTATTTGTACATGTTTTGAATCATTTTTTAACAAAGAATAGAAAGCTTTTGATCTTAGTGTATGGATCCTTTGTTCAGTTATTACCTTTAATTTTTCTTCCTCAGAATTTGGTTTGTTTAAACATTCTTTTGCTCTAAGGCATGTGGAGCAAGCATCAGTTAAAGTAGTGCCGAAAGATAAATTGTAATTCTCATTAACATATGTTCGAAAATACGATATTTTAACTGGATGTTGTTGATTTTGTTGGCAAAACATTTTATATAGTTTTACAAAATTCAAATCACAAGGTAAATATAATCTCGTTGACCGTCCTCTAGAATAGTGATTTTCAGCACATTTCAGACTTTCTATAAAACCTTTGATAGATAATTTAATTGGTTCAAATTTATTCCCAATTTTATCTCCACCTCTTCTTTCTTTTAGTATTTCACCATCAATAGTAAAGTTTCGTACAATTCTCTCTATTCTTTCGGCACTTAAATGGGTAATGCCTAGAAAAGCTTTTTTGCACACTCTTAAATTACTACCAGCCACTGTAGGGACAAAATATCTAATAGAAATTCCGTGCAGATTTGTACTAGATTTTTTGGTCTCTGGCCCTGGCAAAACTTCAAAATAAAAATATCTTGTTTTACTTTATCAGTAGTTGAATACAGATTGCTGTGGAACTGCTGAACATCACGCATTCTTAAATCTTTACAGCAATATACTTTCTTTGCATGATTGCATGTGGGAAATTTTGGTAGATATTTAGGCTTGTGTTTAAAAATATTAAGAATAAACCTTGTTTTCTGTTAATAAAAAAAAAAAAATTACCTCAACATTTTCATTTGTACTCTCTTCCAGATCTCCTTTTGCACTAATCGTTTTCTTCCTTTTCCTATTTCACAAGGTGTAATGTTAACGGTAAGCTTCATGGTACTCTCTTATACAATTTTGTCAAACAAACAAATCTTATTCTTAAAATAATAATAAACACAGGAACGGGAACAAAACTAGAACTGATGCCGTTAAGAAAACGAAACACATGTAAACAAAAATAATACTACTTATTTCTCGTTACTGCAGAGTTCTAACATGTGTCAGTCACATGACTTTAATAAAGCAGTATGATTGGTTTAACGCAAATACGTAGTTATGCACCTGACAAAGCTCTACAAATACAAAGTTTTGCTTCTGAGTCGAGATTTCTCATGAATTTTTCTAGGTAAATATTGGGTTTTGCATCTGAGTTTCTATACAAATAGTTAGCAACGTGACTTAGAATAATATTTACATTCAAAACTCAGATTTTGTAATTTTTGCAAATACCGAGTTTTGCATCTAACGTACTCATATATAATAACTAACGTATTATACGGTTTAACATAACACATCCAGTCCCCCTTCAAATATCCTTACTAATTTTAAATGTAACCCGATTTCTATTAAAAGTTCATTTTATTCATGCTTACAAATATCGGTATAAAATTAGCAAATCCCTACTCTTATTTAAATATATGTATTTTATTATGTTAGGTAACAGGTTGGGGCTACACTGAGCAAAGTGGACCAGCGAGCGAAGTTCTAAAGAAGCTCGTCGTATCCTACAGGCAGAAAGATGTGTGTATGGCCAATTTACCGCCAGATTTTAGTCACCAGTTTGTGAGCACAGATAAAATTTGTGCAGGCGACAAAGACAACAGTAAGTAGATGTGATATGGCAAAAATTATTACTGTGATTCGTTCTTTCAGACATGAACGTGTGCGAGGGAGACAGCGGTGGAGGTCTCTATTTTCAATCAGAAGGTAATCGCTTTTACGTCAGGGGAATAGTTAGCCTGACCGCGAGAACAGAAACGGGAACATGTCACGTGAATAAATATGCTCTGTACACTAAAGTCTCTAAATACCTTCTATGGATGGAGACGATCACCAGAAGAGTGTTGTAGTGTTTGTATCCAAAATGTACTTTTTTACTGGATAGTAAAGTAGAAATATTGAAATAAAATGTGCTTGTTTTAATTATTAACAATAGAAGGAATCGGGTAGACAGCCGACGTCAATACGTCACTGAAACACTGCATAAATCCTTCACTGGCCAACACTTTTAGATGAAATATTGTATGGTGCTTTATCCGTTACCAGGCCAACATTAAACTGTTACCTTGTCGCTATATTTTTGTGGTAATCATTATGTTAGTAGGGAGTTATTGCAAGCATTCCGAACCAGCCCTTTTTGACACTTAAAATCTCTTTTGTTTTCGGATATTTGTCGGGATGCTTGCAATAATTCCCTATTATGGAGTTATTGAACATAATACCTGTAGGAAGCATATGTTGGCAACTATACCTGTGAATAGTTTCTTCCATCTCTGATTGACCTAGTCCGAGAACTAGTGATGAGCGATATTTCACAAACTGTGATTTTTTTCACGGTGATTGGAGAATCACGGATCACGGCCGTGAGTGGAGAATTCTAAAAGCAGTGATCCGTGATTGCCTTAACGATCAACGGCGCAGTGCGGCTGCCCACAGCAAAACGACGATCACTGCTTGGCCATTGGCAAGTGAACAAATAATATCGGTGAATTAACGACCGTCAAAATTTGCAAGTATACAGGGTAAAAGGGGTAAAAGATATACATGAGCAATGCCTATATACAAAAAATTACGGTTCTATGTGCTTGTTGTAATTTTCCAAATTTTAGGGCCCAAAATGTAGTTAAAGACGGCCCACATCTGTGTTTACCATTTGTATACACATAAATCTGATAGGAAATGAATTTCAACCATCCGTAAGTAAACATCGAAAAAATTAAATGCTAGGCATAGTGAATTCATTTAAAGCAGATGTTATTTACACAAGATTTAAACTGAGATAAGACGGAAGCACCAGAATGCAAACAAAGCAGTCAGGTGTTTTTTTTTATGATGTCCTTTTGCCATGAACTCGTGTATCACGTAAAATAGTAGTACATTTTGTATGTAAGATTGTATGTATGATTGTTAACTTTATGTAGCGTGTTTCAAATCTATACGCTGCCATTGCAAACGCATGCTTCCACTGCGAATACAAAGTGCACAATAAATGTAATCCAACATTCAAAGTGTAGCGAGGACCGATGGTTCACCGGTATGCTAAATGAGTCAGGGCCGGACTCCAATAAAGAAAAATCATTTTCTCGGTACTCCGTGTACTTAGAACCGTAATTTTTTGTATATAGGCGTTGCTCATGTATATCTTTTACCCCTTTTTTTAAAAAGTGCTATACAATAATAACCCTGTATAGTAACGTCGCAGTAAAACTGTGATTACCGGTTGCCCGGTATATATCAAACCGATGAATGAACATACATCCATTCATTCATTCATTCAAGTTAGGGAAGGCACTTGAGCTAGGTGCTCATTATACAATCCCTATTGATTATCTTATTTCCACTCGAGCAGCTTGGTGTTCTCTATAAAGCCCAGTATCTTGCCCAGTGGAAACTTGAGGACCTTCGAGGGCTCCAATAGATCTCTCCCGAAATACTTCTGCCTAAGTACCCTCAGTTCCTCACGTGTGCAGATTACATGTAAACTCGTTTCCTCCTGTAGTTCGCATCTTCTACACCACGGTTCGCTTACACGGCCTGTGCTGTATAGATGCTTTTTCAGAGGACAATGTCCAGTTACCAACCCAGTAATGGTTTTAATGTCTTTCTTACTGCGCCTGAGTAGGTTATCAGAGAAACTAACATCCCCATCCCCTATCAGCGTTTTGGTATGGAGTTGACCTTCAGTAGACCTCCATTTCTTTGTACTTTCTTTATCTAACTAGGTCCAGATCTCCCTTCTTGCGGAATCCTTAATAATCCCACATACGGGCTCTGGACCCATGAAATGTCTCTTAGAGCCCTCCTTGGCTAGTTCATCGGCTATTGCGTTGCCCTTTATATCCTCATGTCCCGGCACCCAAACCAGAGACACCGTGTTGTCTCGTGCCAGTGTATTGAGAGATTGTTTGCAGTCTCTAACTAGTTTTGACCTGGTTACTGGGTTCGAGACTGCCATAATGACAGCCTGGCTGTCAGTCATTATATTAATTTTCCTCTTCATGTACATACATATTATTATATCCGCTGAAAATGACGGGGGTTATCTTCTTACAATATATTTATGCTTTAAAATGTAAATATTGATATTCTTTTATACAATTATATTATATCTGCAACTATAAGAAATGTATATTTATTTTTACCTACTACCATCAAGTGCAATAATCGAAATTCAGCATTACCTGGAAGACGAAATAGTCCCTAGAAATATAGATGCATTGCAGTGGTAGTTAAACCATAAATATAGTTACCCAAACCTTTCTTTAGTTGTGCAAGAGAAGTTTTGCGCTTTGGCATCATCGGTTCCGTATAAACGAATATTTTCAAAAGCTGAACAAATCCCTCAGCGACCATAGAAATCGCCTAAGTGAAAAAAAGGCAAATCTGTTACTTTTTTAAACTCAAGTTTTATTGTTATCTTAACTATTAAATAATATTTTTGTTAAAACAGAAAAAATTAAAGTAGTAGAAGTATAAGTACTTACCGTTTTTAGGACCATCCCAAAAATATGTACGTTAGTCTTAGGAAATGCAAATGTTAATTGTACCTACCGTTATATTTGAAAACCATCCAAAAATTGCAAATTTGATTCCCATGCATCTGAATTAGGTTGTAATATTAACTGTTTATTCGCATATATAGAATATAAAACATCGTTGCTTTTCGTATTGCAGCTATGTTAGCTATTTTTATTACAAATTTGAGTTTTTCTTTTGATATATAAATGTTTTCCAAAACAGAAAATGTGTATGGTAGCTCCAACGCTGCGAAAAGAAAAACTCCTCACCTCCTAACCTTACTAACCTATGAGAAGTATACACGATTATACGAAGATATGATATCGATGAGTCAATACAGTGATCGGAATCACCGTTATTTATAAATCACATTCACGACTCACGACATGATTTAAGAATCATCGTTAAGAACGTATATGCACTGGTAACCAGCATAAATGGGACACCGTCAAACAGAAAATATTGTTGTGCGCATGTTCATTTTTTATTCATCATGCGTGTGGCATACATATAATTAGTCTATTTTCTAGACAAAGGGTGCGTTCTGTAATCTTACAGAAAAACTGACATAGGTAACTGATAAAGGAACAAACAATCGAGTACCAGGTAGTAATGTATTATAAAGGAATATACCGTTGTCGACGAAATTTAATTTTAGTATAGGGATCTTATACTACAGGCGTTTTTCAAAATTCTCTCCGAACTGGTTCGCCAAAAAAGCATTCTTTTATTAAGCGAGGTTGCTAGCCATGTGTTCGAAAAAAAGTTCGGAATGGCAACCTAAAATAGCTCTGGTCGGTGAGTAGGATTACGCGGATTATTTTATATTTTAGGTTATTGTTGTGTTTGCAGGTCCATATTTAACACACATTAACAGAGCAAAATACAACTTGAACGTAAACAGTACAAGTATACAAACACGTATTCATTAGCTCAAGTACAGGTTAGGTGGGTTACCAGCACCGTGCGTCGGCATGTATATGGAGGCAACGTCTGATCAGTGCAGGCAACTTCACAGTGAACAAGTAACTATGTAACACTTCCTTCCCCTGTTACAAGTCTAAACGCTCAGGGGCTTCCCTAATTCTAGTAGAACGTTTTAGTACGCTTTCTAAGCTATTCTTAAAACTAGTGTCCGAGGTGGTATCAGCAGTATCAGTACTTGGTAAAATTTCGGGTACTATCGGTATATTACTAGGTTCGTTCAAATTGTCTGTTTCGCGTTTAGTCGGCATAAATGATTGTAAATGTCCGAAACGTGCAATAAGGCGGTAATCCGAATGCTTTGGTGTGTGTTGTCCAATCTTCCTCATTTGCTCGAAATGACCTCTCCACTCCATTCCATCATCCAGTTTTACATACGTTGTTACCGCCTTAGCTTCATTCCTACTTGCCAGCTCTGTTCTTAATACTTTGGATGTATTTATTTACCAGCATTTTCTTACCAAGCTACTTACCAAGATATTTATAGTGTTCTTGGTTTCGCATGCCCTCTGTGCTCTCGTAGTCGTTTATTTTATACTCTTCGGAATGTTGCCATTTGCCTCCAGTCATTGAGAAAATTCTACACTTATCTAGTCCAAAGTTCATACGTATATCGTCACTGAACCTCTTCGTAATACTCAACATGTCGTTAAGGTGTTTCCTGCTAGCGGCGTATAGTTTTAGGTCGTCCATATACAGCAAATGATTTATGCTTGTATTGGTGCCGTTGAAGGTATATCCTTTTTTAGAATTTCTCAGTAGCGTTGTTAAGGGTCTCAGCGCAAGGCAAAACCATGGTGGGCTTAATGCGCCCCCTAGAATGATCCCTCTTCGGATGTTCACGGAATTTGATACCAGTGTCTTAGTGGGCGTTCGGAGGGTCAGGGTGGTGTTCCATCTAATGGTCATTGCAGTCAGGAATCGACTCATTCGCGGATCCACCTGGTATGGTTGTAGAGTTCGGATAAGCCAAGTATGTGGAATACTGTCAAAGGCTTTTTGATAGTCAATATGGGCCGTATACAATGGCCTCTTTATTTTCTTAGCTTCTCCTGTTACCGCTGCGTCAATCACCAATTGCTCTTTACAGCCTTGGGAATTTCTCCTACACCCTTTTTGCTCCTCATATAACAAGTCGTTACTATCCAGGTGTGCGTAGAGTTTGTCTGCAAGTACTGAAATCATCAATTTATACTGCATCGGTAGGCAGGTTATTGGCCTGTATTTGGCTAAGTCTTCACTAGGTCTTCGGTATGAGGTAAGTCACACCTCTAGTCATGAATGTCGGGGTGTTATCCTCTGGGCTTTCCAGTATCTCATCACTACTAGTTAGCGATAAGTAATTTGAAGCACAACTTATTGATTCACAAAACAAAATCTACACGTTATAAATGTACTCGACACCTCCTAAATACATAAAAATGTATTCTGTCAACAATCGGCGAGTACCTTACCCGATGCGAGTAGGTAAAATACTTACTCGTAAGTAATCATTCCCGTAGGGTACTATAATTGTCTGTGGTACTACTTGTTGATTATCACTTAGTGGCACGATTTTTAGTATTTATTTCCATTGTTTAAAAAGTCTGTGTGGTTTTCCTTCCTCACTGCAATGCGTTTCAGCAACTAAAGCGAGTTTTTATGCATAGGTTTATTCCCCGATTATAAATGTTCACTAGCCGAATGTGTATATACGTATCATCTGTACAACGTAATGTAGGAGAAGGGAAGTTGTTATTATGAGTTCTTACAAAGTTTAAATTAAAGTGTTAGTAGAAATTACTCCTGTGCTTAATCTCCCATACACCTACATACAACTGTACATATATGTACAACAATAACATCGCAAGAATTGTGATGTGTGGTATACATAAGGCTTTATCACACCTAAATGAATTATCAGATAATTTTAAATTCGTTGTATTCATTACATATAATAAATGTAATATCATTTAAACATAGTTTCGATATTCAGTCACCAAATTTTAACGTTTGTCTCATTTTATATTATTTTATCAATTTTCTTTTTAATACCTGAAGATGACGAAATGCCGAAACATATACTAAATATATTCTTAAGTATATAATAAAAGTGATTCCTACACCACGTAAGATAATTTTATATTTTGAAATTCATACCATGGATATTATTGTCTCTAGAATTATTGTTTATTCTTATTTTGTTTTTTTTTTTTTTCTGGAAACGTTATTAGATATTTTTATATGTATGTACTGACTTCCCTTCATTTGTTTTTTTTTTACTACAAGTCGTTATTCGTGTTTTGGTCTTTTCTTGAGTATAAATTCTGCAACTAAAATGCATAACAAATTGGATATTAAATATACTGAAAAACGACGTTTAGCAAAGATATTTAGTGTTTCAATCGTTAGCTTGATTAGGAGTAAATTGTGCTAATACATTTCAAACAAATTGACATACGACAGACAGAAGTAGCGCTACAAACTTCATATTTGCATTTTAGCACGTGAAAACAAATTGTGACAAAAAATACAAGTAATATCTAGCTTATGGATGCTGTTGTATAAAATATCTTGCTGCAAAACATTACAAACCGCATTATCATCATAAAATCACTTTTCTTTGTGGTCACTGGGGTTTCCTACTGATTATATTTAGAAGGTTTCAAGTGCAATGACCACAGTTCTTGTTATTGAATTCTGTTTAATTTAACGTGTCGAGTGGTGCCTAATATTTAATATAAAAATGTGCAAAAAAATCGCTCTTCATATTCTATTGGGTAAGGCAATTATTTGAATCATTTTTACTACACAATGGTGTGCATAAAAAAGTTATCACGTTTCATAAGATTATATTTATATTAGCATTAATTTCCAATAAACATTAATATTTAGTGCAGCCACCCCTCACTCGAATAAAGCTAATAATTCTATTCGATACACTATTTATTAGATTATTAATAAATTCACGTGGAATGTTATTCCACTCTTCTCACAAAATAGTGAATAATTGGTTTACATTTCTAGGAGATCTCTTGTATTTCATGTTTAAGTTTGGACTTTGAGCTGGTGTATCATTAACTTGCAGATGCCTTCCTCTCCTAATTCAGCAAGGCACTCCGAGCGGCGTGCTTTGGATCGTTATCTTACTGAAAGGTCAAATTTTTACCAATAGGGTGACATCCTGCCGGTACTACATGATCCTGCAGAATTTTCAACAGCAGCTCCACCCTTGAACAGACCCTCCAGCGTGTTTTACTGTGAGTTGTATCCAAGCTACGGTGCGCCGATACGTCTTCTAACATATTGTCGCCTCATTATCCAGCATTTAAAATTTTGATTCACCCCTCCACAGTTCACGATGCCAGTCTTCAATGATCCACTGCAAATGATCTCTTGCATATACCTTTTTTTCTGTTTATTTCCACACCTGAGTAGTGGTTTTTTGTTGTATTAAATGCCAAACTCCACTGTCTTTAATGTAACTCTAATGAGACTGTGTTCCTTTCACAGGGAGTACAAAGTATTTGGATCATCCCGGAAGTGCCATCTTATTTCTGGGAGATCTAATCCCATTTGAGCCTTCAGGATGAAGTGCATACCTAAAAGTCATTTGGTGTGCTCATGCTCTGGAATAGCACTAAATATCGTGCGTAGATTGCGTCCTTCGATGATCACATCTATCTCGAAACCTTCTGTGGTCACTCGTTTTGGTTTACCATCGGCCATGGTCATAAGCTGTTCATCTTTCACTGATGGTACATTATTTTTCCGAAAATGACGGTACAACTGGTGCGCTGCAATAGTTTGCTTAGCTCCACAGTCGAGAAACATCAAATTTTGTTTATTCGCAATGGTCACTTATACCAAAGCTCTGTGTACGTAATTCTCTGAAAATTTTGTAGTTTGGTTTACTCTCACCAAAACTGCGTTTCAGCGATGCCAGCGCTTCTTCCCATATTGTAATAGCGGCCTTTGTGCCTTGCTACCATGTCGCAACAACGTTATCCAGCAGCATGGGCAAACCTTTGCTCGCACTCTGGTCAGAAACGCCCACGCTATCCTTGTATATACTTATCGCATCTATGAATGCCTGAACACGCTCTCCTTTTGCTCCAGAGAACCGCGATTTACAATATGCAAAATTCCCACTTTGCCTAGGGTTCACGATAGTGCTTCAGGATGCAGCATTGCAAACGAGTGCTTGTTTCACACCCTGCAATAACTGTTGCAACTGGTCCTGTGTCATAACTAACGAGTAAGGCATTCCCATGGTATTGTTCTTTTTAGCATAGCGAAGGTTATATGCAGAGTCACTTGTGCTCATCCAAATTGTGGCCTATTTCGTTGAAATTCAATACAGCAAATGGTAAAATTCCAGTTCACTTGCAACACACGTTCATCGCCACTTGTAAAGAGGTAAAATACGCTCAACATAATTATTAACTCACCCTTGCTAAGTGGCATTTGAATTTTTCTTTGATACAGTATATGCTCAGTTACATGTCAATAACCATATTCTCCTTATCAGTTCTAGTTATTTCTAATTCTTTATGTTATTAACAGAAAGTAAACGTATCAGAACTACATTTTTTTTTGTAATGCTAGTAAATAAGATACAAACAATTAATAATATTCTTCTTGAAGTAGGAGTTTTTATTGCGAATGCTTTTAAAACATTACACAGACAATATAAAGTGATTCTTCGGGGCTGCCCTCCTACTTGTACAATAAGATATCTCTCCGAACGGATGTACACCATATAAATATTCGATTCCGTGGTTTAATCACACCACCGCTGCATAAAACTTCACTATTTGAACGTTCTTTCTCCTTCTATTTATAAAGTGTATAATAGTGTACCTGTGGATGCTAAGGGGTTGTCGCTAGCTACGTTCAGAACCTATATGCGCCAATACATGTTTAATAAGCAACAAAATGGTAGCAGTTTTTTGTGAATGTATGTAGGCTAGGTGTATTGCTCTGTTTTCATATCTCATTCATCACAGAATTAATATTAAGTTAGTTTTAAGCATGAACATTTGTTTATTAGCATCATTATTATATCAAGGTTGGGTGGAGGAATGGTTGTTGTGCTGTGCACTCGAACCAAACCCAAACCTTGTGGTTTTTCTTGCGTTCTCGATATTATTATTTGTTCCTTTTGTAGTACTTTCTTTGTTATATGTCCTATTGTTCACATAGTTGCCTTCCCCTTCTTATAACATTTTAATTATTATATTTTTTTTGTTAATGTAATAATGGAATCAATATCTTTCTGAGAAAGACAAGCTGCTATCCAAGAAGAATTTTATTAATTATAAAAATAATCCGACTACAAACAACCTATTTCAAAATAAAATCCAAATGACTTTACTATTTTACTACATTTACTTCCAAGGTGTTCCTTATTAATATTGTTTTTTATTCTGTGAAATATTGCAAAATATGTATCTATAATGAAAATTCTTCCAGTGATCGCTTGCATAACAGTAATTCCAACACATTCAAAAAAAGAAGACAATTTACCGTGTAAGTAGAAAATATTTTTTATTATTAAGTTATACGTACTTAACATGAAGATCTAGATGTATTTATTTAGTTATTATGGCTTTTTTCAATTAGGAAATACAAACAATAGTTCGGTAGTTTCGGTAAGAGCCCTCGAACCTCGTCCTCTAATGGCTTAATTGGTAAAGCACCCGCCCGGTAAGCGGGAGGATGTAGGTTCGAATCCTACGTGAGGAGAAAAAAAAATTTTGTAAAAAATTACTCCTAATTATTACAGTTAAAAGCAGAAATACATTAATTTGTTATTTCCTCACTGTAAAAAACTTGCAACCTTTGAATATTAATAGTTTTTGGTGGTTTGAAAGATTTTGATTAGTGTTTAAACCCAAATACTCTAGAAATAATGAAATGAGAAATGGGGATGGACAGTTGCATTAACTATGAAATTAAACCAGCGAACAAATTAGACAAGAAGCGTCACTTGTTGTGGCACCTTTGATGTTTTGTTGCCGATAATATGACTTCTAGTGCTACTTTATTATTTTAGCACCAGATGCGTCACTATGCGTTCCTATTTATTTACACCAATCATAAAGAGCGTGTGTCTGAGAGGAATGTATAATCTCAATTTAAAATGGCCGCTATTTGTCATCTACGGCGTTAAACGCGTGTAAGTATATCTTTTACGGAATTTGATTAGTAATAAACACATTATTAGTGTTATTATTAAATGACAATACAGCAAGGAACAAACAAAATAACAGTAAGTTGTATTAAAAACGCGATGGGATTATTTCGAAGGATAACATTTAATTATTCTCAATTACTCCTAACGACCGTTAAGATCAACGTCAAAATAATGACTGCAGTGGCGCCCTCTCTGTAAATTGACAGTGCTGTCAAAATGTCAAAGTTGTGGACTCGGACCCATCAAAAATGACAAGGGTCGCTTATAAGTAAATCATTTTTTCAGTAACCTAAAACATAACTAAAACATTTGAAGAAGTTGTGTTTCAAACATATTGTAACGTATTGTCGGATAATAAGGCCCAACTGAGAGGTTTTAAATTTAATCAGAACAGGGGATAAAAAATAAAAAAAAAATTTGAAAAACTGAAAATATATTCCATTTGTATAAAATACATATCAAAATAAATATTAAAAAATAAATTGTTAAAAAGCTTCATTTAGGGCTTTATTATCTGCACAGCATATAATAAGTCCCGCAATATAAAATCTATTTAGTCTTCATAGTTTGGGCAGATAAGGTCTTCTATGTCATCTGCACTAAAGCCAACACATTCCTCATGTACCCAGCATTTGCAGTTAACACATTGACGCATATCTGCCACAACAAACATTTCTCTACATACTTCACAAAAGAAGAAAGACGCTCAAGGTGGGAAGTCGCTGCTCCAGTAAGAAGTAGAAGGACGTGGTTTATCAGATTTTTTTTTTTGCTTAGTAGTTGTCACTTTCTCTCCAAACAGATTTCTCCTAACATCAAGCGCTTTATAATTTAGGGCCTTTTTCCTGACTTGTCTGTTTTGTTTAGTTTTTACGTCTGGAGTTACCAAAACCTCTTTGAAAGTCTTAAGTTGTTGTCCTTTTTTTATTTATTAAGAGAGCGAGTGGTTTTTCATCTTCCAGTTCCCATTCTGTGTCTTGAGTTTCATTATTTTGTTCTGTGTGACTGGGTAAGCTTTGAGCATATGCATGTTCCGGAATAGCATTCTTGTTAAATGGATAAATCCCAGTAGCTCTAAATCCATTCGTTATGTTGTTTACAATCATTGATCGTCCCCAGACTGGTGTGAAAACATACAAAAATCTTTCTTTGTTTAAACTGCTGTTTGGATATGTTCCCAGTAATGTAGAAGCTCTTCATCCCAGTAATGTTCAAAAGGTTTGAAGACGGAATTATCCATAAGTTGCAATTCGTGTGTCGTATTGCTGGATAAGCACAACAAATTTAGGCCTAAGTCTAAAGCTTTTTCTGCAATATAAGTATTGCCAGGTGGTAAGAAGCTTCATCAAAGATAAAATTACTGAAGAAGTTGACATAAATTTTGAAAAAATATTCAAGTCACTTAACAAACACTTTATGTGTCATGCTTCCTTTTTGTTGCATTTGAACAATAGACCCTGCAGGTAATCCATCTGAAAATGTTGGCTTCATACGTTGCCCTTTGAATAGAATAATGGGAGGATTAGCTTATTCCAATGCATTCGCACATGCCACTATAGACACATTTTCGCCATGTTCTTGTGCTACTAACTGAATCCTCTTAGCTGCTCTTTGGGCTAGACCAATTTGTTGATGATGCAGGGTAAGGCGACAACCTTTCTCTCCATATTATAAATTTTCACAGGTCTTTGTTTTAAATCAGTTTTTTTTTTTCAGCAGAGCATTTAATTTTTCAAAATAATCTTCTACGATTGCTTTATTTATATATTCATAGGTTGTGCTTTTCTTTTAGAAAGATTTGTATGTCTCTTCATAAACGAACGATACCATTCTCTACCACTTGTTTCTTAATACCAACCTAAGAGAGAGAGAGCGAGATTACAAAAGAATATCTAGCACTTTGTATGAAGACAGCGTTCATGTTTTAATGCAACTGCCAATATTTCACAAAGAAAAATCTTTCTTTTTTCGAAGTATTGCAATTTCTATTACGCAGTTTTCTAACACTGATTTGTTATCTGTCTGCTTCAAGATTGCGGTCCCCTCAAAGTTAGGTCATCAGAGTACGAAGCCTGTTACGATGCTATATCCAAGTTGGAAGTACCTTGTCCTAATAAATCCAAAGAAGGCACAAGAATTCTCAAAAAATGCCGTGCCCCATTTTCTTTTTCGATTGGATATGAGCCGAAGGAGATACTGAATGTGACTTACAAATGTAGAGGCAAAGATTGGTGGTCACCTTACGACAAACTGCCAGTCAGGTTAGTACGAATCAGAATTGCACATTTATTGGTGATAAAATTATTTGCAAATAAACGTGGAAAAATCATTGCAAAAAATATATTTTACTGCAAACCGTTACTGTTTTTGCATTTTCTTACGTGATCAAAATACATTTCATCCATTTTTGTACAGATTTCACGGAACCCGTCTATTAAAAGTTCTTGAATTTGCAGTGATATCCCGATTTTGAAACTTCCAGGTTAAGTATATTTAGCTATGGTCTATTTAGAGAAAAATAATTTCATCTATGCCGCAATTTGGTTACAACGAAAGTCCATTTTGATATTATAAATAGAAACATATTCTTTTTGTGCATTTTTAGGTTCTACTGGGAATTTTAAGCCAATTTTATAAAACATTTATCTACATATTGATTACCGTTTTAGAGTTAAAAAAACATGATGCATTGAAGGCGCGCAGAGCATAGGTGCTCTACTATTTAACCAATGATTAAAAAGTAAACAAAATTATACAGGCTGTCCCATAATCTAGCGTAGGCGTAGCATAACTTCTTAGTTTTCTAATGGATGTATTACATTTGTATTAGTGAAAAGGTACAAAATAAGACAATGTTCACTTGATAACTAAAAACTATTCATGCTTCTTTTCTATTCATACTTATTTTCACATCGATGCATCAGATAATGTAAACCATAAATTTCAGTGACAGAGCTCATAAACAACATCAAAAGAAAAAAGAATTAAATGCAGTTTTAAAAGTCAATAAACAAATCTAATAACAAACATAGATTCTACACACCTAACAATAGTAAATAAAGAACATATTCGTCGGTAAATAGTATATTATTGAAAAAAATACACATATTCAGGATATTTATTAATCATTAATTCATAAAATTATGCGACTGCAAAAATCTTGGGTTAAAAGTTCTTGGAATGCTATGCTAATTTTGTACAATCGATATTTATTTTCATGTAAAAGGTTTAAAACTTTTGCTCTCTTATTACATCCGCGAGCAATTTGTTTAGATGTCATATTGGGATTTTATTCCACTAATGCACAACCTTATTTCAATACCACTGACATTTTTCGCCAGGATATTTTTAATTTTGTTATTTATTAATGCAAATGTTGTTTCAAAGCGTCGGTCTGAATTACGAATAGTAGGCGCACTAAGAATTGATCTTTCAGGATACTTTACTGCAATTAAATCGTATGTATGTATGTATGTATTGCAAGAGTGATATTGCACTGCGACCTAAAAGATCTATTATGTCCCCTGTTCTTGCTGTTTTACAGCTGGCCTTCCAATCCTATTCCTTTCAGAAAGTGTAGGATATCAGAAGGCTCCAGGTTAGGTAAGTCTCCCTCTTCGATTTCACGTACTCCCAGGTGTAACGCCCTTGAGTTGCACAGTGCTACGCAATTTGAGAGGGGATAGATGCCATCCTGTTCCCCAATCTGCTCCAGCCGTTTTGCCCCTCCCTTTGTTCCTTCTTTGTGAGGTACTCTCACTTTGGAAGTGGAAGGCTTCTTATGGAGGTCTGCTTCAATTCCTGTTTATTACCGGTGTCGTCCCGCTAATAAACGCCCTTCCTCCATGGTTGATCCCACGAGTTGCTAGGGAAGAAAACGTCCACCTCCACGGAGCCCAGCATACAGGGGTAAGCCTAAATACAATAGGTTGCACCAGGTACCCCAAGGTTGGACTTATATCCAGCTACCCATCCCATCAGCCTAGTCCGCCACCTTAGGATTTAGGTTTTTGTTGAGGTTGTCTCCTCTCGGTCCGTGCAGTTAAGCCAACACCCCACATCCCTTTCAGGACCTGGTTTAACAGTTGGGCTTTCGGTAGCCGAAAGCAACAACTGACATCGTTGTAGAACCCTGTGCAAGCCCTTAGCCACGACACGACAGCTCGGGCGAGGGAGGAGCGGTTTACGGCAACGATCTTCATTCACCCTGCTCCGGATTTAAGCAGAGAGGACGAACTTATGGTCGCCACTAACCATCTCGCCTTGAGCGAACCCTGACAAGATGGCCTTTCCCCTATCTACCACCTCGGGGACGCGCCTGGTAGGTACTCCCAACCCCCAAAATAAGACAATTCATAATAAATGTTCACACTTAGGTTTCAAATGCCCTCAAAGGAAAAAGTCTAATGGACTCAAATAGAGCGATCATTGAGGCCGTTCAAGATATCCTCTTCGACCTATCTAACGCTGTGGTAATAAGTCATTTAGGTGTTCACACTCGTCAGCTCTATCTTGCTGATACCAGATGGCATCTGAGAATAGTGCAAGATTTGCGTTTGGAAATAAACGAATTAATGCTGCAATTTTCTCGTGCGAAAGTTGCAAATAACAATAATCGTTAAAATTTTCCTTAAGAAAGAACGGTCCCATTATGTGTACCAGAGCGATTAATCTTACCACCATTTCTTGACAAAGCTGCATCCTCCTATCGGGATCATCTTCCTTTTTATTCTTGTACTGAATATACTTTATGCGGATGAAAACTATTTTTAGATAATGAGCGTAAGTTGTTGTAATATGTCAAACGACCGACTTTGTATACTGGTGACCAAACAATGACACAAAAATATTTGCTTTGACATAAGTCACGAAAACCTCAGAACTAATCAACGCGTGTGCGCGTGTACAGTGCGCTGTACGTATGCCACTATACCCATTGGCTAAATTGAAAAATTTAAAATAATTAAAAAAAAAAGTTAAAACATTTGTAACACTTCACGGTGTTCCAGAAATTTTTAATTTCTGAATCTACTGCTATCGAATGGTTTCACTGTGATGGTAGCAATGGAGTTTGTTGTCGACATTTTATTTTTTTAGTTTAGTATTAATATCAGTACGCTAACAATTTCAAATAAAAGATAGTTAACATTTAATGATAATAAGGTTTCGAGTAAATTTTGAGGATATAGTGTAACAACCCGATAAATAAAACAATCTGCGAAACACTGTACGTCCACCAACATGAAGCGACATTGTGTTTTAAACTAATATACTCAAGTATTGTGACTGCCTTCGAAAGATTTCAATCAAACTTTAGCAAAGAAACATTGTCAAACAATTGTTCAAATACTAACACAGTTTGCTCTTCGAATTTTGTTATGTGTTTAATAATTTTAATAATGTGATTGTACAACACATTACTTCGCTAATACTATACTATGTATAGAGCATACCTGCGTAGGTCAAATATGAGTAATTATGTGAAATAATTTGGGTATAAGGTATTGTATTTGGGAACGATAATCTTGTTTGTTAATTTAGAAATACTGTTTGTCACCGTAGTCCAAAATTTTTCTTCTTGTTCACAGACTGTGGTCGACCAAGAGCAAATAATAAATATCCGTGGTTAGTTGCCATCTACGACGCAAACGAGGAGTTAATATGTACAGGGACTATTATTTCGGCTTATCACGTCTTGACAGGTACGTAACGTTGTATAAATATCTGGGATTTATATCATCATCTAAAATAATGTAAATTATATTGTTAAAACTTAGAAAAAAACCACTTTTTGTCAAACGTCGTGCTTGAAAAAAAAAATGAATTATGAATCTACTAAAACAAAAGTAACGACAAGACATTTTGAAATTTTTGTTTTTTCGCCATTAGTCTAAAATACATGGAAATTTGAGAATATCTTATAATTTCCTTAGCAATAATTCGTCTAACTTAACCATACCTATATCTTTTACAATAAGCTAGATTCCTATGTTGAAAATCTGAGACACGTAGTATATATTCCCATGGACGTAGCCAGCCCACAAAAAGTTGATTGCTGTAGCCTTTGAATAAGTATAAACACTCGATACTAAATTAATGATTGTGTTTATTGCATCTATTGCATGTGAAGGTTTATTACATTCTGAACAAAGTACAGTACACCAACTTTTTAATTATCACGTATGTAAATAAAAATCATTATTTAAAACATCAATTTCCTTGGATTTTGAGCAAACTTGCCAATCACTTCCTTGATTACTTAGTTCTTCCTTTTTTTTCTGCAACTATTTTTCGTTGAAGGCTCATTAGGATATAGGTCTTTTAATGGATTTTCTATCATGGTAGATTGTACCGAAGTTTTCTCTCTACATAAAGCATTGAATGACCCCTCGATCATACTTGTTGAACAGGGTTGTGATAAGGTTATAAGAAGTGCTTTTTTCGTATTTGGGGAAAAAAGTGCTTGTCTCTATAATCACATTCGCATTTTCCAATACCTTTAGTTCGGCTTCAGATTTGAAACCATGTAGTTCGTAAAGGTTAATACTTTCTGTTCTCTCTTTGAAGTCGTCGACGGTTAATTGAAGCACAAGATTGTAAAAATAACAGAAAAAATGCCGATGTGTTGTCTGAAAATCTATTTTCCAAAGCTGATATGAAAGAGTCAATATATGATATAAGCGTAGATCTGGTCCAGTACTCACTAGGTATATCTGCAGGTGGATTTGAACGAAGCTGCTGACGTTCCGTGATTCTTGATGGCTTAAGGTCCACGAGAATTTCAGGTGCATATAGTATTCGAAGAAAGTTCATTCATTATGGAATCCGCTTTTTCACGATTAGCTCTTAAAGCTACAGTCAAAATTTTCTTAATGGAATTTGCACACTGGATAAGATCTAAACGTTTCGATTGCAGAGTGTCTGCTGCTAGTTACAGTAAAGCGGAGTACTTGGCTATAATGCTTACTCAAATGAAGAATACTGGTTTCGTGGTAGAATAGTGCAATTGAAATTCTGTCTTCCTCATGAAGGTATTTTTCTCTTCAGACAGTCTTTCCACACCTTTGGTTTTAAACAATGATATGATTTTAAGTATTTTTGCGACCATCTCGTGTCGCACAAAGTAGGTTATGTTTAGAACTCTGTAGAACACTGTTTCCTTAACACCGATTCGCGAAATAAAAATATTATTACTCACTTCTATAGCTGAAATTTTGTTTTGAGTTTCTGGCAGATCATTTACACCAAGATTTAAACGATGACTTGTATAGTGGATATATAGCGTTTTTTTTTACATTTCTCTCTTCATTTTTGGACACCGCCATCTTTCGCAGCCATTTTCGCACAGGCATCGTATCTTTGTTCAACACATTGTTATGGATCTAATTCTGCTCTATCCAGAAATCGATTAATTTCGTCTGCTATTGTTTTTGCATTCATTACTTTTAATTCTGCAAATCCTAGAAATTCTTATCGTCCTTTCTCTCATTTCTTCTTCGTCAAAAAATCTCAGTCCAATGGATAATTGTTCCTTTCCAGAGATATCGGCTGTTTTATCCGTCAATACACAATACGATTTCTTACGCCCCTGAGCTCGAAATTTTTCACTCGACTACTACATAGATCAGTCAGCTCGTATTTGCGGAGATGTGTATATGACATTTTTCCTCTTCAGTAAAAATTTCTTCAAATATTTATCAACTACATCAATTCTCAAGTCCTCATGAATTCTCTTGTGTTGCTCTTTACTTCTCAACGGTAGATCGTGCAACCCGCAAGAAATTGCGTTTGATATTAATGTTGCGGTCAATGGTATGACCGATGCATTGGTCCTTCGAGAAATTAGTATATCAAATACTTTGTCCACTAGTTTTATAAACTTTACTGTAGCTGCGATCATCCTTAAATTCATCAATTTTAGATTCTTACTGAAGAAAGTAAGTGCATCTGCCACACCGCTGCTCAATGTCTGTACTGCAAGCTTGACCTTCATTATCTGCTTCTCGTAGCGAATGTGGGCATTTCTTAATTTATTAGCGCAATAAACTCTTTCAGTGGTTTGGTAATCGTTTAATTTTTCTATATATTTCCATTCCACTTTTTCTCCATCAGAATCAATTATTGTGCCTAATTTAGCCCAGTTGTTCCGTAGTAACTTAACCATATAGCAAATATCCAGAACAATGTAAACAGGAGTAGAATTAGCTGGATGGGGAAACGGCCCATCACAGGTGACTTAAATAATTTTTACTCCTACTTCATCACAACTGTTGCGGTCAATTTTATGACCGATGCGTGGAGCGGGCTTGCTTATAATGAATGGACTGTTTGTGTAGTGCTCCGCGCTTGTTTTATCAAATGACCAAATGAACACACACGTGGAAATTTATGTTGTGATATCTTAACCCGCTTGGTATTGAAACTCCTAATAGTTCAAACAAGATTTATTTAAAACTTATAACTGATTTAATAACACTTGACTATTTTCGACATATGCGTGTACAGCACATGATAGCTACCCCTATTTTCTATTGGCTATTGTTTGAGTGCGTGTGTGTGTCGGTCATACAGATTTCTTGTGTATTAAGAATGTAGTTTCTGACTATATTACATCTCTCCCCTCTTAAGTTTATAAATTTAATCTACAAGGCGGTTTTATAACTCTCCTAGGACGAGAAGTAATATTTAAGGCGGTACTACTCGGTTCTTGTGCAATGGCTTTTGATTTTTCGGGACTGTTATTTTGCTGTTGTTTTTCTTTCGTCACCTCCTTGTCTCCTTGGTCCCTTATGCTGATTTCTCTCACAGCCTCCGCACTGAAGGTTTCTGCACTTTTTTCTTTATCTTGATACGGTGTCGGCTCATTAATATTCTCTTGGTTTTCTTGTTCTCTGTCATAATTTCCTATTTTGATTATTTGATCAAGATGTCTTTCCATAACAATGTTTTCACTATCCTCTTCCACCAAGTATGTTCTATCACCTAGTGCTCTTGATGACTCTTGCTTTCTTCCACTCCTTCTTGTTCGGATTCCTATAATCCCTTGTGTATACCTCATCTCCTTCTTCAAACTCGACTACTCTCTTCCCTGTAAAATATTTTCTTTGTCTGTCCCCCATATTTTCTACGGTACTATGTAAAAAATCTAGATGTGTTTTTAACCTTCTTCCAAACATTAGTTTTGATGGGCTTTCGTCAGTTTCGGTATGTGGAGCATTCCGATAGGTTAAAAGGTTGTAACGACGTTTCTTACTATTTGTGATGTTCTCTCTAATTTGGTATATCTTTGGCTTTTCTTAAAAGATAATCTTTCGCGCGCTTACCTTTTCGCTCATGAAACTTTATGAATGACCCCTGTAACAGCGTCCTCGTAATTCTTGCTTCTCATGTAGCGGCGCTGGCGAAGATCGCAGTCAGCTGTGCGATAGCAAATTGCGCGCGAAGATGTTTGTTTATGTCGCGTACTAATACGTCGTACAATTATTAAAATTAACCCTAAATGAAGTAGCTTCAGTGCGTGAGTGATTATCCGGGTTCTGGCTTGTAGTACCGCAACAAATATGATATATTCCAGTGAAACAAATGCTTGGTTTTCGTAGTTTTATTCTCCAAATAAACAACACGACAAAAAAAAGAGTGTGTAAAAGTGTATATATACAGGTAAGCAAATAATCATGAACAATATTTAACATATAATACTAACGAATATGAATATATAAATAGTAAACAATCACGGAGAAATATTAGTTTTGGCCGACGGAGCCTTCGGTCAATTTGCCGAGAAGGCACGGGAAATAAATGCAGAAATGTAAATATATGTACCGGGGTTCTCGCTTAATTCATGACGCTCAGCGGATTAAACGTTAAGAATGAAATATAGGTCATTTACGGCAGAATTCGTCTACGATAATTCTCACATTGACCATATACAGGGTGGGCGGCTTAACAAAAATACGAGCGTGCGACAAATAATAAAGGGCGATCTCACGGCGTAAACTATTAATTCGCGGGGCGGAAGGACTGTAAACGTATCACTCCTAAGAACGACAACAGAGTACAGTCTTGCGGATTCGGTAAATGGTTATAACCGCGTCACCCTTACGGACGACAGCACATCATAACCTTGCGAGAACGGGAAAACACACTGTAAACGTATCACTCCTAAGAACGACAACAGATTACAGTCTTGCGGATTCGGTAAATGGTTATAACCGCGTCACCCTTACGGACGACAGCACATCATAACCCTGCGAGAACGGGAAATGCACTGTAAACGTATCACTCCTAAGAACGACAACAGATTACAGCCTTGCGGATTCGGTAAATGGTTATAACCGCGTCACCCTTACGGACGACAGCACATCATAACCCTGCGAGAACGGGAAATCAAATTAACGAAAATAAATGCGGGTGTAACGAACGTATCAGGGAAAATTGATGAAATAAACTAAAATTTATGATAAAAGAAATTCTTAAATCAAAAATATATACAGAAGTCAATTTTTCCATGTAACGACACGTTACAAGGTATCTGCATATAATTGTATTTAATGAAGTATGTTTATTTTTCGGATCCTTCATCGCTTTGTATATTCCTTGCTTGACTGACTTTACGGCATTCTCTGCGGCACCATTACTTGCTGGATGATAGGGAGGTGGTGTTATATGTGTAATTTTGTTTTTATTACAAAAGTACAAAAATTCGCTGGATGTAAACTGTCTACCATTGTCTGTGACTATTTTGTTAGGTAATCCAAACCTTGCAAATACTTCTCGTAACCTTCCAATTATCTCTGTAGCGTCTAATTTGTGCATCTGCATCACCTCTACCCATTTAGAAAAACTATCTACCAAAATCAAAAACATTTTTCCATTGATAGGGCCAAAGAAATCTAACTGAATTCGCTCAAACGGTGTTTTGTTTTTGTTCCATTTAATTAACATCGCTCTCTCTGGTTCAGTTTTACCGCTAAACAGGCTGGACAACTCCTCACCAGATTTTCTATGTCTTATCCAAATGGGTACCAGAAGTAACCTCGGGCTAAAGACTTCATTTTGGATATACCCAAATGTGTAGAGTGCACATTGTTAATAACATTTGTCGAATTTTTTCAGGAATTATAGTCCTATAGCCCCACATAATGACGCCCTTGTCCACGCTCAATTCGTTCTTTCTCGCTGCATATGGTTTGTACATATCAGCTACAACATTTGGCCAACCATTAGATATATACTGATAGACTTGTCCTAAGATTCGACCATTCCTTGTAGCTGCTCGAATCTTTAATGAATCTATCGGCATACTATTTTCTAGAAAATTTAAATAATCATTTTCTGTTGTACAATTGTCCTCCTCTTTGACTTCTATTGGAAAACGTGAAAGACCATCGGCTCCTGAATTCGCCTTTCCCTTAACATATTGTAGTTTGTAGTCAAATTCTGCTATATACGCAGCCCAACGTTGCAAACGCCCTGCTACCATTAACGGAACTCCTTTGTTTTCACCAAACAAGGCCTACAGGGGTTTGTGGTCTGTCGCGAGTATGAATTGTCGACCCGTTAAATATTGGTAAAATTTCTTTATTCCCCAATACAAAGCTAACCCTTCTCGGTGGATTACTGAATAATTCTTTTCCGGTTTTGACAAAACTCGTGAAACGAACGCGATTGGTTTTTCCGTTTTATCAGGAAAAATATGGAGTAATACTGCCCCAATTCATTTTTGAATAGTTCTTTATATGAGGATAACAACTCATCTAACTTCTTTTTGGCTGTCATGTGTGACACTTGAACGTTTAGTTACATCTCTGCCCAAGAGAGGTCTACAACCACCTTTTACAACTATCAATCTAACCTTTTTTTCGATATCTTTATAACAAATATTGACATAAATTTCACCTGATGGCCTTATATAACTACCATTATAAGTCTTTAATTTAACTAATGTAGGCAAGAATATGATATTTTTAAATTTTTCATTATAAACATTTTCAGGTAATATTGACATCCCTGCGCCTGAATCAATTTCCATTGCAATTTTAATGTTTTCAATTTTTACAAAAATATCAATTGGCTTGACTACATTATTACTCTCTAAATGAAACATCGTTTCAAACCTCGTCATTCTTATCTACATTTACATTATTATCTACCCCTTCTGCTTCAACATAATGATTTTTATTTACATTAAATTTACATACTACACCTAAATGCCCCTTTTTTTACAAATTTTACATATATATTGCTTATACTTACAATTAGAGAAATTATGTGAACCCTTACCGCAGGTTTTACATTTCAAATCTGTTTTCGTTTCAGTGCTTAATGTCTTCCCTACTTTTCTAATGGATTTTACATTTTTAGCTATTCTATTTACCATCACTGTCTCCGACATTTTATTTGTTGCTTCTTTTTGTAATGCCATTTCAACTAATTCTTCTAATTTTTTTGTCTCACCTTCTTCACAAAGTTTATCTAAAATCTTACCACCAAAGATAAAGATATGTAGTAACCCCCTTAATGATACCGGCAAATGCACTAGCATTCTGACCCCTTTTATCAATTTATTGTTTCATTTTTGTTCTATTACGGCAAAATTTAGGGTAGGAGTACTGCCCATATCTGGCTACGTCCATGTATATGTCCCAAACAGATAATACATAATCCAGAACACCTGGAAACTATTTTAGGCTTCTTTTTATTGAAAACCTTAGACTCTTCAAATTTCGCTTCATCTTATATGCAAAAAGATTCAAAGGACACATTCCTAATATATACAACGTACTTTATAGATCGACTGTGTTTCCATCTCGATTACGTTGGAACCAACCAAACAATCACGGCACATGATATGTCAAATTACACAATCATCGCCGGTAAGCACTACAGTAACATACACAGAAAGAGAAAGACAGCCCAAATTAGGAAAGTAAGTACTTATCACCTCACTTGTCGTTTGAGAGTGATTACAAACCAGGTTCGTTACAGGTTACCAAAGCAACAGCTCAGAGTGGGTATAACACGAGCAGTATAATTTTGTTAGAAGTGGATAGCGAATTTGATTTTTCTGATGATGTGCAACCTGTCTGTATAGATTGGTCTAACTATTACGAAGCAGAAGGATTTCAGTGAAGGCAATGAAGCAGTTGTAAGTTAAAATAATCGCATTATTTTGAACTTTAAGTAAGTACTCGTAGTACGGTGGTAAAATACAAGGCACACATGCAATCCAAGAAGATATATAATAGGTGTACAAAGCTTGGAAATCTTAAGCTAGATTAGATTAGGATTAGAGTAACCATGAAGTTCTGTTCCGCAATCTTTTCAGATCTTTGTTTGAATAACTCGATACAATTGTCTCGCTTACGGTTGGCTGTCGTCTTGGCTTTTTTTGCGTCTCGTTAGCTTAACTAATCTGAACTAATCTAATCTTCTATTTCCCGTTTCTTGTAAATGTAGACCACTGCAGACAACGGCATTCGTATCAATCAATAAGTAACTAATCAAGATACACTAACGAAGTTTAATCTATCACGAGAAAAGATTATTATTACCAACGCTTTGTCTTTTGGGTTAGAAGTGGTACTGAAGTAGGAATAAGAAGATTGCGGATTCTAATTGACTAAATATGGAAGCAAAATTTTGACCAAGTGTCAACGCAACTAGTCGCAGATCAAAAAAAAAAGTTGTGCGCCAGCTGTGCATACGAAAGATTCAAATATTTCATTCTGGCCTTCATATTACACTCGGGATAGGGACAAAGTTTTAGTATCGATTTTTAACAACAAAAATTGGACGACAACTAGGCTGCAGCGAATGGATCTACGATTGTTGTATTTCTATGATATTTAATGCGTTCCGAGGTAAGACTTGACGGCAGCGGACATTTTGTCGTTTCTTCGAACTCTTCAAACAAGACGATGCCAATGTGTCAATCCAGTTGATCCAGATTAGACTTTCAGCTACTAACGAAAGGTTAAGCAAAATCACAGTCAAACAGTAGCGAGATGATTTTGCATAAAACTCCGAGAATTCAGTACAAAGGGTTATCCAAACAATAGTAATAACAACAGCAATATGCGAAACCTGCGAAAGATAGCGTCCGAGAAGCGATTTGAAAGAATTACGCATTTTAATCCCACAGAAACTACGAGAATTTGCCTTACTGAATATCCATGATGGACATTAGAGTATTGTAAAATGCGGAAAACCGGTAATTAGTGAGGTAGCCGAGAACGTTTAAAAAAACGTTGAGTAACTGGTAGAAGACTAGAAGGGTGTATTATAGAAGTTTCAGATTTACGAAAACTGTTGCAATCTTTAAAATATCCTGAAGTCTTACGGCGGAATGTGGAGGAATCTACTTGGCCTCTAGCCCAAAATATTTGCTTTGTGGAAGAGGTAAAATCATCATCAATCGCTCCATCGTTAGGGAAATGCCGAAGAGGTCGAAACTTGGTGGTGGAAAAGTGGTGGAAAAAAAATGTCGACAGGCTAACAATTATGCAAAGATTGCAAGCTTTTTACGGTATGAAATAATTAGCGAATTAATGTATTTCTGCTAATAACTGTAATAATTAAGAGGTTTTTTTCCCAAGCAAAAATTTCCGTACGCAGGATCGAACCCACACACTCTTGTTTACCGTATTACAGTTATTAGCACAAATACATTCATTCGTTAATTATTTCATACTGTAAAAACTTGCAATCTTTGCATAGTCGCCGTCCTGTCTGTCGCCCTTTTAAGATCTCATTTCAAGATTCATCTTTTTCGAAAACGTACCATATGTTGCAAACCATTAAAGATAATAATGTCATTTTACTAGTACCCAAGAAAAATAATTGTCCGTACCAAATTCTGTCAAAAGAATCACTAAATTATATGCAAAGTGTTTACAATGATTTGCAATGGTGACGTAAATCATCATAATTTACATTATTGGTCACACGAAAATCCACACTGGATGCAAGAACTTGACAATCAAAATGTGTGGAACATAAACACCCACACACCAAGGGGTGCGGCATCCTTGGTGGTCAAATAATTGGATCCTACTTCTTTGAAGAAACGGTAAACGGGAATGTGTACAGCAGTTTTTTAACATGAATTGCCAGTACTCCTCGAAAACGTGCAGTTAGAAACTAGAAGAGATATGTGGTTCCAACATGATGCTTGTCCTGCACATTTTGCTGCACATGTGAGAGAAAAATTAAGTGAAAAGTTTCCAAATAAATGGAACGGGAGAGTGTTCGAAATTTCATGGCCAGCTAGATTACCAGACTTGACATGTTTAGACTAGTATTTTTGGGGTAGGGTGAAAGATATTGTTTATCAAAATCGTCCGCAAAGTACGGAAGAAATGAAGATAAGAATAAGGCAAACGTGTAGATCCATAAGCAGAGAAGAACTAATTCGAGTTCATAAGAACTTTGAGGCCAGAATAGAACGATGCATAGAAAGAAACGGCAGACATTTTGAATAATTTATTTTTATTTAGTCAATAATTTTTTTATGATTATTGTATTCTATTTTTTTTTTAATCTAATAAGTACCATCCTTTTATCTGGCATCTCTAAATTATTGAGTATCATCTATTCCCTCCACATAAGCAATAAATGTAAAGTATCTTTTATAATACTCGTATCAACCACAACATTAAAACCATGGATCAGCAATGTAAAAATTAGATCTTAATGATAAAGTAAAGTAACAGTGCTTTGATGATTGTCAAAAACCTACTTGTCATTTTCATAGCCCACTGCAAGAAATGTACTAATATTTTCATAGACGAGCAAATAATGGTTGATATCTTGAAAACAACTAGGAATAAGTATATGCATCCTTCATACCTATCGACAGAGAATTTATTTCTGCATTGAATGGTATAATTAGGAATATAATGTTACATTTGAAAAAAATGATTTTTCAAAGCATAAATGTATCCGAATTGACAGTCGATTTGTGAACACTTTGTATACAATTTAGTGGTTCTTTTGACAGAATTTGGTACGAACAACTATTTTTTTTGGGTACTAGTAATGAGATCATTATCTTTAATGGTTTACAAAATATGGTACGTTTTCGAAAGAGATGAAAACGTCAATAATTTGACAAAATTGTAAATATCTCAAAAACGGTTGAATTTAGGGATAGAGAAGTTTAGTGAAAATTGTATTCAAATAATCTGTAGGATTCATTGAGGTAAGAAAAAATATCATATCATTTAGAATAAGAAAATTGCTATCCACTTCGGGTCTAATGAAACGTTTCCGGAAGTTAAAAATATTTTCGCATGATTCTTTAGGTAGGGTTTTGTTATTTTTTTTTTGTCGCATAAATCTGCATATCCCTCGTTAGCTCAGATGGTAGAGCCCTCGTCCGGTAAACGAGAGTATGTTGGTTCTAATCCTGCGTGAGGAAAATTTTTCTTGGGAAAAATTCCTCTTAATTATTACAGTTACTAGCAGAAATACGTTAATTCGTTAGAGCTATTTATGATTACTGCCACAAAGTACGTGTACTATTGAATTAAAGGCAGGCGATAAAGTCTGTATTGCTGATTCGTGGCGCACTGGTATCATGGAGCAGAAGTATCCCAAGCTAAGGATACATGATTAAAACGGACAAATTATCGCTCATATTCATTTCATTCCGTTGAAAGCTGAGAGGATGAGGAATACGATGAAGGCGAGGACGATGATGACGCCCAATCAGATATAAACTGCATTGTATAGACGAACTTACAGTAATGATGGAACTGTTATAAATAATAGATCCAGCACCAGTAAGTGAAGCACCATTTCAGCGGCAAGAGCGAACGAGACAATTACGAGAAGTAGACGAGATTAGCTAATTTGTTTTTATTGTTAATTGGAAGAGGTGGTGTGACAGTTGATATAATTTGTGAAATTCTCATATGTATGTGTGAAAATCTATTGAAACACAATAATACAATAATGCATGCATTCACTTCTCTTTAGTTATGTTTTGTTCTATGTATGTATTTTTTAAGGCAGTCGAATGGGACTACAACAATGACGAAGTGGTTCCGTGCGAGGGTCCAAACGAGTTTAACGTCCAATTTTGGCACATGGACACTTGCATCGAAAACCTCCCTAGTGATTACAATTGGTTCGATGCTTATATTAGAGACAATTTCTGTGTTACCTACATAAACGGCAGTAAGTTACAATTATCACATCTTGCGTTGCACTTACAATCTGTCTCACAAGAACGTATGAGCAATGATGTTGTCACGTGGTAAGAGCACCTTTGCATTTTTTTTTAATACACGTCGAAGCTTTTGCTCATGACGATAATGACATCTAGATAAATGACTCCCTGCCATTTGAGCGGTTTATAGACAATTTCTGTCAAGCCTTTGAAATGTAAATGGAGCACTACAAAGCCCAAAGCTCGTCTTACTGGATTCAGAAACCCCATCACTTGTAACGTGTCGTTACAACGAAAAATTCATTTGAGTATTTGTTTTAATTTAATGATTTATTTTGGCATAAATCTTCCGTTCATTTAATGATTTTTTCTTTATTTTACTTTCGGTACGGCCGCATGCATTCGTTAATTTGTTATTTTACCGCCGCGCGCTTGTTCTTAATTTCTGTTCTCAGTGTGTCGCGTCCCCACGCGCTGCACGTTGAATCTACGCACGCTTCAAATCCCCACCGGCTCCGCGGGACTATTTAAGCCGTGCATTTTCCGCATTCGTGGCAGATCCTGACTGCCTACTCACTCGCTCCCAGCTGTCGATCGTTGCCGCTTTTCGAGCGTGGCGCGACGTAATCTCGCCGTATTTCGAAGGATTCGTGAATCCGCGTCTCGAATCAACCGAATTACGTCACTACGCGTACTTTGATACACCCTGTGTAACTTACTCGGCAAAGTAGAAATTTCAACCGCCCCGTTAATATTCAAAAACCGAATGATTACGCTGCCTAGTAATTCGATCATATCGAACGTTAAAATACTAACGTAAACCCCTGTAAATATACTCTTTTATATATTATTGTTTCCGACCGTCAAGAAATTGTAAATAAGCCGTGTAAAGTTAAATCATTGTACGTTATTATTGTATGTATGTCAAATTCGCTTACCTGTATGTATTTGTGTATGCGAATCTTTTTTGTCTTGCTGTTGTCTTGAGGATTAAAAACACGAAAATCAACGATTTGTTTCACTTGAACACATATTACGGGTCACTCTCATTATCGGGTAATGACCGGAAGGGCCGTGCACGGATAATCGGAAATCACGGATAATCGGGAATCAAGATAAATGGTAAGACGAAACGCAAAAAACTCTATATTTATTGTATATGTATCTATTTGTAAGTTTTCTCTAAATTCTGAATGTACAAATACATATTTAAAAGATATCTGTACGTTACATGTAGACACGTATCTATAAATGTACGGATTTAAATACACAACAAACAAAAAGTATGAAATTTAGAAGAAACAACCAAAAATACAAGAAAATGAAAAGTAATTCTTAATTTTTCACTCGTTTAATGATTTAATGTGATTTGTGATCTATTCATTTTAATCTTTTCCAAAATAATCATTTATTGTTGATTGTTTTGATTCCTATTGGCTTTGCACCTAATGTCGGCACGAAGATTATGTAAAGCAAGTTTTATAGGTAACAACTCATTGCCCTGCTGCTCTAAGTACTCCAAAAGACCTTGCACGTGTTCAAGAGCACGGGAGTGTGGAATTCGGTTTTCGATTACAAGATCTCCGTATGAATTGTTGTCACTACTTCCACCTTCTTCCACATTGTCACAAATGCGATTAACAATATCCTCTTCTGTAAGTGTCATGTACCCTGGTAAAGACTCGTCAATATGCAACCACTCTTCAATGTTTTGTATGTCAACATCTTCGCATCTATTCTGGGCACGTAAAATGCTACGCAGTTCGGCAAGTGGTATGTTAAACTCAGCATCGTCGTCGTCAGAATCAATGTCTTCATTTTGATCTTCATCATAACGGAATATTTTCTTCCAAGATTTTTGTAGTGTTGTTGACCGCACTTTGCCCCAGGCCTTTTCCAGTTCGTAGATTGCATCCAATAAGGTTAGGTTTCCAAAACGTTTTTAGATCAGAATGTTCATCACTCACTATTGAAGACAACCACTACGATAATGACGTTTCATTGTGGCTATCACGCCCTGATCCATCGGGCTGAATCAGGGCTGTTACATTTGGTGGTAAATATTTAACAAATATCTGCCCATCGCTTGATTTCAACGTTAATTCGGGAGGATGAGATGGAGCATTGTCCAATAGCAGTACAGCTTTTTGAGGTAATCCAAGAGATTGGAGATGCGTCTTTTACCTGGGGCAAAACTTTTTATCAAACATTCTTTAAAAATTGCTCTATCCATCCACGCACCCTTTTGATTGAAATATCTACAGGCAAGTTTAAAACATCCGTTCCTTTAAAAGACCGCGGTCTTTTGCCTTCCCAATAACACAAAGCTTACTTTATGGTACCGTCAGCATTTGCACAACACATAGCAGTTAAACGTTCTTTCGAAGATTTGTGACCTGGTGCTTGACGCTCCTTCACGAAGCAAGCGTTTTTGTTGGCAGACATTTCCAATACAAACCAGTTTCGTCGGCATTGTATATTTGTGCGGGGAGTAAATTTTCACTCTCAATAAACAAACGAAAGTCTTTTACGAAAGCCCGAGCTGCGACTTCATCGTTGCTTAGCTTTCTCCGTGCATACTTATTTGACGAATACCATGGCGCTTTTTAAATCTCGTCACCACCCTGAAGACGCATTAAATTCACCTTCCATTCCCAGTGCATCGAAGAAAAATTTTGCTTTACTTGCACAAATGGTTCCTGAAACGGGAATTGCCGCACTTCTTTGCTGATTAAACCAAGTTACCATGGCGTGTCTAATTCTTGATAGGTTGCTGGTTTCATCGTTTTTCGTTTTGATAAACCACTGGCACTATCAGAATTAGCCGCATATTTTATTAGGTGTTCTTTATTAGATTTAATATCACGCACTGTTTGCTCGCCCACATTATATTGTATTGCTACGTTTTTAACACCAACTCCATTTTCTAGTTTATTTACAATTTCCAGCTTTTGTTGGATAGACAAAACAACACGTTTTCGTTTTGACGACATTAAGCAAGCACAATGTTATTTTACTAGAACGGTAAAACTCTATTTCCCATTTATAACGCTCTCGTATCTAGTCACTTTACAACAATGTGAATCGTCTAGGCGGTGTGTAAAATGAGCGTGTCTGGACCTGTCTGCAGCACGGTTTTAGTGGGGGAATTGCGGATTAACCGTGCCGGCACGGTTAATCCACTTTTGAGATGTTAGCACGGTTAAGCGGCAAACCGGATAATCGGCCCCCGGAAAATCGAGAGTGCACTGTATTTATTGCGTACACCAAAGATTAGAATCCTGGACATTAACTCACACTCAGAGCTACTTCAAGAGGATTAAATTTAATTCATTTAAATCTTTGTACGGCGTTTGCAAGTACGCAATATAAACAAACATCTTCGCGGGTATTTACGATCGGACAAACTGTCAGCCGCTACTAGCTCCACCACGGGAGATTCCAGCACTACGCTTTACCAGTTACGAGGATCACTCACAAAGTCTTTAAGCGAAACGACAGGTGATAAGCGTATTTCAACAGTAAGTCGGCAAAACTCTTTAAAATAAGTACACGCAAAGTCATAAGGTATGGAATCTAATTTAGAGTCATTTAAAACAGGTTTCAAAGCCAAATGAAGAAGTAATTGAAAGGTGAAGCGCGTGTTCGGTTGCATACTTTACAGGCGAATTTTGAATTTGTTAAGAATAACTATTAAAATGGACAATTTTAGCAATAGGTGCTAAGTATTGCCTTAATTAAAATGTAAGCTTTATTTTCTATGTTAATTCAAGCTTACCTGGTATATTTATATGTTGTCATTATATTTTGCTCGGAGAGATTTTCCATTCTTCGGGATGTCTATTTGGTAACTTTTGCCGTATTCCCCTCAAACTAGAGAAAATAACAGTAACTTAATGTCGGTTAGCGGTATCAATTCAAATTGAATGTTGGCTTCCCTGATAGCGATAAAAATCGAAGGCTGATTACTGGTTATTTTAGTTTGAATCCTCATTCTTCCTGTGGCCACGATAATTTCAATCAATAAGTAACGTTTTTAAATAGGGATCCCATTCATTCATTACTTTTTTTTTTACTAAGTAATCTTTGTCTACTAAATAAATATTTTGTTTTTAATACTGAATGAGTGTGAGATGTTAGGAACTCATTATTTTTAAAGATATTTTGCTAATTTTCCACTATAATATGTACAAATATGTTCTGATTAGAACACAAATTCGTAATATTATTGGAGTAGCACTAATTTTGCGCTATGCGCTACTAAATGATTAAACGTAGAAAATACATACAAATGTCGTTATTGACAGACATCACTGTTTCGCCTTTTCAAGGCTCGTCAGTGCCAATTTTGCGACATTTGTATGTACCGCACAAGGCGTATATATAGCTACTAGATGTAATTAATACTGAATGAGTGTGAGATGTTAGGAACTCATTATTTTTAAAGATATTTTGCTAATTTTCCACTATAATATGTACAAATATGTTCTGATTAGAACACAAATTCGTAATATTATTTGGAGTAAGCACTAAATTTTGCGCTATGCGCTAATAAATGGATTAAACGTAGAAAATACATAAAATGTCGCTATGACAGACATCAATGTTTCGCCTTTCAAGGCTCGTTAGTGCCAATTTTAATAAGAGTTCCTAACATCTCACACTCATCCAGTTATTAATTATCATCTAAGTAGCATATATAACGCTTGTGCGGTACATACAAATGTCGCAAAATTGGCACTGACGAGCCTTGAAAAGGCGAAACATTGATGTCTGTCAATAGCGACATTTGTATGTATTTTTCTATATTTTGTTTTTACATTGTTAAGCTTCCATAGTTATAAAATAAATTTTGTAAAGGTGAAATCAAATTCCTTTATTTTTTTTTTTTAATTATTTATCATACAGGGTTGAAATATAGTTAAAATACTGGTAGAACCGCTTGCCCAGAGAGCGGTTATTTTAATCGATAAAAGGTTCTCATGGGAGATTTCTACACCGAACGTTAACTTTTTTTCTGTTGTTGTGTGTATTGCAGTATGTCTTTCATGTTGTATACTGACCATTTCAATTTTTTAGTATCATCTATATCATGACGTTTCATATTCAAGTATTTGGCTACGTGAACAATAAATTATTATCAAATACAAAAAGCCAAGAAGCTGTAATGTTTCCTGACATTTCAGATCATACGGCTCCTACAACAATTTTTCTGAAGGAAGTTTAAAAATAAGCTGTAACGCTAGTTTTAATCCAATCTTTTGAATTTCAAAGAGGTGATCTTCAAGTAAAGTTTGCACAATAGCGTTAATATGTCATTTTTTAAGTCTACTAGTTTCCTTTAAAACGCCTCGCTCCTAAGATACCTTGAATTGTCGAAATACCCATAAGTTCTTGTGATACAGATTCCTTAACTCTTAGCACTTTCGCAATACAATTTTATTCTTAGATCAGTCAAGTTGCGGTAAAAGCAAAGGAGTGGGCGTATATTTCAAATCTAGTCCTTGGCGATATTACCTTAGGGGTATAATAGTTGATGTCTTTACGGAGCCAGAAGTAACGTACGTCTTGTTCGGAACCGTGTCATTGGTTCTGAGATGGCTGAAAGAAGAAATGCAGTTACATCCGAAGTTTAAACAACTGTATGCGACGAAGGATATGAGGTTTTCGAAGCGGAAAACTGGATGTAAACTGCCAGAGCATAGCAAATACGGTAAATTTAAACTGATCCTCGGAGAGACGTACAGAGTGGGAGCGTGGGTCCCAACAGAGACGATAATTCTACAGTTTTGCACCGCTGACAGGAATGAAACGCCCTTCTCAACCCGTTGTAAGTTGGGCCAATGGCAACCGCCAATCGAAAGGTTGAAATGCAAGCGACCAGGTTAGTGTCTTATGAATGAATTAAGGCAATCTTAGAAGTTACTATTACGACGATAAAATTACCAATACCTATAGGTATTTATCGTACGAGTTGCGAAGAGATACGTTTGGATTGTAGGGCATTCTTTTCTCACTTAAGGTACTTGTCCCGCCCTTCTGTCGTCGACATCCGAAGATGTATTTTGTAGATTTAATGGACGGGAAGTGAATTGCGTGGAACCGGAAAACAATACCACGGCTATTGTTCGCTGTAAACCTTTCCACGCCATCTCAGGGAACAAACCGATTTATAAGTGCGAGAATGGTCAATGGGATCAACCATTTACTCGTTGTGCTTTAGGTAATTACTTTGACGAAGTACTTTCTCAAATTTGATTGTCACGCCGTCCGTTAAAAGTTACATTTACGGGATAAGCTGTGATTCCTACTTCTGTATTCCTTTATAGAATGCGGCATTAAGAGAGTCGGGATTTCTACTTTAGCGATTGGAGGATCTGAAATCGTGAAGAGTGAATATCCTTGGTTAGTAGCCATCTATCGATCGACAGAACAAATCTGCAGTGGAACTATCATCTCCAGGTCTCACATCTTATCAGGTATTTTATTACAGTTAGTTACCTTCCTTGTTTTTAAATTCTTTTACGAAATATTTAACTTAGCCGCACATTGCTTCATGACATCTAAGGGGTTGGTGCGGAACAAGAACCTGTATACGATCATCGCAGGTAAACATTATAGAAATTTTAGCGCTGAAGAAACATCAGCGCAGAGCAGGAATGTAAGTATGCTATCTTTTGGATCAGCTATGTTGGGGGGGACCTACTGGTGAACGTTCTAAACTTGAAAGTTCAGAAAAGTTTGAAACTATACTTGCGGAACTTAGTTTGTAACGTGTCGTTACAAGGAAAAATTAATTTCAGTATTCAATTTAGTTTTGTAATTTATTTTGGTAAAATTTTTTGTTTATTTAATCAATTTTTCCTGTTACGCTCTTTACGGCTGCACTATTCGTTGATTTGTTTTCGCCTGCACGCGTCTCAGTTTCAATTCTTAGAGTATCGCGTCCTCTCCACGCGGCGCATATTGAATCTACGCACGCTTTATCCCAACTGTCGCCCGTATTGAATGTACGCACGCTACGAGTCCCCACCGGCCCCGCGTGCCTACATAGGTCGTGTATCTACCACAATCGAGGCAGAATACGCCGGTTGCCGACCCTCTCCTTGCCTTGACTATAGTACGCTGTCGTCCTACGGAGTGACACGATTATAACCTTTCTCCGAACCTGTAGGACTGTGGTTTGTTGTCGTCTCTCGGGTGTGGCACAAATATAGTTACTTTTTTCCGTGCTCGCAGGGCTATAGCCCGTTGTCGTCCTTCGGGTGTGACACGATTACAATTCTTCCGCCCCTAGTTCGACTACCGACCGTAGCCGACGCGACACGTCATCTCCGTATTTCTTTTTCTGTTGTCGAACTATTGCTCATTGTCGTCTCCAGGGTGTGCTACGTTTTTATTTCACGATAGCCAACGTAAAACCGCGCCTAGAGCCAAGTAATTTCGAGGACAGATTATTTCCGTGTGTATCACTCTGATGTGAACTCTGCCTAACACCGCAGATACCACCCTCATACCTATTATATTATTCTGTACTTAGTGTATTTCTTTATATAAACAGGTTAGTCCCTTTGACTAGGTTTAGTAGCCTGTGTGGTAAACCTTTTTGCGGTAGATCAATCAGCGGGTTAATTGCTCCCAGCAGTGGTAGTTTCTATCGTTCCAATGTAACGCATTTAAGAACAAAGTGGTGGTCTGTCTCCTTCTCCCCGTTGCATAGTCTGTATGTGGATTCACCTTTAAAGACGCCTATTCTATGTAGGTACTTCCTTAGGCGACGTGTCCTGTCAGCAGACTCGTCACCGTTCTAGGCTTGAGAGCCAGTTCATCCCTAGCTAATTGCCAATATTGTTGCATCATCATCACCGATTCGGGTACAGTGAATACTATTTGGAAAGCCTTTCTTGCAAGTTCGTTGCCTGTTCTTATCACCCTGCACCAGTAAACGGAAATTCCCTTCATACAGTTTGTATACGTGAACGCAAACGTTATAAAGTACATTAAAATATACTGAAAACGAAACAAAACGATATAGTAGTGTACTAAATGCATATATTTTATCTGGCCTTGAATCGTTTGTGTATTGGAACGTTTACCAAATACACTTTATTATTTAGTTTAGTGTGAATTTGTTCTAAACAAGTGGGTTTTATATTGGTTATTGCATTTCTGGTATACATCCGCGGCCATATGTTGTAGTCCAGGTAACCAATCTTCTATTACAAGAATACTAAACTTGATAAAGTTACATAACATATTTTTTCTTTTTCGGTGTTTTAATGAAATCATTGGAAAGTAACCCTAGCCTGGGTCCCTAGCCACTCGGGCGTGAGAGGAAATGAGGCGGCGGACGAGCTGGCCAGGCGAGGTTCGTCAAGCCCATTCGTTGGAGCCGACCCCTCTTTCGGCACTACCAATCGCAAATTAAAAATCCATCAATGAATGGATTACATAATCAGTCCAGAGAGTGGTGGCTAAAATCACCGGACAAAGGCAGGCAAAAGAGTTCCTAAAGGGCAGAGGCCTGATTCACGAAGATCTACTGAATAAAGACAGGAAGACTGTCAAAATGATTGTAGGTCTGCTGACTGGTCACTGTAGACTGGTCACTGTAGACTGAATAGGCGTATGTACAACATAGGCCTGGCAGATGATGCAACGTAGCATACCGCAAGAGGAGGAAGAAACACCATTTCATGTGCTGTGCCAATGTGAAGGCCTGGCGAGGACAAGGTTTCTAGTAATGGGGGAGAAGAACCCCACAGCTAGTAGCTACATAAAGAAGCCGCTCTCAAAGATGATAGGCCTAATTAAGAGGGCAAAATTAGAGAGCGTCCTCTAGGAAACAAGGGAATCACAATAGATCTGAAAAGGTCGCGGTGAAACAGGTCGATAGGCCACCCCAATCCTAATCTAATCTAATCTAATGAAATCCTTGCGTAATCGAAAACAGTGGTAGAATGGAGTTCATTATGGGTTGGTACATTGCGCAACTGTCATATTCCATAAGTTATACATGGCTGAAGGCTAGCAACCTGGCAATTCAAACAGTGTTATAATGTAGCCCATTAAGCACTGTTTTCAGTGTGTTTTTAATTTTGGGGTTAGTATGTTTTTGGAACTACCACCTGTCAGAAGTCATTTTATGGTTATTTTGTTGTTGTTACACTATTTACCCTTATCAACAGTATATTTTCTAAATTCGCAGATGTTTTTTTTTTTGGAGAGGAGGAATCTTGTCAGCAGTTCTTTGGCTATTCCAATTTCCACACTCAAAGAGGGTATGCTGTGGTGTGTCCACCTCTCCGCAGTATGCACAGCTATCTACTATTGCCTTGCCGAACCTCTTGGCATAGGTTCCGAAGAATCCATGGCCGGTCAGTGCCTGCGTGAGGTAATAGTCCGTGGTCTTATTTTTGGGATGAGGTTCTTGTTCCACTGCGCCTTCTCCAAGTTATGATCCCACCTCCTCTGCCACATGTCTATCGTCTCTTTCTCTGCCATTCCTCGGGCCAGCTTGCCACCATTTTCGTACATAATCCTTCTTTTGTGCGCCAAAAGGTCTATTGGAGCCGTAGATGTAATAATTTGTACCGCCTCAAGTGACGTCGTTCGAGACGCCGACGTTACCCTTGCAGCAACATCCCCCTCTACTGTCTTCCCACGAGGTTTCTGTATACCTTTTTCTTCAAGACTTTGTACCATATCGGTGCGCCGTACAACACTATCGAGTGCATAACTCCAGAGAGCAACTCCCGCTTTACACTACACCTCTAATATTAGGCATTATACGGGTAAGTAATGTTGTCCGTTCCCCCGCTTTCCTGCACGCATATTTAATGTGGTCTCCAAAATATAGTCTTTGGTCCAATATTATTCCTAGATACTTAAGGGTCCTTACTGGTGTTATCCTAGTTCTACCGATATTGTTTTCCATCAGCCATTGACTAATTTTGCTGAGATTTTCATTTACATTGATCATTAAAGTATACTCATCCTCGACCGCCACTAACAACGCCAGGTCGTCCACATACCCTATTAGCTCAGCCGGGTCTTAAAGATGTCGTCAAAGAGCAAGTTCCACAGGACAGGACCAAGGACAGAACCTTGCGGTACCCCTACTTTCACCTCAACTTCTGTCTTCCTTTCGATTTGAAGCCGCCTCCCTTCGAAGTATTTACTTATTAAATTCGCAGATGTTAGTTAACCTATTACGATTATTCGATAAAATATATTTAAATGAAGAAAATAACCTTTCTACGCTGACTTACATGGTATAGCTAAACTATTTTAGTAATTTTAAATAAGGTATTATTTTACATATTCCAAAAGTCTAAAATATCAGTATCTACTGGTAAACGCGATTGCCATTCATACATTAATAGATTTGTATCCGCATGTGACAATTCCGATGACCTGTCGTTTTGTGAAAACAGGATCTAAGTTTTCAAGAAATTCTGAAAACGTTTTCGGTTTCTGGTGGACATTACTACTGGTTCATTGATTATATATAATATAGATATACCAACAGCCACTTTATCAAAATAGTTAATTAAAGTGTCACTAGATGTCGCTTATATCTGCATATTCAAATTAAATTTTTCGTCAGATTTATTTTAGCATTTATAAAAACCTAACTACATAGGCGCACTCTAGCGGAGCACATTCATTGAATTTACAACTTGTATATCTACGGAACAAAAAACAAAGGTGGTTTTTTGCGTGTCTAAATCTGGGTACGTAAAAAGTAATAAACAGATGTTAAAAATGTGATATCGATATCGAGTATAAATTGTGTTTCAACTAATAAGTTTAAATCAAAATTTATATACCTTAACCTTATTTTTTATTCTGGTACATAAATTAAAATAAAACCAAACTAATGGCTTACTAAATACTTTATAATATATACAGCGTCAGCGCAAGTAAAGATCATTTATGCTGGAGCTTTTATTAATAGGAGAAAAAGTTGTGAATAAAAGTTGAAGTACTAATTATTTTACATAACTTTTATAAATAAATATAATATAATAAATACATAATATAATAATATAAAAGAAAAAAAAAGAAAGGAATATATAACATAGAGTGATCGGTAGAACGTAGGCATCATTTGTAAAATTTGTTTGTCTTTGAATTTAGTAAATCTTTCTTCTTACAAACTGCCTCTGCATGTCTAGAAACTAAAATAACCCTCATCAAATCTGCCTAAAATTTAATTGTATACAAGGGAAGGTCAAAAATATGAAACTACGCTAAGAGTAAAGTATCTCATTTTTTGGATTTAGAAGATTCTTTTATTAGAGAATGTTGTTTCAAATTTAACTCTACGTCCAATGATGAAGATTCGTTTAATTTGAGCAAAAAAAGAAATTTAATGGTTTTTTTCGGAATTACCTGTATACAAAATTGATGCTGATCATACAGCTGTCATATCATATTCTGTGTATACTTTCTGAGAGGAAATCATATGCGTATATATCAAAATTTGTTAGTTTCAAAAATGTTATAGCTTCCCAGGGAACCAAATTTAAATTTCCCACAATTATTTTTAGTACCTTCAACATAAAGGTACTAAAATAACTATTAATGTAATACAAAATTGTTAGTAATTTCGTGATTCAACGTTGAAGTTACTGCAAATAATTGTGGGAAATTTAAATTTGGTTGCCTGGGTTTGAAAAGTAAAACTTCAAAATAATATGTCTTGCTTTCAAATGAAACAAAATAATAATATCTAATTAAAATTAGATCTTAGATCGAGTGAGGAGAAAAGACATTCACCCCTCTCCTTACTTCGAACAAATAGAAAAAAATATTTTTTTACATATACCTATCACAACACGCGGAATATCGTCACCTAGGAAAAAGTGGAAGTTAGGAAAACACATGTTCTTGGTTCAATAAGTTATTATGTCTTGAAATCTACACAGACTTTTTTAAGAGGAAAAATGTTTTTGTGGTTGTTTCATACTTTTTCAGAGAAAAATCGGAGTGAGAACTTAGTAATGTTATGTAAATAAACGTTTAGTAATACTATTTATTCAAACTTACAATAAAAAAATAAAAATTAAAGTATTTCTATATTGGTCGAAAATCGAACGTAAACATAGACTTATTATACTGATTTTCACCTTACGATTATACGCCCTGTACGATTTATTTTATATTGTAGATAGATAGAGCTCTTTGCTTTACACTGGTAAGCATGGTAGCATGATAACAATATAACAATAATAATAATTGCGGCATGAATGTATCGATAGTGTGTCTGCATTTTCTTACAATTATCAAGTTTTACAATTTAAATATTTCATATAAGGCGCGGGCAATGTATATGCGTGGTAAACAGCACCATCTGTTATTTAGAAGCGTAACACTGTTCAAGCTATTGAGTTAACATAGGTTGAGATCTTAGATATCCCACTTATATTTTGGACAGGAAACAGTGGCGACTTATAGCGGCGTGGTGCAAAAGCTCAAATTTAAGCGTTGTCATTGCCTCTTATGGACGTGGTTTATCTATATTATATATAATCAATGTACTGGTTGTAAGTTCATTTTTCTTTTCTTCCATCCGTTGATGTGAAGATAAGTCGTTTATTTCTATGGAATAAAAAAAAAATAGTATTACAACTTGCAGTAACACAGTGGTTGATAGTTTTTTTTAATAATCCAAGTTTATTATGATCGATATAAATTAAACACAAGATATTGCAGCAGTACTTAATTGTAAAGGTTTTTTTTCATGGTTAATTACTTACCTTTTAGTGAACTAAGTCGCTTGTGATTTGCATTCAAAGATACTTTAATGCTTGGATCCAGAAATGTGGCTGCATTTAACAAATATTTTTCAAATAATTTTTTCCTTCGAGTATTTAAGGCATCTCTCAAATAGATTCTTAATTGGCTGGGGAGTAGGATAGCAATTTGAAAAAGTACGTCCATAATTATAATATATACCTCACTGCAACAAAGTGTCTCTCTTTGTAATTTTATAGTCGCAATACAATATGGATTAAAAGTTTTTAAAAAATCAGTAATAAAATTCCACATGGCGTTATTTATAGGGAGATCCTTATTTTCTAAACTAAGAATGTCTATTATTTCTTTTAAATCAATTAGTTTTTGCAACTTATTAAATGTAGAATTCCACCTCATTGTGCAGTCCATCAGCGGTTTTTTGTAAAGGGCACATTTTAAAATGTTTACTTAAGTTTGCGTTTGTGATTTTTTTAGAAATATGTCCACATATATCAGTTTTTTCATTTATTTCACTTTTCTTCAACAGATCGTTAACACATAAGTTGTAATGTATGTATATACACCACACCGGACACTGGTTATGTTATACATAGAAAAAGTTATTTCAATATCTTTTAAACCTATGTCGGGCACTAAATCATTTTCTTCATCCCAAGTATTTTTTAACTCACTGTTTAAATGATTTGTCGTTTTCAATATATTCGCACCATTATCACTTGTTATTGTAATAATTTATTTTAAATCTATACAATAATCTCTCAAAACGTCTTTCCTTTAACGTATTGCATATTTACGCCAAGAACACTTAGATCTTGCCTAGTTGCCGCGTCAGCTTTAACGATAACAGATTTCCTTTTAAGTCAGAAATAACATCTCTTTTTAAATTTTCGGAAGAAGATATTGTCCTTTCCTTAATATTATGTTTATTGACACTATGTTTATACGTCACACACCAGTTGTACTTTAAAACATTATTTCAGTCCGTTGGTAAACATTCGGTTTGATCCCACTACCACCTTGTCGCTGTTTTCGGGTCTATCCTCGGTTTTTTGCAAACTTGAGTTTTTGCCAACGTTGTGTCTTTTATTCCGACCTTGAACACAATTTTCAGACGCAATTTTCGCACACAAATGTGAGGAGCTAACCGTCGCATTTTTAACTATTTTGTCAACAGCGGAATTTCTTCCGGGATTGAAACTAGGGCGTTTTTGTGATGATTTGACAATTTTTCTTTCAAATCATATACGTTATTTTTTCTGTGCTTGAATAATCTCCCTCAGTGGTTTGTACAATTGTACATAACTACGTTTGTTTATAACTACGCTACTTATTTCTTGCAATTCGTCCATTACTAAATTTTGTTTGTTTGTGGATTTGTTTTACTTTTTAGTTGATTTGGGTGTGTTGCACATATTTAAACAAGATTAACGGCGTGTGTGACAACGAATTTATGGAGGCACGTTTGAACAGGTCAAGCATTCGACCTGGACTGTGGATAATTCGACCAATAATTCTTTTATATGGACGATCATGTAAACCACAAAATTCATGTAATTTTCCATAAACATTTTTCACGGAACGCCGATTTTCATGAAATAATCGCTATCAAACGGAAAAAAGCGGCTCATTTTAATTATTACTGTCTACAGCATCGGAACAATAGAAGACTACTATGGAAAGAGTTGCATAATTTGAATATTGGTAATAAATCATTCTCTGTATTGCCTGATAAACTGCGTGATTTAGACGAATTAAATAAGCAGCTTGCAAAATCTACATTGGTGCCTGCCTCCAATAACTATCTGTAAACATATAGTGATCCACCTCCACACAGTCATCATTTTAATTTTCCAGCCAAACACCTATGTACCTGTACAGCAAATTTGAATTCAGGCATCGCACATATGATTTGGACGCACAAAGTAGACTCCTCATGACATTTCCTAAATATAGACTTTCAAGTTTTAAACTTAGTTTTACCTACAACTATGCTGTAACATGGAACACTCGTATTTGCCCCCCATCATCCGTGGAGTAAATTAATCAGTTGGCGTCTTCCGCCGTACAGTGAAATCACATCTCCTGGAGGAACAGTGAAATGTTGCCAGTGGTGTTTTCTACAATATGCTAGATCTGCTGTGGGTGTCCTGGTACCCACGGTGACGTCAGGAAGTATCGCTCTCGGTTGTGACTTTCTCTGTTGTGACTTAATTATTCTCGATTCTGATTTCCTCAAGTTTATGACAAATGCAAATTGTCCATACTGCTGTGATATGTCTCCCCGGTTGTTTGAACTCTATGCTGTTAATTTTCCAAGATCAAGTTTTGGCATTGCCGCACGCAAATTCTCACTTATATTTTTACATTTTGCTATGAATTTAGTAGTTTTGTTGGATGTATTTATTTGTTCAGTTAGTTAGTTTATTTTTCTTTGTTTATATGTTTAGCATTAGTTTATCTTGTTTTGGTCCTTCTTATAAGGCGTATTCTATGATTTTTGCGGCTGACGCAGCGCGCGCAGTCAGTTGTTTTGTATTTACGCGGTGAGAGGCCTCTTAGGGCCCAGAGTCTGAATGATTGTCACGAATGTAAGTACATGTAAATTTTGAGCTCCTTGCCTCCATTTTACGATTTTTCATTTGTTAAGATTTGTTCGGTAATTTTATTAATTTTGATCATTATTCAGACGTCTCCGCTTATTAATTGGCGTTGTATTATTGTGCACAATTCATGTAAGGCTCGTTAATAATTTTCGTTTTAGAAGCGATCGCGTTTAGAGTTTAAATTTTCCGTTTTTTTGTAGTTTTCATATTAATTTTATTTTAATCACCTCGGGGTAGGTGAAGTGAAGCTGTGAGCTTGATTTAAATTTCATTTTTAATTTTGGTTGTTTCTCTACGTTATTTGAATTAATTTGTAGTTTGCTTTGAATTTTTGAAACCACGTGGATTTTTTTGTGGTATAAGAAATTCCTTCTAGAACGAATTCACCATTTTGTTTGCTAAGGGATTTGCATTGTCCTTTTTAAATTGTAGAGTCGTATGCAGGTTTGTTTTTTTTTCCAGAATCTTATATTCATGGTTTTAATTTTCCTGTAATTTGTATTAAATGTTTTTTTTTTCTTTTTACAATAAAAGTTAATGATTTTAAATATCATCTTAAATAGTTCTTTTATTTTTGAATCTGCTATTTCAATTTTTGGGGATTTTAAAGAAAGTCAATTTTGCAAACGGCCACTATTACTTTTAAAAAAGTTACTCTGAGATATAAGAATCTCTGGCGCCCTTTTAAATTCATTTTTGCTGAGCTAGCTAAATTAATTTTGTCATTTATAATTTCTTTAAACTTGTATGCTTGGACAATCAGTTCACAGCACTCACTTTCATATTGTTATGATACTTCTTTATTTTAAGTTACATTTTTTTTTCCTTTTGTTAATTTATATTTGTATATATTATACACATTATATATTTTGTGTAATATACTAACCAATAAATACTATTATTATAATTATATATAACTTGAACGTGTTGTTGTATCGTGTATTTGATTCCGGAAAGTGTTTTGAAGTAGAAGCTTAAGACTTACCTCTCCAGTATCTGTAAAATCACTCATGGCTTTTCTTATAGCGTCCAGAGGTGTGATGGGATCTTTTGCTAGAAGTTTGTGAGGTACTACCTCCGCTGTAGTTTCTACATCTTCATAGAATTTAAGAAGAAGCGATTATTAGCTTCTTGCCGCTTCCATTGCCTTCCAGTCATATGGGTGCTAGGTCTCTAGATCAGAAATTTAGCAGTGTTACTAACTGTAGTGTGTAAGTCGTCAACTTCGCTAAGTCCTGCCACTAGTCCCCCAGCCAGTCAAAATTCCTGTATTAGGACTATGTAGTAATACCGCCAGAAGCTAGCAGCTTATGTAAGGAGGCGAATACTACTTTACCATACTGAATATTTATCTGTTTTGCCCTCAGCACTAGTGGTTGTTCCTTCCCTCTATCTATCTTGGGCATAGTCTCCATCAGCCATGACTTCGACGTTTCATTGCCAAAAATAAAGTAGATTACACCTTTTTCGGCATAGCTGTTTCTAAGAGGGTTACTTCGGATGCTACGCCTGGTTCAAACATCCAGATCCCCTCATAACAGCCATCTGGACTTTTTTGGACTGCTGCTCAGAAAGTCTTTTCTGAAGATACTTGTCCAATACCATCTTTACAGTGATTAGAGCTTGTGAGGACGTACCAAATTCTACTCACCCCTCTACGGCAAGATTTTTGCATCTTTGAGGGTGAGCTACCAGCCAGAGACGGTTTGTCTGTGCAGTTTTGCTTTATAAATCCCAAATTAAGAGATCTTATTATTAATATAAAATTAATATGTTATGGCGAACTTGCCTAGTGAAGAATTATAATTCGGTTTTAATTGTTTAGGTACAGAGCATATAGTTAAAGATTGTAAGACTGTGGTGCTTTGCGGTAAATATGGGGGTAAACATAAAAAATATTGCAAATCGTACCTTATCAAATGCGTGGTGAAAATAAAAAAAAATCGAGTGTAAATATCAAACACGTAGCGTTTTCCAAAAATTGTGTGTCGCTCAAAAAGTTAATAGATGCAGATATGGATAATATGGATATCGCGTCTATTCAGGAATCGTATATTATTAAAGAGAAAGTTTGCGGATTACCGGAACGTTATAAAACGTTTTATATAGGAGACAAGGATAATCCAATTAGAGCGGTTATTGTAATTGCCTATAACGAATGAAAGAGATTTTTATTAAGGAATAAAAGTAAAGGAATATTATTACCCTTGAAATTCAAAATTCTCAAGGATTAAAATTCTCTGAGATATCTCTGTATGTTTTCAGGGTAGCTTGATAATAATATTGGCATTTTTAATAATTTTTTACATTGTGCGGGATAATCATCTTGTTGAAACCAGGGATACCAGGGACTGATAAAAATTCGGGTAGTTTTCGACTGGCAGGAACCAGAGCTGGGCGAGTATAGAGAAAAAGTACCCGACCATTTTCAAGTACAAATGCATCGACAAAATATGTTGAGTAGATTTTATATAAGCGCCTCGGATTACGAGTACTCGTAAATTATTAGTATACGAGCGCAATTAATATAATTTTTATATAAGGCCTATATAACTTCAAATTTAAAAAATTACGATGAAAGATATGTCAAATTTTTAAAATTCAATTTTGAAAGAATTTGGTAAAGGATATTAATAATCTCACAATAATTTTAGCAATTTCTTATACATTTGTATTATGATCATTGGAATTAACTGAGTTTTAACGTATTTTCTTAATTTTGAGTGTTTTCATGATAGTGAAGTGAAACAAATATAAATTAATTGTCCTTTCTTAAAATTTGGTCATATGTGTTTTCGTTGAAATTTTTTGAATAAAGATAATTCCAATACGAACTGTCAAACTAATTGGAACTTTAAAATGATAAAACTGTAAAATTAGTAAACTGCAAATACAAAATGTGACCCTATCGGAATACCTACGCGTACACCGTTGAGAAGTGCAAGTTTCTGAGTGAGTTCTAATATGTAATCCGAGTACACATACTCAAGTTTCAACCTGTTTTAGCAGAAACTTTATAAGTTTGTAATAATTCTACTATTTTGCGTCATTCAAAGTTTCTTTAATGAACGTAATTTAATTCTTTGTATTCGCGAGGCCAATACCAAACCACTGCAGGATTACTAAAGCACTTTACTATATAATAGGACACTAATTTCATCGATAATTAGTATACTTTTAGTGAAACCATTATTTTAGTACACGAAACTTTATCCTTCAAACGGTTTCTTTATTTTTCGTTTTCGGAAAAAAGTCGTTTGTTGTTTCAGAGCTGTAACAGCACTATTTATTATTATTTTTTAAACCATACAGACAGCCCACTTGTAGTATGAGATTTCTGGGGTATATCAGCGGATCAGAAAATTCCATTTTAAAATTTCCTGACACACTTTATTTATGAAAAACTAAGTAATTACAAATCATCCCAACCCCGTGCTCCACCTAAAAGAAACTACACGAGGCTACCTATTCTAAGTATTACATGGATTCCATAACAATTGAAATGTTCCTACTTTAACTAAATAATTTTCCTGTGATTGTTAATAACAAAAATATTTGGACGTGTTGCCGTATCCAATAGATACAATCAGACGTCTGCTGTATATTAAAAAATAAATGAATGAATTGCCGTATATGCGGCAAATTACCGTATCAATAATAGCACTGCACACCGCGGCGCAGTAGTGTTATCTCATTCTTATTTACTCAGCGCGCTCACAGTTTTTCTAATGGGCGCGAAATTCAAAATGGTCGAAAATAAAGTAACACCAGGTGGGCCTTTGCTCATACAAAAAATTTCTGAATTTTCGAGTTATTTTCGCATATTGATGACTTTCACACAATATTTAAAAATTAATGGATTTCATTTGTTGCTTCAAATCTCTAGATAAAGCTTCTCCACATCCACAAGGACTACAAAGGCAGCCTCGGAGGGCACCGAGATGATATGGCTGTAATCGAATTAGATATAGAATTGACACCTGCTATGGAAGTTCAACCTGTCTGCGTAGATTGGGATAATCTATACGAAGATTTTGATTTCATCGACGGTAACACTGCTGTGGTAAGTCCCTGGTTATACAAAGCAACAGTCATTCTGTATAATACCTCGAACTTAGCTATGTATTTATATACACTGTGTATCAGCCAAATGGAATAAATTCGATAATAAATAAATGGGTACGTGTCAACGCCAACGCTCGGACACCTCGATTGGTATTTTTAGTTGTGCATTTCTTTTTCAACAGAAACTTTTTATACATGGTGTGCCAATACCAACTCTTTTATTTTAAATGATGCATCCTATATATTATTCAATTTTTGCATTCTTTAGAAAATTCTAGACATATTTCATGTACAATTTCCTATACCTATCTTCAACTGTTTACGAAATATTAAGTTTTTTTGCAAAAAATAACAGTTATTTGACTACAGAAAGTCACTACAACACACTGAAAAACTAATAAGTAATCTGTTTATTTCTTGATATTGTAAAAAAACAAAAAAAAACATTTCTTTTTACCGATAATGAAATAATACTTTTATTTAAAACATCTTACCTTAGCAAATTGTTGTCTTAGTCCAGGAATTTTAGTACCAAAAACGAGTTGTTCGCTGCGTAAAAATCCTGCCGCCATCTTGAAAAACGCTTTTTGCAAATATCTCGGAAACGGTGAGTTTTACGTTAAAAATTGTGAGAACCTTTTTGTAGAAGATAAAATTTCTCATCTTATTTGAAACTTTTTTCTCTATTGTTAATATTTGCCGAGATATAGTCGATTAAAAAGACAAATTTCTGTATAAAACTTTTTTTTGTTAAATCGATAGTTGCTGAGTTCTAGCGCAATGAAAGTTGCCGTCAGGTAAAGAAAAAGCGATTATTGGTAATACGTTACTCTAGCATGCCAAAAAAAAGGACTACACAAACTTGGTTTTATACTTAGGGGACACTCTCTGACATAATCCAATCGAAAATTTAATTATCAGGATTTTTTGCGGAGCGAATGTCTAAAAATCCTTGACTATCTGCCTGCATGACAGTTTGGTTGTCAGTGTTATAGTCGTTTGTGTTTCGTTACCTACATATCAAAAAAAATGTTCATTTAACAGAAATGCGCAAAATAATAATTCTACAGATGATTGGTTATGGAGATAACACACGGACACAAATGGAAATTGCTCTCTTATTTCATGAAAAATTTCCAAATTTGCCGCCTATATCCCAAGGGACACTTAGTAAAATAGAAAAGCAATTTCGCGAGCTTGGACATGTAAGCAACTGCCAATGCAATAAGTGATGATAACAGATTGGATATCTTGCTTGAGTTTGAGGAAAATCAACATACTTCCAGTCGACAAGCAGCCACAATCGTCGATGTTAGCCATTCAGCGATTATTCGAACATTAAAAGAAAACAAAATGCATCCCTATAAAATGAAACCAACTGAGGCAGGAGCTCAGGAAAGACGATTTTGATAGGAGAACGTATTTTTGTGAACAAATGATGGCAATGTTACATGATAATATGATCCAATTAGAACATGTTTCGTTTTCTGATGAGTCCACCTTTACATTTCACGGTCATGCTAATCGTCGAAATTGCCGCTATTGGTCGAGGGAAAAATCCACACTGGATGAGAGGATATTAATTAATATTTGGGCAGGAATTGTTGGAGATCACATCATAGGTACAACTTTCAGTGATGGCAATTTGAATGGCGATAATTATTTAGCACTCCTCCAAAATAATAACGTGTTAACTTTGACAAACTTATATCCTGATCCAGCAAACCCACAAGTTTCAGCGAATATGATATGGTTTCAGCAAGATGGAGCACCGCCCCATTACCAAATCAATGTCCGGCAGTACTTTGACCGAATATTTCTGTTATATATTTAACTTGTTATGTGTAAATTTGTATTTAAAATAGTAGTTTTGGAAAAAAACAAAAGTGAGAATTATTAAAGTTTTCAATGTCAAACGATTTACTTCATTAGGTTTTCCGAACATTATTCGTGCAAATACGTTTCATTTTGGCGACGAGGATGGGATTGAATAAAATCCTGTAGTTTTAATAGTTAGTTAGAGAGAGTTAGAGTTAGAAGTTAGTTATTGCAATGGCTACCCTTGGTACCATAGAACCATTTAACACATCGGAACCCTCTGGATGGGAATCCTACCAAGAAAGAATCGACTTCTTCTTGGCTGCAAACGCTATTACTGATGAAGAACGAAAAATATCATGTTTTCTTAAGTGTGTGTGGTCCAGCTACCTATGAGATCTTACGAGCATTGATAGTTCCTGCAAAAGTGAAGGACAAGAAGTACAGTGAAATAATCCACACTTTACAAAATCATTTCTTGCCGCGAACATCCTAAATTGTGTGAAATTTAGATTTTATCGTCGAGATCAGCAAGCCGGAGAAACTATTTCTATTTACATAAAGGAACTGCGGCATTTGACTGAAAAATGTGGGTTTGGTAGTTCATTGGATACCATGCTGCGCGATCGAATAATATGTGGTGTGCGAGATGATACCCTTCAAAGACGATTGTTGGCTGAAGACAATATCACTTTCCAAAAAGTGCAATATATATGTTACGCCCACGAAGTAGCAGCGCGTAGTTTCGCAATGATCAAGGAATCTTCTGATGTCAACGCTCATAGTGGCGCCGTAAATAAGCTTCAACAGAAGACCAGAAATGTTAAAAATTGGCAGCGGCCAAAACAAGTTGGTTTAGCAGTATCGAATGTTAAGAAATGTTTTCGATGTGAGACGGAACATTCACCTGACACATGCGCATTTAAAAACGCAAAGTGTCGATTTTGTGACTAACACATTGAAAGAGCTTGTTTCCCAAAAAAAGAAGTAAAGGAATGGAAAAAAGAAGGTCCACAACTTACAGGGAGAAAACCAGTGTTTCTCTGAAAGTGCGCGTGAAGGTAGTTCAGAAATTTACGAAAATGTATTAAACAATGTGCAAACAGATGGTGTAACCGACAAATTTACAATAGACATAATGATTAACGAGAAAACAGTGAAAATGGAAGTAGATTCGGGAGCTGCTTTTTCTGTAATTGGTCAATGGAAATTTCAGAATATTTTCAGTGACAATCCACCGGTTTTACTTCCGTCAAGTATTGTACTTCGAGATTATCAAAATATTATGATACCTACCTTAGGTGAATCCAACGTATCCGTTAAATATGGTACTCGGCATGCGATTTTACCTTTGGTCGTAGTGAAGGACAACAGAGCTAGCCTTGTAGGACGAAAGTGGTTTGCTGCGCCATCGATAGTTGGCGTAAGTAACATTTCGAGTATTCCCAATTACGAACTTGATTATCCAGAAGTATTTGCTAAGGGTCTCGGAAACTACAGGGGACCCCCAGTGTCTTTTGATTTGGATTCCACTGTAAAACCAATTGTACTAAAAGCGAGAAAAGTTCAATTCGCTCTTAAGGACAAAGTGGACAAGTAACTCTATAGATTAGTGGAGCAAGGAGTCCTCGAAGCTGCAACGTATCCAAAATGGTGTACACCAATAGTAATAGTTTCGAAGGGAAACTGTGAAGTCCGTATTTGTGGTGACTATCGTAGTACGATTAATCGAGCACTACGTCCGGCTGTTTTAGCAGGTGGAAAGGTGTTTGCTAAATTGGACTTGGCTCAAGCCTATCTACAATTAAGTGTGGACCAAGATACGGCGGATGCGCAGACTATCATAACACATAAAGGAGCATTTAGGTGTAAACGGTTACAATTTGGTGTATCGGTAGCCCCACAAATTTTTCAACGATTCATGGATTTGAGACTTACAAACATTCGTGGAGTGTAGCCGTATTATGGCGACATTTTAATCGTAGGGACTTCGGACAGTGATTTAGAAGCTAAAGTGCGTGCTGTGCTGTCACGTTTTCGCGAAGATGGGCCACATTTGCGCAAAGATAAATGCATTTTTCGCGCAGAAATTATTACGTTTTTAGGGTTTGAAGTTGTGAATATACAAGATATGAAGCTTCCAGAGAACAAAGCTAGAATCTTTCAGGACACCTTCTACCATAATCGCAGCAACTCGCCCACTTAGTTATAAAGTAGCGACCGCGGATGGAACGGTTTTGAAGAGACATGTTGATCAATTACGTTCGCGTTCTGAACCACCTGTAATGCCAAGTGTCGCGGTGGATGATGTTTCCTTAACCACTCATTTACCAGATGCAGACCTTCTGTAGAGCAACCTGAACATACAACGTCGAAGAATGCTCATCAGAAGGATTCAGAAAACGATGCTTCATCAAGCGATGCGCCTTTGATTCGGCCCCGAAGGGTGCGACACCTTCTGAGGTATCTACAAGATTTTTTAACTTAACCAGGGAGAAGGAGTGTTATATATCTAACGTGTTATGTGTAAATTTGTATTTAAAATAGTAGTTTTGGAAAAAACAAAAGTGAGAATTATTAATGTTTTCAATGTCAAACGATTTACTTCATTAGTTAGTTTTCCGAACATAATTGGTGCAAATATGTTTCATTATGCCAGCATAATCCCCCGATCTTACGCCAATAGACTTCTTCTTATGGGAATGTGTCAAAAGCATTGTTTTTTTTTTTTTTGTTACAATATCAAAAAATAAACAGATTACTTATTAGTTTTTGAGTGTGTTGTAGCGAATTTCTGTAATCAAATAATTTTCTTTCTTTAATTTTATTTTTTACAAGAAAAACTGAAAACACTTAATATTTCCTAAACAGTTGAAAATAGGTATAGGAAATTGTATATGAAATATGTCTAGAATTTTCTGAAGAATCCAAAAATTGAATAATATGTGGGATGTAGCATTAAAATAAAAAAGTTGGCATTGGCCACTGTTACATGACACACCATGTATTAAAGGTTTCTGTTGAAAAAAATGCAACTAAAAATACCAATCGACATATCTCAGCATTTCTTCGAACACGCACCCATTTATTGATTATCGAATCTATTCCATTTGGCTGATACACAATGTATGGAGATTGTATAAAAAGTCTGCTAACCGCGACCCAGAAAACTTTAACTTCTATTAAAAGAAATATCTCATCATCGTAGGTAGCTGGTTGGGGTTATACTAAGCGAGGTGGATCTCCTAACGAGGTGTTGCAGCAGCTCGTCTTACCCTACAGATCGAAAGACATGTGTTTAGCGAAATTACCGGAAGATTTTGGACACCAGTATGTAGCCACGGATAATATGTGTGCTGATTACCAAAACAACAGTAAGCCTGCGTGGCAAGGTGATGATAATAACATTTCTATTTTGTTTCGTTCTTTCAGATACAAGTGTATGTGCGGGAGACGACGGTGGAGGACTTTATTTTAAATCAATTGATAATCGCTTTTACGTCAGAGGCGTAAGCAGTCGGACTGCCAAAGTGTTAACAGGAATGTGTACAGCGAATTCATTCACTCTGTACACGAAAGTCTCCGAATATCTGCCGTGGATGGAGACAATAACTAGACGAGTGTTGTAGTTTCGAATGTTTCAATAGTGCCTTAATCTAAGATGTGTTTATGTATTTATTGAAAATAGTAAAATATAAATTAATTCCATACCTTATTTATCTCTTTGGATATTTTATTATTGACAGTGAAATAAAAAAATATATCAATGCTAAGAGAGAAAGTATCAATTAGAGGGAGGTGGGGCAGATTGATGCGGGAAAATTAAAAATCTCATATCATGTGATAAAACATAATATTTTTAATTTATTTTGAAGTCAGTGTCTAGCTAAATATATAAATATTATAATTTCAAGGGAAAGAACTGTAAGTTGTCAAAAAAAAGAACATTACGTGTTTTATAAAAAATGGATGTTGAATCATTCTGCCCCACCAACGGAGCTCTTGGGTACATCACTTGGCGCTCTTTAATACAGAGTGGAAATTGTATGACATTCGTTTAAATTGTGACCCTTTCTCTTAAGAAGAGTAAAGTTACCCTTATGGCAATTTGCACCGATTTCGACTAAAGCTTTTTTTATTTTATTTTTATTTTTTATAAATCAATATCAAGAGGAAAAGTATTAGTTACAATTAAAAAATTAAAAAAAACTAACAAATTAAAATAGCATCCTAACAGCATACATGAATTAGACATATAACATAAATAATGAATATTTGAAGAAAGTTCACCTCAGCGATTAAAGGGACATCTACAACAACAAACAAATTAGCTTTGAAGGTATGTAAACAGTGTATGTAAATAGTTAATGTAGAACGTGAAATAATAATATAAATTTCCACCAAGCAAATTGTTTGCTTATCGGTGGATAAACGGTCCAAGTAAAGAATGTGTAGACACATCACGGTCAATAGATGTTAAATATCAGGCTATAAATCAACGGCTAAACATTAAATATAATATGGATCAGTCATCTAGTCGTAAGTAGTATTTTTTCAACTCTTTATTTAGTGAAGATAAAGATTGCAAAGAGCGCAAATCCGGTGGTAATTCATTTTAAAATTATAGGCACCACTACATTAACACAAGACAGGCCATACTTATTGTTACACTTCGGCACAACCAGATCACCCGCGCACAATGATCTTGTGGAGTGTTGATGTTCCACCCGCAGCAATTTCTCTCTTAAAAAGTAGTGCTCCGTTAGCAACCGATAGTGATAGAGACACCCCACAGGGAGCACTCTGAATTTCCTGTACCAGTTGGTACCTGATGTGCGCGTTGTCGTCATGTTCTTCACGGTAAGTCTTTGTACGGAGCATAATTTGTTGATTAGGTATTTTGAAGCACCTCCATAAATCGTTATTCCATAGGCCATCACCTATGATGGATTGTACCAGCGAGTGATAGATGATGAGCATAGTATCCAGGGACAGAAACTGTGCCAAGTAATAAAAACGGTGTCCAAGCAGACGTACTCTTGCACACGTTAGGTAAATATGTCGGGTCCACAAGAAAGCTGAATCGATATGCAATCCCAAGTAACAAAAGTGATCCACCACTTCCAGCACTTCATCACATCCACAGGTACCATTGCGAAAAGATATTGCGTACAGACATTGGTGCTTGTTACTGGTAACTGGTGGAATGTGTTCGGCCTTCATGTGAGGAGATCGTATGTGCATCACCTTGGACTTTTTATTATTTATAATTAATTTTTTATCATGTGCCCAAATTTGAAGGTTATTATAGAGCTGTTGGAGATGTTCAAAAGCCTCAGTGGCAGTATTGGAAGTTGCGACAACAGACAAATCATCAGCATAAATAAAATACTGGCATGCTTGCAGGTAAACACCGACATCATTAATAAAAAGTGAGAACAGTAGTGGACCAAGGATGCTTCCTTGTGGCACCCCCTGTGAAAGAGGCACCAAAATAGAGTCTTCACTGCCAAGTATCACCCTGAACGATCGCTCAATAAGGTAATGTCCACACCATTTTTTTAGGACCCCACGCATACCACAGCCCTCCAAAGACTCTAGCAGCAAGTTGTGATCGACAGTGTCAAAAGCCTTTGACAGATCAACAAATAGGCAAGCTACATGCTTATAGTTGTTGAGACTGTAGTTGATATGGTCAGCAAAATTCCGTAAAAGAGGGATGGTTCCTTTATTCTTCCTCTATGCAAATTGTTGGCTGTCCAAGATATTGTATTTCTCTATAAAATCAGTAATGTTAGTGCACACATAGCGTTCTAATTTTTTTTCTAAAGATGGTAAAATTGAAATCGGTCTATAGTTAGAGGCCTGATTTTTTGCACCCGGCTTGTGAAGAGATTTAACAATACAACCTTTAATTTTGTGGGTATTTCAACCTCTTGCTAGCTTAAGTTAATTAGTCGACAAATTGGCAAAGAAAAAGCTCCTCAGTACATCAAAACATTTTTCCTTAACTTAAAGGTCCCTTAATTTTTAAGCTTGGTTTAATTTCAAATGTATTGCACCGGTGAGCATTTAGACCGGTTTAGTTAAACCAAGATAATAATTGGCAACCTCGCTTTATGTGTACGTTTGATCTAAAGTTCTTGTGTCGATCGTGCCCATCCTGCCGTGTCGGTGTTAATCTAACCTCTAACCTTTCAAATTATAAAGTGGGAATGCGATCGGCAAATTTTACAGCGATAGACAGCTAGTTATAGTATGATTAACAAATAAAAATAAACATATAATGGAAAATTTAAAAAATCCGATAATTCCAGCAATAATGACAAAACAACAACTTGGGGAGACATTGCACAAGAATATAATAGACAGTCACCTAATTTTGATGATAATCTAATAAAAGGCAGTAAAGAAGAGGGCTGCTGATGAGAGAAGGGAAATGTCCCAAACCGGAGGAGAGAAATCATATACAAAAATATCCGAAGATGATAACTTACTGTTAACATAAGTAAACAAAAAACGGTTTATAGTTTTGAAAACCCATTTGGTAGTAATCAATTACCGGGACTAGCTAGGACCATATAGTATGTATATTGCAGAACATCGGAAACTTATAAGAAAGAAATGAAAACCCTTTCATTAAGAACATGGATTCCTCAGAGATTAAAGTGGAGTTTGAATTTTATAGAATCTATGTTCATACTGTATAAAAAAATTAGATTGTCCTGCTGTCTACTATTATATTATTTATATTTTGATCATGTTTACTATTTTATATTTTTCTGGAAATTAAAATATTTGCGTTTTATAGTTTTTTCTTAAATAACCTCTACAAATTTAATTGCCTGGCTGGTAGTCGAGTGGCTTGCACGCTTGGCTATCAGTGCGGAGTCCGGGGTTCAAATCTCGCTCTGGTCAATTACGATAATCGGTTTTTTTCCGGGGTCGTAATGTTGATTAGGAGGGAGATTTGGCTCTGAGGGGGCCTGATAAGCTAATCATATAGCTTAGGCGTTACCACCCTTTAAAAAAAAAAAAATGATTAAAATATTCATCACCAAATACAGCATCTTCATCTTTCTCAAAATAAAGCATATTTGCAAAAACAAAATATAGAATACAACATTTCTAAATAAACCGCGTATGCATGATGTATACCACAAAATATAAAACAATTGTAAGTAACATACACGTACGAAGATAAAATATATATTCTCCAGTAACAAATCATGATTTATCACATCAAAAGCCTCAGTAAGGTCAAAATCATATGCTGCAAACATAATGTCCTTTATCGAGATTGTCCAATATGACATATAATGAGTCACAGATCGCATCTTCACAAGATTTATTCGGTAAAAAACCGTATTGATTATTAACTATGATATTATATTTCTGATAAAAGGTTAGTAAACTATTATATAGAATTTTTTCAAAGATTTTCGAGAAAGAAGATATCCTGCGTGTTTCCTTTCTTGTGAATAGGATGAATTTTAGCTTACCTTGCGGAATCAGGGAAAATACCTATGCTAAACATAGAATTAATTATATTTACATATCAAGGGCAAAGAAATATGTTTGGATGAAAGCTTTAATATTTTCCTGGGTATATTATTAAGGGATTTAATGACTTTTTCAATTTCATTACAATCAACAGAATATAGAAATAGACTGGATATATTTCTCACTACTTTACAAGGTTTATTTCTCTTTAATATATTACTGAAACTACTAAAGAAATTGGAGAACATATTACATATGATATTTTGATCTTTATTTTCAATGTCATTATCTTTTGAAACAATTTCATTCCCCCGCTTTAGTTCGTAATGGATAGCTACCCCCCTTATATTTCTTCAGTTCTTCAACCCTTCTTATACTTTAGTGTGATTGCAGATGCAGGAGCAAATGTTGTTTGTATGTTCTCTACTTCGATCTTAGTATTTACAGTGCTTAGTTTAAGTGATATAGTGTGCATGAGACTCGAGTACAGCAATTACGATCGACTTTGTAGGACAAAGACAACATTTCAGTAGAACAAATGTATTCTATCTTAAAGAATTCTAAATATAGAGCAGTGAGAAAACAACGTAAACAAGAAATAAAAATTTCAGGTACGTAAAATGAGTTTATTAAATAACAATTATGTTTTTTATTAGTAATTCCACTTTTTTGCAATACAGGGTGTATTAGATATAGAGGTAAATATAATAATATGTAGCAGTTGCAATCATATACGATCAACAAGTCTTAATGCACAGGGGGTCTATCTGTAAGCATTAACGAGAGAAAAAGTATTTTGTAAATGCCGTGGGCTAGAGCCGCACCTGTGCCCAACCTAAATGTTGTCCCAAGTATACCCCCACATACCACTATCATTCAGCCATTACCGCTGTTAGTTTTGTGTGGATCGCCGCTTGGAGTTCGCATATCCGGTGAAACTCGAACGTCTTATCAGGATATTAAAAATAATATTTTGTAGACTTACGTAGAATGCTCTTAACAAATAAGGATTGTTTATTTTATAAAAAGAAGAAATTTAAAATGCCTTAGTTGTGCTATTTTTACAAGGGCACACTGGCCGATTGGCCTTTATTTATTCAGAATGACGTTAAATGAACTTACGTCATACCATTAAGAATAATACTAAATGAGTGCAATGTATTTATACATAATACCACGTTTAGCGCGTACTTAATATGACGTTTCCTTGCATCAGGCCCGGACTAAAGAATTTTTGGCTCTAAATTTAATTTTTTTTTATTTTTTAATGATGAAATCCGGTTTCCGCGGTGTTTGTGGTTTATATGTCGTGTAGTTAACACCCAAGCAAAATTTACTTTTTTATTTGATACACCCTGTATAAATTCATTCTAGAAAAATTTATACGGTTAAAATTAACTTTCAAAATTCCCGCGTTTTCGTGACGTTCGTCTGCGTAATTCTGTGCTTAAAAGACGGGTAAATCAGAATGTCCAACAATTGAAGGTGAAATTACTGGATATTCGGTTCGTGCCGTGAATACATATTGACTAGTAACATTAGTACTACCACCTTATAAGGTTTTTCCACCAGTAGTCGCCAACTGTTCAGCAGTTATATAAAATTTCTAACCAAACAAATTTGCCGAACATATTAAAATTAAGTTTCTTACAAGTATATTAAAATTTAGATTAGGATTAAAATAATGCGTTTATTTTTAGATTGATTTGGGCGAGGAATACCTTTGGAGGAACCATGTCAGCGGGCATCAAAATGAGCAAATCAGGTCAGGCATCGAATGGGGGCTTTCGTACTTCTCATCACGGAGAATGACTCAGGACAGGAACATATCTTAGGAATCGCGTCGTGATAAACTTTGTTTAGCAATTAACACCTTACATTCATTATAAAATAAAGGTAGGTGTATACACTTCTCGCAGGAAAAATCGGGACACCAGCAATCGTCAATTTTAAATTTCTTGGGTGTAAATGCAATTTTTAGAGGATATATTCACTTATCAAAGCCATAAATCACATAAACGTATAGAGAGAAAAGAGTTTATATATAGAATAAACAAAACGGAGTTTCGGTGGCGACGTTTCCTTTAGAAATACCGAACACGGAAATATTCATGCAAAAAAAAAATACGTAACAACAAAAAGGCCTCTTGAATAGACGGCTTCATTTAGAAATATAGTATATGTATTTAACTTATTTGATGTTATGTAGAGATAATTCTTCTTTAAGAAAACATATGTGTTTATTCAGTGTATAAACCTTTTTTTCTCTATACATTTATATTTCTGTTTAAAGCTGCATTAACACCTAAGAAATTTTAAAATTCTCGATTGCTGGTGTCCCGATTTTTCCTGAGTGAAGTGTACATCATGGGAAAAATACATTTAAAAATTAATAACTATACAAAGAGTATGCAACTTTGCCTACACGTTCCATTTTTGACGACAACGAATTTCAGCTATTTTCCCTGTCTTTTTATTAACATATCAATGCACTTAGATTGCAAATATATATAAAAAACATTATTAAACTGAATTTAAGTAATATAAATACGCTGTAAAAAAAAAATGTTGTTTCGAACTGAACTCGATTCAACTTCATTTTGTATTCTTTTTTGTTATATTTTTTGTTTTTAAAATACATAAAGGTAAAACTAGTAACATTACATTTAAATAATATCAAATGTTTAAACCATTACAATATATTATAAAAAATAAAATGAAAATGGATATATGTTCTTGCTATCCGACTTAATTGAAACTTTGCTTTCCTGCTGACAAATAATAAGCTTGCAAAAAGATGTTTTAAATTCATTTTACCGCTTTATTCTTATAAAACAATGTATATTTATATTATTTATGGTAAATCGAAATCCAAATGCAAACCCTTAGCAGAAATATTCACCGTGGACACATTGTAGGTTATGTTTTTGCACTTATACATTCATAAATAACGGACATACATTGCGTAATCACCCATATTTTGTTCAAATAACCGGTGCCATTTAAAAATGCACTCATTCTCTTTTTTATACCCACTTTTACCCTAAATGTTCCATAACATGTTTGATTCTGTTAAGCTTACGATCAGAAACAATTGCCATTTGTATAAAACTATACTATACCAGCTCACATTATCATCTGTCTGATCTTTCCTGCGTTTTTCTTTTAATATTATTATAGAAGGTTTTTATTTGCTGTACTGTACTACCAGCACCACTATTGCAGCTGTTAAAATTTTGTGGTCATGCTTTGCCAAGCTGATATTTTTTCTTTATTTGCAGTACCATCGGTTTTCTTATTTTCCACAATATTTATGTAGGTCTGTAATATATCTCAAACGGAAGAAATTTTTTGTCCTTCATGATATATGTTTCCGCCCTTTATTGTGGTGTGAAGTTCATTTCCCACTAAGAATGCTATAAAAAACCGGTAGCTTTGATACAATCCGTCTGTGAACGCTTCGTTTCGAAAATCCCTTGCTCAGCCATTTTGATCAAACAAGTGTTTGACACGGAACAACGCTCAATTCAATAGTTATTATAAGTTAACTTTTTTAATGACAATTAAAAAACTTAACGAGAATGAGTGATTGTTAATAAAATAGTGTACAAGCCTCGATGAAATTTGAAATTTGCTTTATTACAGCCCCGTATCTTAACGAACCTCGAGATTTGTCCTTGGCTCATTCACCAACATTCGCTTAAAGCTTTTTCTTGCTCGGTATATAATATACTAGTTTAGCAAATATAGCCTTTTATTAAAAATTATAATAAAAATGACACAAATTTCTGAGATTACTATACATTTTTTTACTACATTAGATAACTTTCACAAATATATTTTCCCTATATGTTAAAAATGATGTGGATATTGACAATTGTTTGAAATATTTATTTTTTTATTTTTGCGTTATTGTCTATATCTGCAGAGTCGTTCAAATCTCCTTGGATCTCCTCGTGTTCCTTTTTCCTGGGGCTTCCTATATTTATTGCGAGCACATCTTTTAAAGGATCGAGATCATTACTACTCACAATTTCATTCACAATTTCTAGATATAGTGCCTCCTCTTCTTTGGATTTCTGAATGAATACCTTATCTAGTTCCATTAGCCTATATTCTTCGATTTCTTTAAAGTGCTTAATTTCTTCGAGGCAGTCATTAATTCGTGAAGTTAGATTGAAAGTTTTTACTTTGACGGTTGCATCATCTAATGTTTTAAACATAGCTTCAAACAATCCTTTATTACTTTTATATTTCTTTTCGTATTTCTCGATCTTGAGGTCTAATACAGTCGATTTACCATTGAGTTTTCTATATTTACGTTTCAGTGTCTGAAAGATCTTATAGTTCTCTTGTCTATTAGATCGGCGTTCTAATTTCTTTAATTCTTGGTCCGTCAGATCTAAATTTTCCTCTAATGTTTTCCTATATTTGTCAACTTCGTCTCTTGTAGTTATAAAATTATTTTCTTCTTCTTTTTGCTTTATTGCTTCATTTACATTGATCTTCAGTTGTTCTATATCTTCTTTCTGCTTTGTGTTTTCAATTTTTAAGGTGGCGCATGCTTCATTTTCCTTAATTTTCAATTGTTCTTTCAGTTGTATGTTTTCTTGTTGTAAGCTATCTGCTTTATTTACCAGATCATTTAGTTGTCGTATCTCTTTCTTCTGTGATTCATTTTCTTGCTTCAAGATATCTGATTCACTTGCTTTAATCTTCAGATAATATTCAACAAGGTCTGACATAGGTGATAATAAACTAAACACTTTAAGTAGCCCACTTATAAGTTGCTGTATCTCTTCCTGTTTTTCCTTTTCCAATTTTGAGATATATATTTTGCTTAACTCATCTCTCAACTGTTCGACGACATTTTCCTGCCTCGCCATTCTATTTACCAATTTAACCTAAAAGTTGTATTATATATTTGTTTAAAGGAATTTAGTTTCATCTCACCTTGGGAAACGCCTTATCATCAAACAATGAAAATGAGCGAATAATACGCTGCAACTGTATATTGCGATATCTGCCATTCTTATCATTAACGGACGGACAAACTCGTTCGGAGAAACGGGGAAGCGGAAAACTCAGTGGCGTTGCCTACACGCGACCTATGCCTAGGAACTTGCATATGTATCTACATACATATGTACCTACATAGTTTTGCGAAGTCAGTAGAGAATATTATGTAAGGTTCTGTATTCACATATAAGAGAACATCATATTTACAAAAGAAAATCTAGAAAGTATTATGTGGTTACAAATTTTAAAAACTTATTAAATTACAATAAAAAGTAACAATAGGCGTTTTCGATTGTACACAGTTGGTTAACCAATGAGTTCGAACCATTACGTGAGAGGTAAGAACCGGGTATTAACAACAAGTTATCCAATCGAATGTAAACGTTTACACAGGTTGGTTATAACTGTTATAGGTTATAACATTCGGCTTTATATTTTCGAAATACTAACGTTACACTAGCATTTTTTTACGAAATGTATAAGAGAATTACTGAAAAGGAGATATTTGCGTCTTGCATTATGCTGTTTTTTTTCCCCATTTATTATTTATTTATCTGTTTTTTGTTATATTTTATATGTACGTATATGTTACATGACTGGCACCTCCCATAGGTTTGCTTCTGTATTGTTGTTATTTGTAATTTTATGACGTGTTCTATGCTAATCTATGGCATTATGGAAATAAATCTATATTATTATTATTTCACAGTTTCACAAGTTTAATTATTCACTTGGTCTTCAACTTAGTGCATCAGTATGAAAACAAGATGCCTCAGTATTGTTCTGCTCACCCAAGGTTCGCCGGAGCATGCTGCATAAATCAAGCAGTACCGATCTCTGCATCCCTAAATATAATGTCTTTTCCAAGGTTAAAATGTTTAATGACTTATGCAACCGTCTTGGTATTTCTCCTCTTGTTCCTATAATAATAGGTACTACGATCACTCTATCCATGGCCCACATGGTCTTGATTTCCTCTACCAATGGTAAATATTTATTTATTTTTTCTCGATTTGTTTTATCGGTGTTGGATACTAGGGGGACTGCAATATCAATAATATATGTCACTTGTTCTTTCTTAACAGTTAACATTATATCCGAGATGTTATTCGGGATCGGTCGGTTAGTGATGATTTTTGTGTTCCAATATAACCGAGCGTTCACATTCTCGCATACTTGGGGCGGATCATACGCATAATAGGGTGTTTTGTCTTCTAGATCAAGATATTTTATATTCAATTTTTAATGAATGATTGCCGCAACCCTGTTGTGCCTGTCGAGGTATTGTTTAGGTGCCATCACAGAGCATCCCGCCATGAGGTGATCGAGTGTCTCTTCTTTAACATCACACATACGGCATTTGATGTTCTCCATGTTAATTCCAAGGATTCTTTTTTTGTAGGCCTCCGTCGCTATTACCTGATTTATTATTATTATTATTATTATTATTATTGTTTATATACATACTAGTTAGACAACCTTATGGACAAAATAGTTAACGGATTTTTGAACATTTTGGACAAAAGCGGTAGATGGCAGCACACCGTTGATGTCCATCTCGATTTAAATATAAGCTTTATAGTTAGACTACTACACACAAGATGGCCCTCTTACGTGTCGACAAAATATTATTTAATTGCAATAGTTACCCAAAGGTCAAGGTCCGTATCACGTCGTATACATAAGATTACCTCGTAAGTTGTAGTTGAGGCCCGGGGAAAGGAGAGGGTACGCGATGACGCTGTGATGACGCGCCATTGTTTACATTGAAAGGTTAGTATTGGGGTGTTCTGTTATAATAAAAAGAACTTGAAAGTATGTTGAAAGACACGTTCTTGTTGACAGAACATTAATTGAAACATTTTCTAATTTAAGATTTTTTTTTAAAATAAATATGTAAACTTAAAACAAACAAAAATCACTGAAAAGAGAGAAGTTAAATCTAAAGAACGCAAATTTGCCAAGAAAACAAGAAAAAAAAAATATTACATAAGTTTGCGTTTCTAAATTTTTAGTTTTCTTAGTTTAAGTATGATTATAGAATAGTAAGGACGTTTTTTTTTTTATTAGGAAGAATAAATATTTAGTTTTATAATATATATAATCGTTATCTATTTATCATTTTACTTTATTTTTTCTTAGTTTATAATTTAATGTTATGCTCTATATATGTGTGTGAACAAAGTTAACCTGAGCGATTAAAGGACTAATATTAATCTACAACAATAGACAAATTAGCTTTGAAGGTATGTAAACAGTGTAGCTGTAAGGCGTAATATCTTTAGTTACTTGACTACTATAAACTAAGGTGAAATCGATAAAGTAAGTAAATAGTTAATGTAGAACGTGAAATAATAATATAAATTCCACCAGCAAATTGTTTGCTTATCGGTGGATAAACGGTCCAAGTAAAGAATATGTATACACATCACGGTTAATAGATGTTAAATATTAGGCTATAAATCAACTAAACATTAAATATAATATGGATCAGTCATCTAGTTGTAAGTAGTATTTTTTCAACTCTTTTTTTTTAGTGAAGATAAAGATTGCAAAGAGCGCAAATCCGGTGGTAATTCATTAAAAATTCTAGGCACCACTACATTAACACAAGACAGGCCGCCCTTATTGTTACACTTCGGCACAACCAGATCACCCGCGCACAATGATCTTAGTGAGTGTTGATATTCCACCCGCGGCAATTTCTCTCTTAAAAAGTAGTGCTCCATTAGCAACCGATAGCGATAGAGACACCCCACAGGGAGCACACTGAATTTCCTGTATCAGTTGGTACCTGATGTGCGCGTTGTCGTCATGTTTTCAGGGTCAGTCTTTGTACGGAGCATAATTTGTTGATTAGGTATTTTGAAGCACCTCCATAAATCGTTATTCCATAGGTCATCACCTATGATGGATTGTACCAGCGAGTGATAGATGATGACCATAGTATCCAAGGACAGAAACTGTGACAAGTAATAAAAACGGTGTCCAAGCAGGCGTACTCTTGCACACGTTAGGTAAATGTGTCAGGTCCACAAGAAAGCTGAATCGATATGCAATTCCAAGTAACAAAAGTGATCCACCACTTCCAGCACTTCATCACATCCACAGGTACCATTACGAAAAGATATTGAGTGCAGACATTGGTGCTTGTGACTGGTAACTGGTGGAATGTGTTTGGTCTTCATGTGAGGAGATCGTATGTGCATCACCTTGGACTTTTTATTATTTATAATTAATTTTTTATCATGTGCCCAAATTTGAACGTTTGTGAGCTGTTGGAGATGTTCAAAAGCCTCAGTGGCAGTATTGGAAGTTGCAACAACGGCCAAATCATCAGCATAAATAAAATACTGGCATGCTTGCAGGTAAACACCGACATCATTAATAAAAAGTGAGAACAGTAGTGGACCAAGGATGCTTCCTTGTGGCACCCCCTGTGAAAGAGGCACCAAAATAGAGTTTTCACTGCCAAGTAGCACCCTGAACGATCGCTCAATAAGGTAATGTCCAAACCATTTTTTTAGGACCCCACGAATACCACAGCCTTCCAAAGACTCTAGCAGCAAGCTGTAATCGACAGTGTCAAAAGCCTTTGACAGATCAACAAATAGGCAAGCTACATGCTTATGGTTGTTGAGATTGTAGTTGATATGGTCAGCAAAATTCCGTAAAAGAGAGATGGTTCCTTTATTCTTCCTCTATGCAAATTGTTGGCTGTCCAAGATATTGTATTTCTCTATAAAATCAGTAATGTTAGTGCACACATAGCGTTCTAATTTTTTTTCTAAAGATGGTAAAATTGAAATAGGTCTATAGTTAGAGGCCTCATTTTTTGCACTCGCCTATAGCAACCTTTAATTTTGTGGGAATTTCACCCTCTTGCAAGCTTAAGTTAATTAGACGACAAATTGGCAAAGAAAAAGCTCCTCAGTACATCAAAACATTTTTCCTTAACTTAAAGGTCCCTTAATTTTTAAGCTTGGTTTAATTTCAAATGCATTGCACCGGTGAGCATTTAGACCGGTTTAGTTATACCAAGATAATAATTGGCAACCTCGCTTTATGTGTACGTTTGATCTAAAGTTCTTGTGTCGATCGTGCCCATCCTGCCGTGTCGGTGTTAATCTAACCTCTAACCTCTCAAATTATAAAGTGGGAATGCGATCGGCAAATTTTACAGCGATAGAAAGCAAGTTATAGTATGATTAACAAATAAAAATAAACATATAATAGAAAATTAAAAAAAACCGATAATTCCAGCAATAATGACAAAACAACAACTTAGGGAGACATTGCACAAGAATATAATAGACAGTCACCTAATTTTGATGATAATCTAATAAAAGGAGTAAAGAAGAGGGCTGCTGATGAGAGAAGGGAAATGTCCCAAACCGGAGGAGAGAAATCATATACAAAAATATCCGAAGATGATAACTTACTGTTAACATAAGTAAACAAAAAACGCTTTATAGTTTTGAAAACCCATTTGATAGTAACCAATTACCAGGGACTAGCTAGGACCATATAGGTATGTATATTGCAGAACATCGGAAACTTATAAGAAAGAAAATGAAAACCCTTTCATTAAGAACATGGATTCCTCAGAGATTAAAGTTGGATTTGAATTTTATAGAATTTATGTTCATACTGTGATAAAAAAAATTAGATTGTCCTGCTGTCTACTATTATATTATTTATATTCTGATCATGTTTACTATTTTATATTTTTCTGGAAATTAAAATATTTGCGTTTTATAGTTTTTTTTTTAATTAACCTCTACAAATGATCAAACAAAATATAGAATACAAAATTTCTAAATAAACTGCGTATGCATGATGTATACCACAAAATATAAAACAATTGTAAGTAACATACACGTACGAAGATAAAATATATATTCTCCAGTAACAAATCATGATTTATCACATCAAAAGCCTCAGTAAGGTCAAAATCATATGCTGCAAACATAATGTCCTTTATCGAGATTGTCCAATATGACATATAATGAGTCACAGATCGCATCTTCACAAGATTTATTCGGTAAAAAACCGTATTGATTATTAACTATGATATTATATTTCTGATAAAAGGTTAGTAAACTATTATATAGAATTTTTTCAAAGATTTTCGAGAAAGAAGATATCCTGCGTGTTTCCTTTCTTGTGAATAGGATGAATTTTAGCTACCTTTGCGGAATCAGGGAAAATACCTATGCTAAACATAGAATTAATTATATTACATACTCAAGGGCAAAGAAATATGTTTGGATGAAAGCTTTAATATTTCCCTGGGTATATTATTAAGGGATTTAATGACTTTTTCAATTTCATTACAATCAACAGGATATAGAAATAGACTGGATATATTTCTCACTACTTTACAAGGTTTATTTCGCTTTAATATATTACTGGAACTACTAAAGAAATTGGAGAACATATTACATATGATATTTTGATCTTTATTTTCAATGTCATTATCTTTCAAAACAATTTCATTCCCCCGCTTTAGTTCGTAATGGATAGCTACCCCCCTTATATTTCTTCAGTTCTTCAACCCTTCTTATACTTTAGTGTGATTGCAGATGCAGGTGCAAATGTTGTTTGTATGTTCTCTACTCCGATCTTAATATTTACAGTGCTTAGTTTAAGTGATATAGTGTGCATGAGACTCGAGTACAGCAATTACGATCGACTTTGTAGGACAAAGACAACATTTCAGTAGAAACAAATGTAGTTCTATCTTAAAGAATTCTAAATATAGAGCAGTGAGAAAACAACGTAAACAAGAAAGTAAAAATTTCAGGTACGTAAAATGAGTTTATTAAATAACAATTATGTTTTTTATTAGTAATTCCACTTTTTGCAATACAGGGTGTATTAGATATAGAGGTAAATATAATAATATGTAGCAGTTGCAATCATATATGATCAACAAGTCTTAATGCACAGGGGGTCTATCTGTAAGCATTAACGAGAAAAAAAGTATTTTGTAAATGCCGTGGGCTAGAGCCGCACCTGTGCCCAACCTAAATGTTGTCCCAAGTATACCCCCACATACCACTATCATTCAGCCATTACCGCTGTTAGTTTTGTGTGGATCGCCGCTTGGAGTTCGCATATCCGGTGAAACTCGAACGTCTTATCAGGATATTAAAAATAATATTTTGTAGACTTACGTAGAATGCTCTTAACAAATAAGGAATGTTTATTTTATAAAAAGAAGAAATTTAAAATGCCTTAGTTGTGCTATTTTTACAAGGGCACACTGGCCGATTGCCCTTTATTTATTCAGAATGACGTTAAATGAACTTACGTCATACCATTAAGAATAATACTAAATGAGTGCAATGTAATTATACATAATACCACGTTTAGCGCGTACTTAATATGACGTTTCCTTGCATCAGGCCCGGACTAAAGAATTTTTGGCTCTAAATTTAATTTTTTTTTATTTTTTAATGATGAAATCCGGTTTCCGCGGTGTTTGTGGTTTATATGTCGTGTAGTTAACACCCAAGCAAAATTTACTTTTTTATTTGATACACCCTGTATAAATTCATTCTAGAAAAATTTATACGGTTAAAATTAACTTTCAAAATTCTCGCGTTTTCGTGACGTTCGTCTGCGTAATTCTGTGCTTAAAAGACGGGTAAATCAGAATGTCCAACAATTGAAGGTGAAAATTACTGGATATTCGGTTCGTGCCGTGAATACATATTGACTAGTAACATTAGTACTACCACCTTATAAGTTTTTCCACCAGTAGTCGCCAACTGTTCAGCAGTTATATAAAATTTCTAACCAAACAAATTTGCCGAACATATTAAAATTAAGTTTCTTACAAGTATATTAAAATTTAGATTAGGATTAAAATAATGCGTTTATTTTTAGATTGATTTGGGCGAGGAATACCTTTGGAGGAACCATGTCAGCGGGCATCAAAATGAGCAAATCAGGTCAGGCATCGAATGGGGGCTTTCGTACTTCTCATCACGGAGAATGACTCAGGACAGGAACATATCTTAGGAATCGCGTCGTGATAAACTTTGTTTAGCAATTAACACCTTACATTCATTATAAAATAAAGGTAGGTGTATACACTTCTCGCAGGAAAAATCGGGACACCAGCAATCGTCAATTTTAAAATTTCTTGGGTGTAAATGCAATTTTTAGAGGATATATTCACTTATCAAAGCCATAAATCACATAAACGTATAGAGAGAAAAGGGTTTATATATAGAATAAACAAAACGGAGTTTCGGTGGCGGCGTTTCCTTTAGAAATACCGAATACGGAAATATTCATGCAAAAAAAAAATACGTAACAACAAAAAGGCCTCTTGAATAGACGGCTTCATTTAGAAATATAGTATATGTATTTAACTTATTTGATGTTATGTAGAGATAATTCTTTTTTAAGAAAACATATGTGTTTATTCAGTGTATAACCTTCTTTTCTCTACACATTTATATTTCTGTTTAAAGCTGCATTTACACCTAAGAAATTTTACAATTCTCGAGTGCTGGTGTTCCGATTTTTCCTGCGAGAAGTGTACATCATGGAAAAATACATTTAAAAATTAATAACTGTACAAAGAGTATGCAACTTTGCCTACACGTTCCATTTTTGACGACAACGAATTTCAGCTATTTTCTCTGTCTTTTTATTGACATATCAATGCACTTAGATTGCAAATATATATAAAAACATTATTAAACTGAATTTAATAAAATAATTACGCTGTAAAAATAATAATAAAATGTTTCGAACTGAACTCGATTCAACTTCATTTTGTATCCTTTTTTGTTATATTTTTTTGTTTTTAAAATATAAAGGTAAAACTAGTAACATTACAATTAAATAATATCAAATGTTTAAACCATTACAATATATTATAAAAAATAAAATGAAAATGGATATATGTTCTTGCTATCCGACTTAATTGAAACTTTGCTTTCCTGCTGACAAATAATAAGCTTGCAAAAAGATGTTTTAAATTCATTTTACCGCTTTATTCTTATAAAACAATGTATATTTATATTATTTATGGTAAATCGAAATCCAAATGCAAACCTTAGCAGAAATATTCACCGTGAACACATTGTAGGTTATGTTTTTGCACTTATACATTCATAAATAACGGACATTGGGTACTCACCCATATTTTGTTCAAATAACCGGTGCCATTTAAAAATACACTCATTCTCTTTTTTATGCCCACTTTTACCCTAAATGTTCCATAACATGTTAGATTCTGATAAGCTTATGATCAGAAACAATTGCCATTTGTATAAAACTATACTATACCAGCTCACATTATCATCCACCTGATCTTTCCTGCGTTTTTCTTTTAATATTATTATAGAAGGTTTTTATTTGCTGTACTGTTCTACCAACACCACTATTACAGTTGTTAAATTTTGTGGTCATGCTTTGCCAAGCTGCTATTTTTTCTTTATTTGCAGTACCATCGGTTTTCTTATTTCCACAATATTTATATAGGTCTGTAATATATCTCAAACGAAAGAAATTTTTTGTACTTCATGATATATATTTCCGCCCTTTATTGTGGTGTGAAGTACATTTCTCACTAAGAATGCCATAAAAAATCGGTAACTTTGACACAATCCTTAACAGTCCGTCTGTGAACGCTTCGTTTCGAAAATCCCTTGCTCACCCATTTTGATCAAACAAGTGTTTAACACGGAACAACGCTCAATTCAATAGTTATTATGAATTAACTTTTTTAATGACAATTAAAAAACTTAACTAAAATGAATGATTGTTAATAAAATAGTGTACAAGCCTCGATGAAATTTGAAATTTGCTTTATTACAGCCCCGTATCTTAACGAATCTCGAGATTTGTCCTTGGCTCATTCACCAACATTCGCTTAAAGCTTTTTCTTGCTCGGTATATAATATACTAGTTTAGCAAATATAGCCTTTTATTAAAAATTATAATAAAAATGACACAAATTTCTGAGATTACTATACATTTTTTTTTACTACATTAGATAACTTTCACAAATATATTTTCCCTATATGTTAAAAATGATGTGGATATTGACAATTGTTTGAAATATTTATTTTTTTATTTTTGCGTTATTGTCTATATCTGCAGAGTCGTTCAAATCTCCTTGGATCTCCTCGTGTTCCTTTTCCTGGGCTTCCTATATTTATTGCGACCACATCTTTTAAAGGATCGAGATCATTACTACTCAAATTTCATTCACAATTTCTAGATATAGTGCCTCCTCTTCTTTGGAGTTCTGAATGAATACCTTATCTAGTTCCTTTAGCCTATATTCTTCGATTTTTTTAAAGTGCCTAATTTCTTCGAGGTAGTCATTAATTCGTGAAGTTAGATTGAAAGTTTTTACTTTGACGGCTGCATCATCTAATGTTTTAAACATAGCTTGAAACAATCCTTTATTACTTTTATATTTCTTTTCGTATTCCTCGATCTTGAGGTCTAATACAGTCGATTTATCATTGAGATTTCGATATTTACGTTTCAGTGTCTGAAAGATCGTATAGTTCTCTTGTCTATTAGATTGGCGTTCTAATTTCTTTAATTCTTGGTCCGTCAGATCTAAATTTTCCTCTAATGTTTTCCTATGTTTGTCAACTTCGTCTCTTGTAGTTATAAATATATTTTCTTCTTTTTTTTGCTTTATTGCTTCATTTACATTGATCTTCAGTTGTTCTATATCTTCTTTCTGCTTTGTGGTTTTCAATTTTAAAGGTGGCGCATGCTTCATTTTCCTTAATTTTCAATTGTTCTTTCAGTTGTATGTTTTCTTGCTTTAAGATATCTGATTCACTTGCTTTAGTCATCAGTTGTTGTCTCTCATTTTGAAAATATTCAACAAGGCCTGACGTAGGTGATAATAAACTAAACACTTTATGTAGCCCACTTGCAAGTTGCTGTATCTCATCTTCCTGTTTTTCCTTTTCCAATTTTGAGATATCTACTTTGCTTAACTCATCTCTCAGCTGTTCGACGACATTTCCCTGCCTTCCTCTCTCTTGATCTAACTTTTCAAAACAATTTCGTAACGCTGTTATCTCAGTAAGTAGAAGTTGTATTATATTCGATTCTAATGCTCTTGTCGCCATTCTATTTACCAATTTAACCTAAAAATTTTATTATATATTTGTTTATAGGAATTTAGTTTCATCTCACCTTGGGAAACGCCTTATCATCAAACAATGAAAATGAGCGAATAATACGCTGCAACTGTATATTGCGATATCTGCCATTCTTATCAGTAACGGACGGACAAACTCGTTTGGAGAAGCGGGGAAGCGGAAAACTCAGTGGCGTTGCCTACACGCGGCCTATGCCTAGGAACTTGCATATGTATCTACATACATATGTACCTACATAGTTTTGCGAAGTCACTAGAGAATATTATGTAAGGTGCTGTATTCACATATAAGAGAACTTCATATTTACAAAAAAATCTAGAAAGTATTATGTGGTTACAAGTTTTAAAAACTTAAACTTTTAAAACTTAAATTACAATAAAAAGTAACAATAGGCGTTTTCGATTGTACACAGTTGGTTAACCAATGAGTTCGAACCATGACGTGATAGGTAAGAACCGTGTATTAACAACAAGTTATCCAATCGAATGTAAACGGTTATACACGTTGGTTATAACTGTTATAGGTTATAACATTCGGCTTTATATTTTCGAAATACTAACGTTACACTAGCATTTTACGAAATGTATAAGAGAATTACTGAAAAGGAGATATTTGCGTCTTGCATTATGCTTTTTTTCCCATTTATTATTTGTTTATCTTTTTTTTGTTATAATTTATATGTACGTATATGTTACATGACTGGCACCTACCATAGGTTTGCTTCTGTATTGTTGTTATTTGTAATTTTATGACGTGTTCTATGCTAATCTATGGCATTATGGAAATAGATCTATATTATTATTATTTCACAGTTTCACAAGTTTAATTATTCACTTGGTCTTCAACTTAGTGCATCGGTATGAAAACAAGATGCCTAAGTATTGTTCTGCTCACCCAAGGTTCGCCGGAGCATGCTGCATAAATCAAGCAGTACCGATCTCTGCATCTCTAAATATAATGTCTTTTCCAAGGTTAAAATGTTTAATGACTTATGCAACCGTCTTGGTATTTTCCCTCTTGTTCCTATAATAATAGGTACTACGATCACTCTATCCATGGCCCACATGGTCTTGATTTCCTCTACCAATGGTAAATATTTATTTATTTTTTCTCGATATGTTTTATCGGTGTTAGATACTAGGGGGACTGCAATATCAATAATATATGTCACTTGTTCTTTCTTAACAGTTAACATTATGTCAAAGATGTTATTCGGGATCGGTCGGTTAGTGATGATTTTTGTGTTCCAATATAACCGAGCGTTCACATTCTCGCATATTTGGGGCGGATCTTACGTATAATAGGGTGTTTTGTCTTCTAGATCAAGATATTTTATATTCAATTTTTGATGAATGATTGCCGAAACCCTGTTGTGCCTGTCGAGGTATTGTTTAGGTGCCATCACAGAGCATCCCGCCATGAGGTGATCGAGTGTCTCTTCTTTAACACTTTAACATCACACATACGGCATTTGATGTTCTCCATGTTAATTCCAAGGATTCTTTTTTTGTAGGCCTACGTCGCTATTACCTGATCTATTATTATTATTATTATTTATTATTATTATTATTATTATTATTATTATTATTATTATTATTGTTTATATACATACTAGTTAGACAACCTTATGGACAAAATAGTTAACAGATTTTTGAACATTTTGGACAAAAGCGGTAGATGGCAGCACACCGTTGATGTCCATCTCGATTTAAATATAAGCTTTATAGTTAGACTACTACACACAAGATGGCCCTCTTACGTGTCGGCAAAATATTATTTAATTGCAATAGTTACCCAAAGGTCAAGGTCCGTATCACGTCCGTATACATAAGATTACCTCGTAAGTTGTAGGTGAGGCCCGGGGAAAGGAGAGGGTACGCGATGACGCTGTGATGACGCGCCATTGTTTACATTGAAAGGTTAGTATTGGGGTGTTCTGTTATAATAAAAAGAACTTGAAAGTATGTTGAAAGACACGTTCTTGTTAACAGAACATTAATTAAAACATTTTCTAATTTAAGATTTAAAAAAAAAAAAAATATGTAAACTTAAAACAAACAAAAATCACTGAAAAGAGAGAAGTTAAATCTAAAGAACGCAAATTTGCCAAGAAAACAAGAAAAAAAAAAGATTACATAAGTTTGCGTTTCTAAATTTTTAGTTTTCTTAGTTTAAGTATGATTATAGAATAATAAGAACGTTCTTTTTTTTTATTAGGAAGAATAAATATTTAGTTTTATAATATATAATCGTTATCTGTTTACCATTTTACTTTATTTTTTCTTAGTTTCTAATTTAATGTTATGCTCTATATATGTGTGTGAACAAAGTTAACCTCAGCGATTAAAGTGACATCTACAACAATAGACAAATTAGCTTTGAAGGTATGTAAACAGTGTAGCTGTAAGACGTAATATCTTTAGTTACTTGACTACTATAAACTAAGGTGAAATCGATAAAGTAAGTAAATAGTTAATGTAGAACGTGAAATAATAATATAAATTTCCACCAAGCAAATTGTTTGCTTATCGGTGGATAAACGGTCCAAGTAAAGAATATGTATACACATCACGGTTAATAGATGTTAAATATTAGGCTATAAATCAACTAAACATTAAATATAATATGGATCAGTCATCTAGTTGTAAGTAGTATTTTTTCAACTCTTTTTTTTTAGTGAAGATAAAGATTGCAAAGAGCGCAAATCCGGTGGTAATTCATTAAAAATTCTAGGCACCACTACATTAACACAAGACAGGCCATCCTTATTGTTACACTTCGGCACAACCAGATCACCCGCGCACAATGATCTTGGTGAGTGTTGATATTCCACCCGCGGCAATTTCTCTCTTAAAAAGTAGTGCTCCATTAGCAACCGATAGCGATAGAGACACCCCACAGGGAGCACACTGAATTTCCTGTACCAGTTCTTCAGGGTAAGTCTTTGTACGGAGCATAATTTGTTGATTAGGTATTTTGAAGCACCTCCATAAATCGTTATTCCATAGGTCATCACCTATGATGGATTGTACCAGCGAGTGATAGATGATGACCATAGTATCCAAGGACAGAAACTGTGACAAGTAATAAAAACGGTGTCCAAGCAGGCGTACTCTTGCACACGTTAGGTAAATGTGTCGGGTCCACAAGAAAGCTGAATCGATATGCAATTCCAAGTAAGAAAAGTGATCCGCCACTTCCAGCACTTCATCACATCCACAGGTACCATTACGAAAAGATATTGAGTGCAGACATTGGTGCTTGTGACTGGTAACTGGTGGAATGTGTTTGGCCTTCATGTGAGAAGATCGTATGTGCATCACCTTGGACTTTTTATTATTTATAATTAATTTTTTATCATGTGCCCAAATTTGAAGGGTTATTGTAGAGCTGTTGGAGATGTTCAAAAGCCTCAGTGGCAGTATTGGAAGTTGCGACAACGGTCAAATCATCAGCATAAATAAAATACTGGCATGCTTGCAGGTAAACACCGACATCATTAATAAAAAGTGAGAACAGTAGTGGACCAAGGATGCTTCCTTGTGGCACCCCCTGTGAAAAAGGCACCAAAATAGAGTTTTCACTGCCAAGTAGCACCCTGAACGATCGCTCAATAAGGTAATGTCCAAACCATTTTTTTTAGGACCCCACGAATACCACAGCCCTCCAAAGACTGTAGCAGCAAGCTGTAATCGACAGTGTCAAAAGCCTTTGACAGATCAACAAACAGGCAAGCTACATGCTTATGGTTGTTGAGATTGTAGTTGATATGGTTAGCAAAATTCCATAAAAGAGGGATGGTTCCTTTATTCTTCCTCTATGCAAATTGTTGGGTGTCCAAGATATTGTATTTTTCTATAAAATCAGTAATGCTAGTACACATATAACGTTCTAAAATTTTTTCTAAAGATGGTAAAATTGGAGTAGATCTATAGTTAGAGGCCTGATTTTTTGCACCCGCCTTGTGAAGTGGTTTAACAATAGCAATCTTTAATTTTGTGGCAATTTCACCCTCTTGCAAGCTTAAGTTAATTAGTCGACAAATTGGCAAAGAAAAAGCTCCTGAGTACATCAAAACATTTTTCCTTAACTTAAAGATCCCTTAATTTTTAAGCTTGGTTTAATTTCAAATGCATTGGACCGGTGAGCATTTAGACCGGTTTAGGTAAACCAACATGATAATCGGCAACCTCGCGCTTTATGTGTACGTTTGATCTAAAATGCTTGTGTCGATCGTGCCCATCCTGCCGTGTCGGCGTTAATCTAACCTCTAACCTCTCAAATTATAAAGTGGAAATGCGATTGGCAAATTTTACAGCGACAGAAAAGCCAGTTATAGTATCATTAACAAATAAAAATGAACATATAAAAGAAAATTTAAATAACCGATAATCCCAGCAATAATGACAAAACAACAACTTGGGGAAACATTGCACAATAATATAATAGACAATCACCTAATTTTATTGTAAGGTCAGTTGATTCACTGAAAAAGTTTTATGATAATCTAATAAAAGGAGTAAAGAAGAGGGCTGCTGACGAGAGAAGGGAAATGTCCAAAACCGGAGGAGAGAAATCATATACAAAAATATCCGAAGATGATAACTTACTGTTAACATAAGTAAACAAAAAACAGTTTATAGTTTTGAAAACCCATTTGATAGTAACCAATTACCAGCCCAGATAGCACATATACATTCAATGGACGTACACCAGACGTCCAGTTGTGTACAAATCAACGTACAGTGTACGTCCTGTGATGGTACGGTGGATGTCTTGTGGACGTACAATAGACGTCCAAAGTTCACAAAGTTGTATGTACACTGGATGTACATTGTATACGTCCAATGTACGTTGATCCAAGTACATTCACACAACACGTGGACGTTCAGTGGACGTAACGTGGATGTACAGTGAACATCCATATTTGGAACTTCTTTTAGATTGCAGTTTAAAATATTGTCGCTTGGTTAATAAATTAAAAAAATACCTAAGAGTGTGATTATTTACATTAATTATAAAGACAAAAGTATGTTTAAACATAAATATAAGATCTGCATAACACCTTCTGTGGCTCTTATATGGGGTACAAATGGAGCCTACTTTTGATTGATGTAAATCAGTTATCATATCTCTTATTTTATATAAACTTCAAGGCTATATCAGTCGATAAGATGGAATTAATTAATTAAAAGAGAAATACTTGAGATATATATTTATTATTGAAGTTCACGTAATAATTATGTTTATTACAATCATTTATTTAGTTCCTTTTCCTCCTTTCGCTGCAGCGACGTAGCCATCTGGCTATTTCGGTTTCCACCTGATTATTCGTAGCGGTGGCAAAACACTTTTGCGCACTTTCTGAAAATCCAAAATTTAATTAGAAGTTACTTTAAAAAACCTAAAGAATCATGAATGCTTCATACATGCAGATTACGCAAACAGTCCTTTTATACAAGCATTAATAAAATTTCATACCGCTAATATCGTTTATACAAAATAAAAATTGTTGATTTATTTTTGACTCACCCAATAATAAGGTTGCTAATTTCAGTTCCCGAAAACTTTTCTTTGCTTTCCATCCCAAAAAAACTGTACTACACTCCAGCAAATTTATTTGTGATCAATTTCCCTGCTGATCGGTACACAAAATCGTAAAAATTGTTTCCTCCTAGCCTGGATATTTCCCTTACCTGCAAATTTATACATATAGTCATAATATACAGAGTATTAGAAAACGTAATAATAAATCAAGCAATAATTACAATCGAGAATATTGCAATACACATGCGCAAAACAAATTTCACTTCACCAATTTCAAGTGAAGTGAATATTTATAGAAGGTATTACTACAATATAATTTTGGCAGTACTTGCTGATCAAAAAATCGAAAAGACCGTTTAAAAAAATAGATAAAACTAGATCTGTCGATAAATGTTGTTTTAAAGGTTGTCACACTATGATTAGATTAAATCATTGAGAATTCAAACGTAAGTTGAATTGTCGAGAATCATCGAGTTCTCTTATAATGCGCATCCGATTCTCACCGGCTAAGCTAGGTACATAGTTCCGTTGAGGTGTACACAAAATTATGCGTGAAGTTATTATTTCATAAATAATTCATAATTTATTTTGATAATACAACCTATATAGATCACAAAACAGGAGCAACGGGTACCTAAATACGACTATACTATATTGAAGTTGATTTTTATTTGCCTCCGTATCCCGCGCCAGTTACGCGTATTTTAACCGGCACTGATACCAAATTTTAATATAAATAATAATTAAAAAATATAAATATAGATACTGAAATATTTAAAACTGTTTGGGATACCCTCGAAGTGTTTAAAACTGTTTGGAATACCTTCTCACCAACAATGCATAGGTTATGTTTTATTTCTTCGCCAGTAACAAACTTATATTGGCTAAGGGCATAAGAAACGGTTACAATATGCCTGAAAATTAAAAGCCGGCGCCGGCTATGGCGATACTTCCTTTCTTATATAAATACCATGTATACCTGCATATAAATTTATTGATATGACAATGACATACAGACTAATTCATACGTGCAAAAATTATCTACAAAACAATTATATTGATGATAGAGATCCTCATACAATGCGAAAATATGTATACATACTTATGTTATGTAGATGTAGTCCAATTCACAAATGTTTTCCGAAGCACCACAATGTCGGCCATTTCGGCTTATGGAAGTTGTTGTGATCACAGAACATAACCTATTGTGAGGCATCGGTAAACAATTCGTGAATTGAACTATAATTGTTTATACCCTAAGTACTATAAGCAAACGTGCGATATATTATAATTACCTTTTATTAACACACACTCTCACTCTACAAATTAGCCATCGAAAATCGAAACGCTAGAAACTGTTATGCACGCACTTCCGCGGTTAAAAGTGTGGGTGATTTAAAAATGAAAGAATATTTTAACAATCATGTTAAAATTAAATATTCCTTTATTATTCTGCGTATATTTATTTTTTACCAGGTTAACGTCCATAAAATAATCAGCGTAGCCCCTATGCAATCGCATGGATCAGAGAAGCTGTTAAAATTTTAAACATTTTTAACATTATTTAGAATATACTTGCGTATAATATGTAAATATTACCACAGCATAGTCCTAATATCAAATCAGTATTAAAATTATTACTATTATATTTCTCATTAAGCATACCTAATAAAAAATATTATTTTTATCTTAACGACAACAATGTCCACCCCTGTTCGTCCATCGTACATAAACTCAAGCTGTCCACTATACATACATTCAAGTACATCCAATGTGTTTGTAGTTATTCCTCAATTCACTTATGCACGTTTGGTTGCATACTCACGTAGAGTCATCTTCTTACCGCAAAAACTGTGAGAGTCAACTTTTAACCGTCATGTAAATCACGTTTATCTAACATATGTAACATACATCACATTAAAGACAGAATATAAGTGGAATTTAATTATTCATACCCAACATATGGTCCTTCGAAGCGGATAAATGAAATCACAAGAAAGAAGAAAGAAGTAACTCATTTTTGCAACTAATTCATCACACACATAACCTACAACACAAGATAAGTACCAAACATTTCCTTTAACTCCTTTTTTAAATACATTAATCAATCTCAAAATGACAGACGAAGTACAAAAGCTAAAAATGTTAAAGCATAAAAGAGGAACGTTAAAATCACAACTAACCTTGTTTCAAAAATTCATAGACAATGTTGAAACTAGTAATATTAATGAAAAAGATAAGCAAAACATAAAATTAAGAAAAGAAAAAGTGGAACCGTTATATGAACTCTTCGAACAATTACAGGGTGAGATTGAATTGATTGCGTTAGAATTGGGACAGGAGATGTCTCAGGAGGTTGCCGAAAGAGAATCATTCTCAAATGTTTATTTTGAAATATTAGGAATAGCCAATAATATATTATATCCTACTGTGAAAGACACAGAATCTAGTGTCGACACCAACCTGATAACTTATCCGAATTCTAACCAAACACACGACTCACACATGCATGTCAAACTTCCGACCATTACATTGCCAACATTTGATGGAACTTTTACGTTATGGCGCGAATTTTATGATGCATTTACTGCCTTAATACACTCAAACCACAGTCTGTCAGACGTTCAAAAATTATCATACCTAAAATCCAGTTTAAAAAAATGAGCCTGCAGATCTTATTAGATCATACGACACAACATCACAAAATTATACAATAGCATGGAACGCTTTACAAAAAAGATACAATAACAAAAGACGCATAATAACTGATCACATACAAAATCTATTAGATATTGCCAAAATTACCAAAGAATCACATTCAAGTCTAAGACAGTTGATAAATCAAACCGAAAATCACATACAGTGTTTGAAAGCACTAGGTCAACCTACAGATGAATGGAATGCCTTAATTGTACCTATCATAGCAAGTAAATTAGATTTTACAACAAACAAGGAATGGGAACTTTAAATTGAGTTCAGATGCAGATAGCTGAGAAAAAATGCCAACTTTATCAGAATTTCTAAAATTTTTAAACAATCGTCAAAATACGCTAGAAACAATTTCAAGAAGAAAGGTAGAGGTAGAACGCAAACAATCTAACTCTAAGCCATTAAAAACATTCACTACATTAAATAATACTTGTTCATTTTGCGATAAAGAACACAGTATTCATATCTGCCAAGAATTTCTTCAGCTAAACGATATTCATCGAAATGAAAAGGCCAGGGAACTTAAACTTTGCATTAACTGTCTAAGAAAGGGACATTTCATTCAAAATTGTTTATCTAAATCAACATGCAAAAAATGTCACAAAAAAAATCATACATTGTTGCACAAAGAAACCGTTAAGGAAGAAAACTAAGCGGGAAAATGTTGATACACCTATTGTTACATGCTCATCGGTAAATACAGCAACGAATGTTCAAACCTTGCTATCAACAGCTCTTGTACACGTACAAAACAATCAAGGAACATACAAAGAACTAAGAGCCTTGCTAGACTCAGCATCACAATCCAATTTTATTACAGAATCAATGTGCAGATTTCTAAACTTAGAAAAGCAACCAATCGACATGAATGTCACTGGAATAAGTAATGGTGTAACCTCTATCAAATATAAAGTTCAAATTACTATCAAATCCGCTTACAACAACTTCAAAACTCAAATCACCTGTTTAGTATTACCAAGCATCACGAACAGCATACCAGCAAGGTCATTTAGTAAAAACTTAATAAGATTACCATCGAATATCACACTTGCTGATCCTCTCTTTAATGAATCAAGAAAGATCGATTTACTTTTAGGCGCTAGCATTTTCTGGCAACTGTTATGCGTGGGTCAGATTCGAGAGAAAAATTGCCCGACACTACAAAAAACAAGATTAGGCTGGATCATAGCAGGCGATCTAAGAACAGAAAATGTACCAGAACAAAATACACAATCTTTACTAACATTAAATGACAGTGTAGAAAGATTTTGGCAAGCAGACGAATTGACATCAAAAAAACGAAATCTAACTCGTGAAGAAAATCATGTCGAAACATACTTTAAAGAAACCACCACACGAAATAAGGATGGGAAGTTTGTAGTGAGAATACCACTAAAGAATAATATTAACGATTTAGGTGATTCAAAACAAATAGCAGAGCAAAGGTTTTTCAAGTTGGAGGCGGCGTTCAGGGCAAATCCCGAGTTAAAGAAAATGTACACAGATTTCATGAACGAATACAGGAATTTAGGTCACATGACGATATGTGAAGCACACACAGCTAAGGCGTTCTATTTACCCCACCACGCAGTCTTGAAAGAAGCCAGTGAAACAACCAAACTGCGAGTTGTCTTCGATGGCTCTTGTAAGTTAGATAACGGTGTACCAATAAACTTGGTACAATACACAGGGCCAACCATACAAGATGATCTGTTCTCAATTATTGCTCGTTTCAGGACATATGCTGTTGCAATAACAGCTGACATTGAAAAAATGTACAGACAAATATGGGTACATCCAGAAGACAGAACATATCAACTGATTGTTTGGCGCGAAGAACCTGAGGACGAGTTGAAGACCTTCAAGTTGAACACCGTCACATATGGAACGACAGCAGCACCCTATTTGGCTATTCGTTCACTGTATCAACTAGGATTAGATCAAGAAAATACCCATCCAAGAGAATCCGAAGTCATCAAACACCGACTTTTATGTTGATGATTTGTTGACAGGAGCAAATACAACAGAAGAAGCACTACAATTAAAATACAACATTGACGACATTCTTAAAACAGCTGGTTTTCATTTGAGAAAATGGAACAGCAATGTACAGGACCTTCGTGAAACAAACGACAACACTACTTCAATTGATGGAAAATTAAAGAAAACTTTGGGGATTGGTTGGAATCCAACAACCGATGAATTTTGTTACAGCATAAAGGAATATGAAAACGACACAAGAGTGACTAAAAGAACGATTTTAGCCACTACTGCCCAACTATTCGACCCTTTAGGATTATTGGCACCCACAACGATAATTGGTAAATTCATCTTGAAGGAATTATGGCAACACGATTATGACTGGGATGAGTCCATTTCTTTAGACATACAAACAAAATGGCTAAAGTATAAGGACAAACTGAAACATATAAATTTTATTAAAATTCCAAGACATGTTATAGTAAACGACCCAATCACAATCGAGTTACATGCATTCAGTGATGCCTCTGAAAAGGGGTATGGGGCATGCATATATTTAAAAAAACACTTGATCGAAATCATCATGTACGAGTACGTTTGTTAGCTGCAAAAACACGCGTAGCACCAATGAAAAGCGTCACCTTACCGCGGCTAGAATTATGCGCAGCAGTAGTATCAGCAAAGCTAGCAAATAAATTTAAAGGTATCTTACAACTCCCAATCAGCAAAGAATATTATTGGTGCGACTCTCAAATAACACTTCATTGGATTAAATCACCTCCGCATAGATGGAAAACCTATGTAGCCAACCGCGTGTCAACCGTGCAAGAATTAACAAAACCCAGAGAATTGGTATTACGTCGAATCTGCTGACAACTCTGCAGATATCATAACGAGAGGAATTCTGCCAGACCAATTGCCTTCATTAAAACAATGGTGGAATGGACCCACTTGGTTATCATATGAAGACATCCAGTTTGCAACTGAACCTCAACCTAAAGGTAATGAAAATCTCCTCGAAGTGCAAGAACAAAAGGTAACTCAAACGCTTTTAATAACCAATGATTTCAATTTACTAGAAAAATATTCATCTTTAACAAAATTAAAAAGAATCATTGCATTATGTCTTAGATTTAAGCGTAATTGTCTTTCATCACCGAGCCAAAGAACGTTTGGACTACTCACAGCTCAAGAATTAAATAATGCTATGGTACAACTATTAAAATTATCTCAGAAAGAATGTTTTCACAGAGAAATAGCACATTTAAATCAAGGCAAACAAATTAATAGCAAGAGTAGCATATTAAGTTTAACCCCATTTTTAGATTCAGAAGGATTATTAAGAGTAGGTGGCAGATTAAAATTATCCAAATTTTCTTATAATAAAAAACATCCGATTTTGTTACCTAAAGCTCATCATTTAACAAACCTTATTCTAACACATGAACATGAGAAATTATTACATTGTGGACCAAAACTACTATTAACAACAATTCGTGAAAATTATTGGCCAATTAATGGAAAGAATTCGACAAAATAAATAGTAAACAAATGTATTAAATGTTGTAGATATAAAGCAAAATCTCCTAATCCAATAATGGGAAACTTACCTGAAGAAAGATTAGCACTAAATACTTACCCATTTTATATAGTCGGAGTCGACTATGCAGAACCGTTCTCGATAAAAAATCATAAAGGCAGAGGAGCTAAAGTATCTAAGGCATATATCTGTTTATTCATATGTCTAAGTACTAAGGCTATACACTTAGAACTCGTTACAGAACTATCAACAAGCGCATTCCTGGCAACATTGCGCAGATTTATCGCTCGAAGAGGCAAACCAGCTTGCATTTTCAGTGATAACGCAACGAATTTCGTAGGAGCCAGAAATGAATTAAACAGTTTAGGGGAGTTTCTAATTAAAAACAATCAGACAATAGCCAACTCTATTAGCAATGAAACCATCAACTGGAAATTTATCCCTCCGCACAGTCCAAACTTTGGTGGACTATGGGAAGCTGGAGTAAAGAGCACGAAACACCACTTAAAAAGAGTACTAGCGCAGACACCATTAACGTTCGAAGAATTTTCAACTTTATTGACTCAAATAGAAGCTATTTTAAATTCAAGACCGCTTACACCAATAACAGATAATCCTAATGAATATGACGTACTAACACCTGCACACTTCCTTATAGGCAGATCCTTTTCATTACTTCCTGACCCTGATTATTCTAAAATACCAATACCTAAACTAAACCGATTTCAACATTTGCAATTAATGACGAAACACTTCTGGGATAAATGGTATAAAGAATATGTATCTGAACTAAATGTGAAGAGTAAATGGAAACAAGATGGCAGCAGTCTTAAAGTAGGACAAATGGTTCTAATTAAAGAAGACAACATCCCTCCAGCACACTGGAAATTAGGACGAATAACCAGGACGCACCCAGGTGACGACGGCATCGTACGTGTAGTGACAATAAAGTGCATGAACGGTGAAGTCAAACGTCCAGTTCGAAAATTGGGTTTACTACCGATTGAAAACCCAGATGATCTAACTAACGCCTAGTGAGCAAGTAGTAGGAGCGAAGGGCAAATTAGAGACACTAAGTTGTGCAATTTATGTTTATTTTAATTTGTTAAATTCATGTATTTCTTTACTCTGTATATCTGTTATTTTCTTTTTGTATTTTTGTTGAAACTCAAGTTTTGAGATTCCAAGGCGGGCGGCATGTTTGTAGTTATTCCTCAATTCACTTATGCACGTTTGGTTGCATACTCACGTAGAGTCATCTTCTTACCGCAAAAACTGTGAGAGTCAACTTTTAACCGTCATGTAAATCACGTTTATCTAACATATGTAACATACATCACATTAAAGACAGAATATAAGTGGAATTTAATTATTCATACCCAACACAATGTACGTCCACCTTTTGTCCATGTACGTTTGTACCTAAAATGGACTTATATCGAACGTCCATCGGACATTGTGTGCTATATGGGAGGTGTTGAAGATACCAGTGGGTGCCTATGTCGAGGTTGATGTGAAATGAAAAACTCTTCAATAATGTTTAGTGTAATTTAATTGAAAACACAGAGAGAGGCGCCTGCAAGCAATGTTACAAAGAATAAATACAGAGTTAACTGAAACAAATTTTCGTTACACCACAAAGTGCGTATATTAATACAATCTTATATATAGAATTAGAAATAAAAAAAACATTCGTACCTCTCAATAATTCACATACACTTTTACAAACTATAACTGACAATTTTTCAGACGTAATGTTTTATTACAATTTTCGATTCCTGTCCATTCCTGTCGTTTTATTCACTTAATGAAACTTTTCCCTCCAACTCTGACAATTGTCATTTTTCGATGTAATGTATGTGAAGTTGGGTTCATACCAACCTATAAAATAATTAAAACCTTAACACCAGGGACTAGCTAGGACCATATAGGTATGTATATTGCAGAACATCGGAAACTTATAAGAAAGAAAATGAAAACCCTTTCATTAAGAACATGGATTCCTCAGGGATTGAAGTTGGATTTAAATTTTATAGAATTTATGTTCATACTGTGATAAAAAACAACGTAAATAAGAAAGTAAAAAATTCAGGTACGTAAAATGAGTTTGTTAAATAACAATTACGTTTTTAATTAGTAATTCCACTTTTTACAATATAAATTCATCTTATAAAAATTAATACGGTTAAAATTAACTTTCAAAATTCCCGCGTTTTCGTGACGTTCGTCTGAGTAATTATGTGCTTAAAAGACGGGTAAATCAGAATGTCCAACAATTGAAGGTGAAAATTACTGGATATTCGGTTCGTGCCGTGAATACATATTGACTAGTAACATTAGTACTACCACCTTATAGAGGTTTTTCCACCAGTAGTCGCCAACTGTTCAGCAGTTATATAAAATTTGTTAACCAAACAAATTTGCTGAACATATTAAAATTAAGTTTCTTACAAGTATATTAAAATTTAGATTAGGATTAAAATAATGCGTTTATTTTTAGATTGATTTGGCCGAGGAATACCTTTGGAGGAACCAAGTCAGCGGCCATCAAAATGAGCAAATCAGGTCAGGCATCGAATGGGGCTTTCGTACTTCTCATCACGGAGAATGACTCAGGACAGCAACATATCTTAGGAATCGCGTCGTGATAAACTTTGTTTAACAATTAACCGTCATTTTTAAATTGAAATAAATTGGATTTTATTAAAATAGCCGTTAAATTTTACAAAATTAATCGTGACACGCTCGTCACTCGCGGAGGTTGGCTAACGAATGCTTTTGAATTGGAATTCTCTAACAGACTATGGTAGCGATTGTCTTCTCAAAGGCTGCAAACTGCCTCAGGAGTCCGTTAATGTCACCCAAATGAGAGGAATGTAAGATATTTAATACATGAAAATGCCCATGTGACCAAATGGAACTATGAAATGTTTAAACTAAAATGAAATAAATAATTATTGCAAAAATCACCTTACATTCATTATAAAATAAAGGTAGATGTGTGTACATCATGGAAAAAATACATTTACAAATAAATAACTGTACAAAGAGTATGCAACTTTGCATACACGTCAATTTTGGCGACAACGAATTTCAGCTATTTTCCCTGTCTTTTCGTTGACATATCAACACACTTAGATTGCAAAATATATAAAAACATTATTAAACTGAATTTAAGTAAAATAAATACGCGTAAAAAAAAATAAAATAAAATGTTCTTTCGAACTGAACTCGATTCAACTTCATTTTATATCCTTTTTTGTTATTTTTTTTGTTTTTTAAATTCATAAAAGTAAAACAAGTAAGGTTACACTTAAATAATATCAACTGATTAAACCATTACAATATATTATAAAAAATAAAATGAAATTGGATGCATTTTCTTGCTATCCGACTTAATTGAAAATCTGTTTCCTACTGACAAATAATAAGTTTGCAAAAACATGTTTTAAATTCATTTTAGCACTTTATTCTTATAAAACAATGCATATTTATATTATTTACGGTAAATGGAAGTCCAGATGCAAAACCTTGGCAGAAACATTCAGCGTGGACACAGCGTGGTTTGTCTTTGTACTCATACATTCATAAATAACGGACATACAATGGATACTCACCCATATTTTGTTCAAATAACCGGTGCCATTTAGAAACGCACTCATTCTCTTTTTTATGCCCACTTTTACCCTAAATGTTCCATAACATGTTAGATGCTGATAAGCTTATGATCAGAAACAATTATCATTTGTATAAAACTATACTATACCAGCTCACATTATCATCTGCCTGATCTTTCCTGCGTTCTTGATATTATTATAAAAGGTTTTTATTTGCTGTACTGTTCTACCAGCACCACTATCACAGCTGTTAAATTTTGTGATCGTGTTTTGCAAAGCTGATATTTTTTCTTTATTTGCAGTACCATCGGTTTTCTTATTTTCCACTATATTTATATAGGTCCGTAATATATTTCAAACGAGAGAATTTTTTTGTGCTTCATGATATATGTTTCCACACTTTATTGTGGTGTGAAGTACATTTCCCACTAAGAATGCTATAAAAAACCGCTAACTTTGGCACAATCCTTAACAGTCCGTTTGTGAACGCTTCGTTTCGAAAATCTCTTACTCACACATTTTGATCAAACAGGTGTTTGACACGGAACAACGCTCAATTCAATAGTTATTATGAGTTAACTTTTTTAATGACAATTAAAAAAACTTAACGAAAATGAATGGTTGTTAATAAAATAGTGTACAAACCTCGATGAAATTTGCTTTATTACAGCCTCGTATCTTAACGAACCTCGAGATTTGTCCTTGACTCATTAACCAACACTCGCTTGAAGCTTTTTCTTGCTCGGTATATAATATACTAGTTTAGCAAATATAGCTTTTTTATTAAAAAGTATAATAAAAATGACATAAATTTCTGACATGACTATACATTTTTTTTACAACAACATTAGATAACTTTCACAAATATATTTTCCCTATATGTCAAAAACGATGTGGATATTGACAATTGTTTGAAATATTTATTTTTTTAATTTTGTACTATTGTGTACATCCGCAGAGTCGTTCAAATCTCCTCGGGTCTCCTCGTGTCCCCGTTTCCTGGCCCTTCTTTCATTTATTGCGAGCACATCTTTTAAAGGATCGAGATCATTACTACTCTCAATTTTATTCACAATTTTTAGATATAGAGCCTCCTCTTCTTCGGATTTCTGAATGACTACCTTATCTAGTTCCATTAGCCTATCTTCTTCGTTTTCTTTAAACTGCTCAATTTCTTCGAGGCAGTCATCAATTCGTGAAGTTAGATCGAAAGTTTTTACTTTGTCGATTGCATCATTTAATGTTTTAAACATATCTTCAAAGAATCCTTTATTCGATTTATATTTCCTTTCGTATTCCTCGATCTCGAGGTTTAATATAGTGCATTTGCCATTGAGATTTCGATATTTATTTTTCAGTTTCTTAAAGATCGTATAGTTCTCTTTTCTATCAGATCGGCGTTCTATTTTCTTTAATTTTCGGTCGATCAGATGTAAATTTTTCTCTAATGTTTTCCTATGTTTGTCAATTTCGTCGTTTTTACTTATAAATTTATTTTCTGCTTCATCTACCTTGATCTTAAGTTGTTCTATTTCTTCTTTCTGCTTTGTGTTTTCAAGTTTTAAGGTGGCGCATTCTTCATTTTCCTTAATTTTTAATTGTTCTTTCAATTGTATGTTTTCTTGTTTTAAGATATCTGCTTTATTTACCAGATCTTTTAGTTGTTTTATCTCGTTTTTCTGTAATTCATTTTCTTGCTTCAAGATATCTGATGCACTTGCTTTAATCCTCAGTTCTTGTGTCTCATTTTGATAATATTCAATAAAGTCTGACATAGGTAATAATAAACTAAACACTTCATGTAGCTCACTTGTAAGTTGCTGTATCTCACCTTCCTGGTTAGTCTTTTCAAATTTTAAGATATCTACTTCGCTTAACCCATCTCTCCGCTGTTCGAGGACATTTTCCTGTCCTTCTCTCTCTTGATCTGACACAATGAAATAACAGTGTTACAAAATGGTTTTGAAACCATTTTGTAACACTGTTATTTCATTATGTAGAAGTAGTATTATACTCGATTCTAATGCTCTTGTCGCCATTCTATTTACCAATTTAACCTAAAAATTGTATAATATATGTTTTGTTTATAGGAATTTAGTTCATCTCACCTTGGGAAACGCCTTGCTATCATTCAATCAAAATGAGCAAATAATAATACGCTGCAACTGTATATTGCGATATCTGCCATTCTTATCATAAATATTGATAAATATTAATGCCTGTTAATACTTATAATTTATGATAAACTTTTATCTAAAACTTCCTCTGTGATCCCCATATTTCTTTAACAGTAACGATAAAATGTTTGGCGATCAATAATGAAACACGTTATGTTTCCTATTTTTTTTTTTTGTCGGTGGAAAATTCTTTATGAACATCACGCACTTCCATCTATCGTATTGTATCTACGTTGTTATCTGGTGTAACGTGCAAGTTAAGTAAATTTCTTATTTTCTCTTTCATGATTGTACTTCCTCTGGTACAGTGAAAAATTGTGTGCTTCGCTGTGTCAGCTTATCCACAATGGACCCATGTCTAGGGCTGCCATACGTCCGTATTTTCTACGGACAGTCCGTATTTTGTAAGCCTTATCCGTAGATTATAAACTGTCCGTAGTTTGTACGTATTTCTGCAAGGCGTCCGTATTTTTTTTCTAGTTTCCAATTTTGTCGTACTCAAGTCGTACTTTTGTCTTTTTCTAGTTATTTTAGCATTCACACTTTCGTATGATGTGCGTTAACATTGCATTTCCAGTAGCATCACGTCTGAAGAGATAGGTGTATATAGGTAATAATATTAATAATTAAATAATATGTCTCAAGTGAATATTGAAGAACATTTCACGGAAATGTTAATTGATATGGTGCGCTGTCCGTATTTTTGCTTTTGAAAATATGGCAACCCTACCCATGTCCCGTGAAAGCCAATGCGAGGTAATAGACGAGCTGCTTATAATATGTTAAATGCTATATAAAAAATAAAACGCTAGTATATTCCAGTGTTAATTCTTGGTTAATATTTTTCGTAAAGTTATCTTTCTTTTTAAATAGGTTTAGTGGAATATTGGCTGGACGATAATATAACAGTCTCTTAAATTATGTAAAGCGTTTAGACTATTTTAATAAGTCTTTTTCAAATACTAAAAATAATTATAACAAGAAACGTTTTTTTTTTTTTATATAGCGAAAATTAATCGATGTGATTGTGATATACAAGGTATTCCACGTAACTGGGTTCATTAAAAGTTTATGATGTTCTATTATTTACTTATATTTGAGATTTTGGCACCAGTATCTCGTTCGATTGGAACTATAAATGTAAAATACCTTAACCAAAATATTACTTCCGGTTGACCGGAAATGGATGTCAACTTTCTTATTTTGAATAGAATGATATAATTTTTTATTTATTTTTGGATTCTACAACTATAAATACATATGTCAGTTTTCATTAGCTATTCCTATAGGTACATGTTGCCGTTTTTAAGTTATTTAGGTTTTTCTTTTTTTTTTAGTCATAATCATTGCATCATTCAGAAATTAATATCTCGGTTAATATTGCAAGTAGAGATTTCAAATTTGCTATGTTATGGATGTAGATATAACTCTAAGAAACGGTAAGCACACTTTACATTCTAACATACAGGGTGTTCAAAACTGAGGAACAAAGTGACATATTTTCAAATACAGAAAACTCATTTTTTTTAAATAGAACATCCTGTATTTTAATTCGGAATTAGGAAGTAAATTAGCAATATTAATAGAAATGACTATTCGAACGGACATTCTTTCTACCTACCTTGTATGGTTATTCAAAAATAATACATGAATTTGACGTGAATCCATTTCAGAGCCAGCTACAAACATTTAAAGATAGGGCTACTTAGTCTGTTTAACAAAAAGTCGCTCATATCTCAAAATCTATTAAGGATAGGTATAGGGAATGCTCATATAAAGTGATAGGGGATGATATTTACTAGATTTTATGATAGATACGCAATATGTATCTATCATAAAAAACTGAAAAATCGCGAATATCTCCAAAACCTTTGGAGATAAGCACAATGACACTCGTATAAAATCGAAAGAAAATTAAATTTTACATCCACTTATGTAAAAATTGCTATACCATTCAATTTAAAAAAATCGAGTTATCCATGATTTTAGAGTTTGAAAATTGCAGAGCCCTGTTTAATAATTCTGTAATTTAAACGAAACAATTCTAAAATAAAAGACGTGTGCTGCTTCATGATTAAGCGAAAACTGAAAACCGCATCTTTCTAACTCTCGTATTTCCGGAGATATTTCCAAACACCGCAGACATTGCACCCAGTAAACCAAATTTAAATTTCCCGCAATTATTTTTAGTAACTTCAACATTAAAGCATGAAAATACCTACGATTTTGTATTAGATTAATAGTTATTTGAATACCTTTAAGTTGAAGTTACTAAATATAATTGCGGGAAATTTTAATTTGGTTTACTGGGCAAATGTCATTTTTTCGAAAAACGTCATGTAATTCGGAAACGGTACAATTTAACTTCAATGTCTGCCTAACGTATTGTTATTTAAATTTAACAAGGAATCCAAAAGTGCAATAATATACAGGGAGTTCCATTTAAAATAATAAAGTTTATAATATACTTCCGGTACAACCGGAAAGTTCGCCATTACTGAAACCAATTTTAAAATGTGTAGAATATGATTCGAGGCAACATTTATTTGAAACATTTTTCCAAAAAAACAATAATAAATCGGCTATGGACCGTTGCATATTAGGCTGGACACGCGGAATACTTTATATTAAATATATCGCTGTACTGTTCTACTTGGTTGTTATTGATTGTTCAATTGGAAACACGTTAGCTTATTACTTAGTAATCTTTAATGATTAACACTTAAAACATGCAATCGTACAACAATCATATAAACGTAATACAAACGTATATCGTACCTCAACTGACAGTTAAAAGTTCAAAGGTTTGTTCGTTGGTGCTACACCAATAACACTGGTGCATATTTTATCTTTCTTAGGTACCTACAGAGTAAATCTTCTATCTTATTTTAATCACAAGCCAGTGTAGAAAGTGTAGCACCAACGAACAAACCTCGAGCCGTTAGCAACCTGTTATTATTGGCGGTAAATACAAAATCTGAGCTAATAGACATTACAATCACCTGTGTCAACAATTTGAACCTCGAAAACGAACACTTTGCTCACGCGTGCAAAATAAAAAATGACATTCCGTCCTAATTTTATTCTAGGACAAGCGTTTGCCGGTATAAAATTGGTAAAAACAAAATGGTTACACTTACACTTACTCCTATCTCATACGAGTTAACAATACAATACAAGTAACATTAAATTCTCTTTCCCATTACTAAATGATTTGAAAAAAAATGCATTGGTATGTTTGTAGGCAAATAGTTGTGTTATTCTACATAATTTGTGGATTTAAACTAATTATAAGTAGATATTTTTCGAGGTTGACCAACTGACCTAATATCAGTTTCCTTACAGAGTAATCAGAATAGCAAATATTCTTTATTTATTAATTTTTGGTTAATATTTTCCATAGGCATGGTAAAATTATCGTTTAAATAGGTTTAGTGGAACATTGGCCGGCAATAATGATGACACTTATTTTTTATTACTCATATCTCATACAATATTCCACTAAACCTATTTAAACGATTTTTTATTTCTGGATATCTCTATATTTAAAATAAATAACAATTAGGATTTTAGAAGTTAATCCTTTGGGATGATAGGCAACACATTAATCAGGAACACTACAACTACGCTGATGGTGCCATCTTTGATCTGATAATGCTCTTTAACAGCTTATAGGAGCCAGCATCCTGGTGTTCTTTGAAAGTTACATTTGACAACTACTCCTTAGAGGCGTTTTACACGTACGTGAATTTTTACAGAAATCAGAACAAAAATTATCTCGAAAATTTTGGTGATAATTTTCGTAAGAATTTTTGTCGCGACACTTTCAGGTCATTTTGCACAGGAAGAAATTTTAACTTGAATTTCCACGATATTTGTTGTTATAAGCAGGCGCATTTGTGAAATTAAATTGTTATTTGATTATGGTTATCATAGAAATCCTAAATAAATAGCAGTTAATCGATAAACACCAGCAAAATATCGATCATAATTGTTTAGATTTAGGTTACAACTGAGAAGTGCAAATGGAAGTAACCTTATTTCTGTGTAAAACGACCTGAAAGTGTGGCGACAAAAATTCTTACGAAAATTGTCACCAACATTTTCGGGATAAATTTTGTTATAATTTGCGTAAGAATTCTCGTACGTGTAAAACGGCTTTTACTTACGTTAGCGCAGTCAAATTGAACCATAATCACATAATTTTATTATTATAAATTAATCAACTTCTTTTTTATCATAGAGTTAATTGTAGGTTTCCTAATCTTTTGATTGTTGAGAATTATACAAGATGGCGGCACACTAAAGGTCCAGAAGTACCGGTTTTTTTAAATGACTGACATCGTCCAATAGAGGGCGCTCCTGAGTAAGTAGCAAACTGCAGAGAGGCATATGTGGAGATTGTCGATAACCTACAAGGTTTGTTCGTTGGAGCAACGCTTTCTACACTGGCTCCTACTTAAAATAGGAGAGAGATGTACTCTTTAAGCGTCTGAGAAAGATAGAATATACACCAGGGCAATTGGTGTAACACCAACGAACAAACCTAGACACTCAAACAGATGGTGTGGAAATATAGAAATCTGTCAAGTCTGTCAACAAAACACTTAAAAATAAACGTGAGGTTAGGTACCTCACGTTTATTTTTCCTAATATTATCATGCCTATTACTATTATATTAGGTATTAACTCCTCTTTTTCATATAGATGGCAAATGTTGATATGATGTTAAACTCAAAGAAAAGCTTTTTTCACACTAGGTAATTAATACGTTTATAATTATATACATACATACGTTTTTTATATTTGCATAAAATCTTGCTAATTAACTGGTATTATTTTTAGAATAAAATAATGCCGGAAAAATTGGTATCTATGAAATTGTACACAAAATCTTCCATTGTTTTTCAGAACAGACACGGATCGATTTGTACAAAGGATAAAACGTAACAGGCTATAAACATTTGTATAATGTTTCTGTAGATGGTAATCCGAGATATTATTGTACGAAGGAAACATTTTGGAAAAAGGTAACTACTGAATAATAATATGATCTCTGCTAATGCAATACTGACACTTCATTTACCAGGTATAAATTTAATTCATAATAAATATTCTATCAATGTATACTAATTTATTAATCACAAGTATATTGAGCAGCGATGGCCGGTGCATACGTCACAAGAAGGGCACCCACAATGATTGAATATCTTCGTATGTTAACGTGTAACATATAATATACCACGAAATTATACGAAGAACTTCAATCATTGTGGGTGCCCTTCTGATGACATATGCACCGGCCGCTGCTGATATTGAGTAAATGTTAAACTCGGTTTTATAAAATTTTTACATAGTTTTACATAAGGTTAATAAAACTGAAAAGCATATATCCAAATTTAGTCAGACAGTTAACATGTTTTCCTTAGTCTCTGTTTCTACTTCGTGAAAGGTTGATAGTTAAAAAAATTCAGTTTGTTCCATTCGATTTATTTTGATACTCAACTATTACACCTTTTGTATGAAATAAATTTTCTTGGGGTGATGTAGGGTTTGGTAAAGCTGTAATTAAATACTGTGAAAAACCATAGCCACTGTCATCTAATAATATCTTATTTTGCATGTCACTTTGTGCAAATCTTGCTTTTATTACTGAGGCATTAAAAATAGTCTGATCATGACTAGATCCAGATCACCAGATATTGTATCCCAGCAAACACAAGCATTATGGCCGATTATTGGCCATAATAACCCCTGCCACAGTATGTTTTACAGGGCCAGAGCTGGAATTCTTCAGCGGCCCGTTACCTATAGGTCACTCTGGCCAACTTTCGGCCGAACGTATGGCAATCGACATTGCCTGAATCGGGTCTACAGCGAGCGGCGACTGGGACTGCGTCTCAGTAAGCGAAAGTACCAGTCATAGAAAAGGATAAAATAGAATGGTCTCTCTTTGTATAAAAATTGGTTATTTTTTAAGAGCGCCATCTTACCTATGGATTCAGAACTATTGGAGATATTATTGAAACCTACACCACAATGGTTCGTAACTAAAAAAGGCGGTATTTTTTGAAAAATACACCCCTGATATTTTGATGTAGCTATTACATTTGTACCTCTGAACTAAACAGTATTAAGCCTAATTGTTTTGCATTCGACTTAATACTGCTTAGTTCTGAAGTACAAACTTAGTTCATATGAAAATTGATATTTTACCCAGAAAAATTAAATATTCAATTATTGTTTTCTTTTTAAATAAACATAATACAGATTTTTGGTAAAGTATCATTTTTTTTACAATAAAAATGTCTGTTACAATTAAAACACATAATGTAAAAAAATATTTTATTATACACTTAGCGATAATAAGCTGTGATTTCAGATCTTAAGGGTGGGCAAAAAGTGGTGGGGACAATGCATTTTTCATTTCCTCAGTTTCTTGAAAAACGAGAACATTTAATTATGTTTTAAGTAATGAAATAGATCTGTATTTCACACTAATCATAACAAAGAAATAGTAAAAGGATCTGTAATCGAATAACGGCAAAGAAGAAAAAATCGGTTGAAGAGTGTCATTATGATCGTTACATTTTGTATATTATGTATGTGTAAGAGAAATTGAAAAATATTCAGTCATTTGGGAGAAACTGAGGAAATCGCATTTTGTAAAACAGTGGGCCATCCTATAAAATTTATGATTTTATGCCCATCATAGTAGTGTAGCACTTTATTCGAAGATGGCGCCACAGAATTTTAAGAAAAATAATTTTATTAATGTAGATTTAATCCATTGCTGATAGCCTACGTTAACTGCATTTTCATTAATAACAATAATACCGAAAATTTCTGTAAATAAAATGAAAAAAACTGAAAGATAAATTGTTACATTCCAGTTATGTATTCCCTGCGTTAGTCCAAATTATTTCCTTATAAAAATCACTCACAATTGAAAGATAATTCGTTATAAAAGTATTTATTTTTCCTCATAGCTACAATTGTACTGTACAAATAAAAATAAAACTGCGTCTATACAAATATTTTATAGTAAAGAAAGTAATAATAATGTAGTTATACATATCAGAAAAATAATAATACAGAAATTGCTAAATTCAAGAATATTTCATTACAGGCAAGCAATAATCGAGTTATTTAATGATCATCAATCGAATGATGCCTTGTCCATCATTCAGTTATGTCCACCACTACCTTTTTATCAGTTATCTCTTCAGTCTATGTGTTCCATCTCCTCAAGCAATTAATTCTCTAATATTTTATTTTCACCCTAACGACAAACCATAATGTCTCTCCAAAATACTAAATTGAATTTAAAAAAGTCAATGTGCAAAATACAGTACAGTTGGAGGCATGTGATTGCACAATATTCTTCGTGATATGATTTTTTTATCTTCTCTAGAGGAAAACATCTAGCTCAGCCTTTTTGGTGATCGTAGTATTGGCTATATGGATACTGAACAACTGCAGATTCACATGGAATATATATTTTTCTTTGCAGACTACATTTTCTTATTTCTTAAAAGATGCATTTTTAGGTTATGTCACTGCACAAAACACGTCGATATCACGAAAAGATTGACCTTTTCTAGCAATAATAGCTATAATAATAATTGTCGCAACTAACTTATTTTGTTAAAATAATTTAACACCTTTTCCATGTATTATTTTTGACAAAAAAGTATGCGTTTGTACTCGCAATAAGTGCCTTTTAGATTAGACTTACACAACAGTGCGATCCTCAGAGCGGCTGGGCTCATTTCAAGTTTTTCCTTGAATTATTCAATTTCAGTAACAGAGATAATATAACCAACATGGACATTTGCCACATATTCTCATCAACCTGTTGATTCTCATCAATATATCCTACAACAGTGCTTTTTCTATAAAACAAATAAATAATCTAGTAAATAGGCAAGCACAGATAAGTCTCGAGCACTCTCAATTCTCCTTACAAAAAAAAAAAAAATTCTGATTCCATTTCACGCTCGTTTATGTTATGTTTATCTGTTTATGTTCAAAAATGACATACGAACTTCATATGCCTTGCATTTCATCGGCAATTCCCGGCGCCGCGTCGACACGAACATTTTCTGCTTTTTAGGCGGCAAATACAAATTTATCAACTTTTTTAATAAATTGAAATAAGTGTTACCGATACAAAAAATAAAATACAAAAAAGAAACAATAAAAATAAAGTTTTTTTTTTTAATTTCTATTGATTCAATAATAATAATAGTAATATTTCATGTAATAATTCCCTCTAAAACAAAACTTTTTTCCTCTAGCTACCCTCTAAAAAGGGAATTTCTCTCTCATATACACAAAAATAGCACCCGACCTCGTGAGTCACTCGACTTGACCACGTGATATATCCCATGTGTTTACACAAATATACGAATGTATATATTATTTTTCGCCGAAACAATTTTGAAACAGGCCGCGCCATCTACACTTTAAAAGATTGTTAATCTCGCACTTCTTTGACAGAAATGAAATTTTTTATGTTTGTACGCCCCCTAACACGAAAAAAAAAGAAAAAAAAATAGGATTGTAAATGTCTTGAAATTAGTCAAAATGCACTAATTAAAAATTGATTTAAAATTACTATGTTGCACATTATTTCTGTTTCTTTTGATGTTTATGGGAAGCTACGTTTTTAACAGGGTCATTGATAGTTAAAGGTTTAAAACGACTGTCTTTGCCATTAAGAATCTTATTTATAGATTTTGTCCACCCGAAAATCATAAGGTTGACTAAATTATTTAGAAAAATATCTACTAAATTAGGATGACGTTCACATATAATATTGCTAAAATCCATCCTACTTTTAACACATTCTATGATTGTGCGACGAATATTATTGTTTAAACAATTTCTGACAATTTCTTGGGACACTACAATTGCACATTCATGAAAAATACTCATGAACAATGTTGATGGCAACATTAATGATTTAAAATCATATCGCTTTGCCATTATTAATTTATGTTGTACTCCATCAGATGTTACGAGTAAATTTATCATGCAGGTATCGCATATGTCCACTTGTTTATATATTTTTCTGGCAATGTAACCGCAGACGTAATTTTCTATATAAACATGTACCGGCTTATGTGTTACATCTACCATTAAATTAATACTGGTAATGGATGGTTTAAGAAAATAAATTATTAATTGTCAATGTTTTAAATGAATTTATGAAGCCCTCGCAAGGGGGGTTGATGTTCCTCACACCATGATTTCTGATGCAGCAGAAGAAATTCTCGATGGCATCTTGAATAAATCGCCTTGGCATGATGTATGTAAAGCCAAGTGAAGAAAATTTTCTCCATAAACCCATCAATCATACGTATCCAATTTTCGATAGATGGTGGTTTACTTTTTTGTTTTGATATCGCTATTTTGCATATATCATAACAAATTATCCGTAAGTCACTCTAACAAAAAATATAATTCACACAACACAAAACCATAAACGCAAAAAAACAAATAATAAATGTCACCGGTTGTTAAATGGAAAATGGCTGCTGGAAATAGTAAACACGAACGTCATTAGCTAATAGGGCGACCCTTGCGGACTTTTCTTGGTACTATCTTCTGAATAGTTATGAATCCATTGGTAAGATGTCGCAAAATTTCGAAATACAAGCGATACAAGCTGGCAATCTAACTGCCCCTCCCCATGGTACCAGTACTGGCCCGTTGCAATTTTAGTACTGGAAATTATATATGGTTTCATACTGGCAATGCTACGGCAAAAAAAACAAGAAATAAATTTAAAATATTTATTAAACACAATACACATACATTATGTACAATACACATTTTTGCCGGAAAAATCATAACATACATTGTGTAATTTATTTTATTTTATTTATTTATTTAACACAATGTATTTTATTAAAAATCTAAGATGTAAGGTAAAGTCAGGTAAGTGTGTAACCGGGGCAAATGTATAGTTACCTTTATTTTAAAAATTGAAATACTGTGCTCTGTTATAATACTAATATACTAAACTTCATACTAGTTTTACCAATAAAAGTTCACATCTCCTAACTTGTTTAAATATCTTGTAAATTTATCATACCTTATTAAAAAGGTATCAGTATAGTATTTAACTCTTGGCCAAACTATAGGATAATGCTATTAATATACAAAATGCGGGACGGTTACACACTTGCCCCATTTTGCTGGGTAAGTGTGTAGTAATGAGAGTGTTTAAAAAAAATCTAGTAAACCGTTGATGATTATAAAACGCGTATCTATTGAAGGCTTACAACTGGACATATATTACGTACTTCTATGTGTAAAATTTATCAAAATGTCTTATTCACGCGAACAATGTTCTTCACACAATGCAATTTTTACTACACACTTACCTGACTTTACCTATTTACCAGATACACTGATACACATAGCTACATTAAATTAAGAATTAATTCCCGCTGACTTCTTCCACCTTCCCTATCCGGGTCATTCTATGTGTTTTCTTGTTGCATTTTTAGCAAATGGATTCTTTCTCACAACAACTGTATGAAAATAAGTAATATGCTAATTGTGATAAACACACTTATAAAGAAAGTAACAATAAAGCTTACCAGTTATCATGTTCACAATATTTGTCAATGAGTTGAAATTATGTTTATTACTTTTTCCCGACCAATTGTAAGTTAAAGATACATTATGAGCTATAATTTTTGCTAAAATTCTGTAAGTGGTATCAACAACATCTTTGCCACCCAACATTTGTAGGATTGTTACCTTAAATAGTAAAAACCATTGAATTTTTAAATGTAAGTTCTAAATATAATACATACCACTGAAGTCATGTAGTTGACATTTTCTAATTCTTTATTTAAATCCTCCAGTTCTTCTCTAGTTGTACATGGATTAATTTCCTTATTAACATTAATAATATCTTGGTTATCACTGTGGTTACCATTATTGTTTATATTTATTAGAAATTTTACATCATCTCTTAGCTTTTGTACTTCTATAATGATTTGTCGAATCAAACCTATAAAGTAAAAAAAAAAAATAGAAAAAATAGAGAAAATAAGATTGGCTTAGTCCAAGTTGACTACCTTCATTTTGTTGACATTTAGTGCATGCAGACACATATGAGGACGTGCTAGCAGAGTTAATAAAACTAGTAGCAGGTGAACCAACTCTTGATGATGATGGTGTAAAAATGTTATCATTTATTGATGTGTGTGATATGCAATTTTTGGTCAAAATTGTGTTACTTTGAGTGGCTGATACCAAAGGCGTTACATTTGACGTATTTATGTTTTTTCTTCTTATAACCGGTGCTTCCGCAATGAGGGCGTCTTCATCGCTTTCAAAGCTAGACGTTCTTTCATACTGAGAAAAATGTTTAGGAGGGCGCTTATTCCGTCTGTCTGGCGTGTTATTGTCATCTTCATCTGTTTGAGATACAGAAGACTGCGTTTCTAGAAACTTCAGTTTTTTTATTGCCTTCGTGTAGTCGCCTAAAAATAATGTATTATATATGTATTATAATAATGTATTATGTCTTACCTGTCGAATAAAGAATTTTTACTTTAGACTCACCGCACCTTCCTTGATGGAGAGGTAAGTGGTTAATTAGAGCTTTATTTTTCTCTGTGTCGTTTTTGAAGTACCCCGGCCAGTAACACATCAAAGGATTGTCATCTGGATCAACAATCCAGGTTGATGAAATTATAGCTGAAGGAGTCACGTTATCTTGCGTTTCTTCAGGAAATTCCACCACGAGATATTTTTTACTAAAATTTTTAAAAAGTTACTTAGATTAAACTAAAACTAAAGACAAATTATTGCACATAAACAAGCAATATTACAACAAATGTATAAGTGTATGATACAAAGTTAAATTAAATACACATTATATATAAACTATATTACAATGAATGCAGAAGTGGAGAACATACATAATTTTCATTAAATGGAATTAGAATTCCTTTACATTTTATGTCATGCACAGTAAACTCAATAAAATTGTTTTGTTCATTAAATGAAACTTCATACAGAGAGAGAACAGAGCTATCAGTAGGATACATTGTGAATGGTTTAAGAATTTGAAATTCTCTCCCTATAACAGTTACTGTGACGTTATTTCTTTTCATATACATAATTTTTACAATCCTATTGTCTTTTAAAAACACGCACGAATCGCTTTTATTACAAATTAGTAATTGATTTTTATAAGAAATGGATTTATAAAATCGATCGTCTGATTCCTTTATTAATGGGCTGATATTTGTCACTTCTCTGCCATAAATACAAACACTGCTGTTCACAACATTTCTGTTTGCAATCTTAGACTTTTCAGATAATCTATTGACAATTTGCTGTAAAGATTGGTTTGGTTTTCTTAATTTTCGCTTGAGGTACCCTAAATAGTTTTCAAATGGAAAACAGTTGACAGTGTTTAACGACTGAAATAGTTTTGCTTCACTTGCAAGATGTATTACAGTATGCGTGTTATAAACACAAAAATTTTCACCATAAATTTGTACTGCATTTTTTACAAAAAGGCGCAGTAAATCATTGGCATAATCATTGTATTCTTCATTTAGACTAGGAACCAGAAGAATAGTCAATCCGAATTTTAACAACATAAAGTTACAGTAGACATAATTAGACACAATATTTTACAATATAACAGGTCCCAGATAAAGTAGAAACTGTCGAAATTCAGTCGCTTTCCATAATTCTATTTCTAAAATCGATCGAGGTTTACGATTTAATTCTTTAGGCCAGTATTCACGAGCTAAATCAATCTTTTTATTCACTTCGGCTTTTTTAACGTTACTTAGCCTATACAAGGCACTACCATCCCTCCACTCATATAAAAGCTTTCTGACGACTCCAAGGCAAATTGAGTGCATGTAATCTATTGGGAAACATGTAACTAAATCTATATTTAATTTCGATAAGGGCGTTTCACCTTTGTGGTGTCGCCGATTATCTTTGTTCCTAAAGGACGCATCTGTTCTGATCAGAGAATTCATATTCAAAAATTTCATCCTTCCGGTACTATAAACGCCTTCTACACTGCATTTGTCACATCCAAAATATCCATTATGACCAATTATATTTTTAATAAATGCCTTGCCATTGCCATGGCCCCTTGCAGGGGCATCACAGCAAAATGACCTTATTTTTATCCTGATATCTTCGCCTTCATTTTCAATTATTAGTCCATTTTCTTCAAAATATAACAACTCTTCAACAAAGTCTTGTAAAAAATCTTCTAATGGAGGCTTACTGTTTCCACAAAAAATCGCGATCACAAAGGGAGATTCCTGCTCTAGAGATGCAATTCTACCAAGAATAGGCCAGAATGATTGTTTTGATGACTTGTGAAGAGGTAATCCATCAATATTAAAGTCAATCGAAAATATCTTTCTTTTAATTTGATATCGTTTAACAATATCCATGAGTGCAGCCCTAAGTCCAAAGTAATAAAAATATCCACAACCCATTTGTTTATTAATTGAAAGATTTCTAGGAGTTCCTAGCAAAGTTCTAGCATCTTTTGGTAAATCAGACAAATTCGGATTACCTGATAACCATTTCAACAAATCACTTAGAGCAGACTGTGAAACATTGTACTTCAAATACCAATTTGTTAAAAATGATTTAGCATCTCTGTCTTCTTCTTTTTTTTCCGAAGCAGAATCAGTTGAGGTATCATCTAACTTCTCAATCTCGTCCTCAGATTAATAGGCACAACTTTCAATTTTTGACCTCACATCAAGAGATGAATTTAGAGAATTAGTTTCGATTTCTGTTGATGACCATGTATCATACTGATGGTAAACATTTTCTTCGTCATTTTGGACAGTATTTTCAGTATTTGTTGCAAAATGTATTAATTTAGGTTGAAGTGGCAAATATTCAAGGCGTGATAAGTTCACCATAGCATCTACATTTTTCTTCATTTGTCTATAATTATAACTCTTGCTTCGTCGTTTATAAATTTTATTCTCGTTCGACATTATAATGAACAAAATGTTAAAAAAAAAAGCCGTTAAACCTAACAGGTATGATGATCTAATACTATGTTTAAAAATTTAACCACAAGATTGGCAACGGTAACTTGCGGGAAAAACGGGTGATTCAAAATCACTATTATTTGCTATCCAATAGAATTTACGTATTTTTGAATTTCTCTTCGCTTATTGGTACTTCGAATCCCGATTAAAATCGCACAGTGAACCCCGGTGAATACTAAACGAACATAACCTATCTCTTATTTTACCGGTAAGCACCAAGAAAAGATCCGAGTTAGTCGGTTTCAGGAAAACCATGCTTAATAAACATACATTTTTCAGGAATGGTTGATTTATAAAACGCCAACCGAAATTACGGTTATACATTAAAACACATTATAAAATCCACCAGTATAAATTTCATTACTGATTACAATTTACTTTTATACTATATCTATATACTTACTCGTTACTGTTCGCCATTATTAGGTACACCAATGGAGCACACTCATCCACGTTTGGTTATTTAAATAGTAGACACAGATAGGTATCACAACTCACAACAATTATAATCGCTTGCTTGTATGGCGACGCTACCACTATTTGCATGAAGGGTTAATATTTTACGTTTACACGTGTTGCGCCGGCACGATATGTTGTCCAGCCAATGACATATTAGTTGAAATAGCACGTGGAGTTATTTGAACACAAACAAGTGGCGCTAATATCAAATATCAATATTAGATTTTAGGTTAAGTTAATAAAATAATAAGAAGTAATACTTATTCTGCATTAATAACTAAAGCTAATCGCGATAATCACACGTGTATCGCATTAAAAAATAATTTTAATTTAACATTGGTGGTACATATACAGTGCACTCTCGATTATCCGGGGTAATGACCGGGAAGGGGTGCACGGATAATCGGAAATCACGGATAATCGGGAATCACAGATAAATGGTAAGACGAAACGCAAAAAACTCTATATTTATGTATATGTATCTATTTGTAAGTTTTCTCTAAATTCTGAATGTACAAAATACATATTTAAAAAGATATCTGTACGTTACATGTAGACACGTATCTATAAATGTACGGATTTAAATACACAACAAACAAAAAGTATGAAATTTAGAAGAAACAACCAAAAATACAAGAAAATGAAAAGTAATTCTTAATTTTTCACTCGTTTAATGATTTAATGTGATTTGTGATCTATTCATTTTAATCTTTTCCAAAATAATCATTTATTGTTGATTGTTTTGTATTCTTATTGGCTTTGCACCTAATGTCGGCACGAAGATTATGTAAAGCAAGTTTTATAGGTAACAACTCATTGCCCTGCTGCTCTAAGTACTCCAAAAGACCTTGCACGTGTTCAAGAGCACGGGAGTGTGGAATTCGGTTTTCGATTACAAGATCTCCGTATGATTGTTGTCACTACTTCCACCTTCTTCCACATTGTCACAAATGCGATTAACAATATCCTCTTCTGTAAGTGTCATGTACCCTGGTAAAGACTCGTCAATATGCAACCACTCTTCAATGTTTTGTATGTCAACATCTTCGCATCTATTCTGGGCACGTAAAATGCTACGCAGTTCGGCAAGTGGTATGTTAAACTCAGCATCGTCGTCGTCAGAATCAATGTCTTCATTTTGATCTTCATCATAACGGAATATTTTCTTCCAAGATTTTTGTAGTGTTGTTGACCGCACTTTGCCCCAGGCCTTTTCCAGTTCGTAGATTGCATCCAATAAGGTTAGGTTCTTCCAAAACGTTTTTAGATCAGAATGTTCATCACTCACTATTTGAAGCAAACCACTACGATAATGACGTTTCATTGTGGCTATCACGCCCTGATCCATCGGCTGAATCAGGGCTGTTACATTTGGTGGTAAATATTTAACAAATATCTGCCCATCGCTTGATTTCAACGTTAATTCGGGAGGATGAGATGGAGCATTGTCCAATAGCAGTACAGCTTTTTGAGGTAATCCAAGAGATTGGAGATGCGTCTTTACCTGGGGCACAAACTTTTTATCAAACCATTCTTTAAAAATTGCTCTATCCATCCACGCACCCTTTTGATTGAAATAATCTACAGGCAAGTTTAAAACATCCGTTCCTTTAAAAGACCGCGGTCTTTTTGCCTTCCCAATAACACAAAGCTTTACTTTATGGGTACCGTCAGCATTTGCACAACACATAGCAGTTAAACGTTCTTTCGAAGATTTGTGACCTGGTGCTTGACGCTCCTTCACAGAAGCAAGCGTTTTTGTTGGCAGACATTTCCAATACAAACCAGTTTCGTCGGCATTGTATATTTGTGCGGGGAGTAAATTTTCACTCTCAATAAACAAACGAAAGTCTTTTACGAAAGCCCCGAGCTGCGACTTCATCGTTGCTTAGCTTTTCTCCGTGCATACTTATTTGACGAATACCATGGCGCTTTTTAAATCTCGTCAACCACCCTGAAGACGCATTAAATTCACCTTCCATTCCCAGTGCATCGAAGAAATTTTGCTTTACTTGGCACAAATGGTTCCTGAAACGGGAATTGCCGCACTTCTTTGCTGATTAAACCAAGTTACCATGGCGTTGTCTAATTCTTGATAGGTTGCTGGTTTCATCGTTTTTCGTTTTGATAAACCACTGGCACTATCAGAATTAGCCGCATATTTTATTAGGTGTTCTTTATTAGATTTAATATCACGCACTGTTTGCTCGCCCACATTATATTGTATTGCTACGTTTTTAACACCAACTCCATTTTCTAGTTTATTTACAATTTCCAGCTTTTGTTGGATAGACAAAACAACACGTTTTCGTTTTGACGACATTAAGCAAGCACAATGTTATTTTACTAGAACGGTAAAACTCTATTTCCCATTTATAACGCTCTCGTATCTAGTCACTTTACAACAATGTGAATCGTCTAGGCGGTGTGTAAAATGAGCGTGTCTGGACCTGTCTGCAGCACGGTTTTAGTGGGGGAATTGCGGATTAACCGTGCCGGCACGGTTAATCCACTTTTGAGATGTTAGCACGGTTAAGCGGCAAACCGGATAATCGGCCCCCGGAAAATCGAGAGTGCACTGTATACATAAGAAAGCTAATAGATAACCTAAGTGATTTTATTTAAAAAAAAATATCAGTTTCAGGATAAATTTTTACTGCAGAATGCCATATATTACTGGTCCAATAAGGACTACCTATTGGAATGTGTAATAATGAATTACAGCAATGTGCCAGCAGTGACCCGTTAACGGCTACCAGTGCCAGAACACAACCAGCATTGCCCATACCCAGCCAGCTAACGGCCGGTTATGATGTGTTTGCTGGGATATGCATAAACTAGTGTTAACTATATTTTATTGTTACAATTGTTATTGCACTTAACGGATTACAAAGATAATAAACTATAAGCTTAAATATTGTTAGAACTCTCGTGTCCCACGCGTATATCCTATTCCGTAACCGCCGCGTACCCCGTACGTGCTTGTCCCTTCACTTGTCATAATGCCAACCCCTCTTTTTTCCCTTTTGTTGCCAACTGTATCATAATTGTTTTACTGTCTATTACATTCGGCCAACCTGACAGTATTTACCCCCTGGTAAATCCTTAACAAATTATAACAAATTAACTTAATTCTACAAGTACAACATTATCGTAAGTATATTCACTCTAGCTCATAGTCTTTATATTTGGCAGGCAATTTTCTTCGGCGAGTCCCTTCAGTTGGTAACGTCTGGACTTCTGGGGTTTCGTCTTCGAGCACACAACTCTCTCTCTCGTTTCGGTTGTTGTCCTCGGAGTAGTCTTCTTCATCATCTGTTCCCATTAATTCCAGATCTGTGTCGTCATCTTGAATATCTTCATCTTCGTGGTTCTGGTACAATCTTAACTGACTCACGTGTGCTGTGGTACTGTATGGTCGCGTACCATCTTTGGTGAGACTTGCAATGCGGTATGTATCGCCTGGTAATATCCCTACTACAACAAATGACGCTTTGTATTTTGGATGTAATTTGGTTGGTTGCCCTGTCGCTGGCGTTGCCCACTTCATTGCCACAATGTCTCCTGGTTTGTAGTTCATCTGGCACCGATGTTGGTCATACCGGTCCTTGGTCTTCTGCTGCGCTACCTCACATCTACTTCGGACTTGGTCTTGTATCGCCGTTGGTTGTACCCAGTTTTGCTGGCCGTAATGTCTCCCACTGGTTGTCTCGAAATTCCGGGTTGTAGCCCATCAGTATTTCATACGGAGTTTTGCCTGTGGTCTGATTCACTGACGTATTCATGGCCCATTCCACGTCAGGTATCTTGTGATCCCATTGCTCCTCTTCACCTAACGTTGCGATTAGGGATGGAACCAGTGTCTTCATGACCCTCTCTGCCATTCCATTGCCTTGGGGATGTCTGGGGGATATCAGAGTATGCTTACAACCAATATCATTGAGATATTTTGCAAAATGACCAGAAGTAAAACTTGTTCCGCGATCAGTCACTATACGGTTTGGTATACCAAAATTTGTACGAACGACTTCAATTTCTTTAATGTCACTTCCGTTTTTGTAGATTTGACCGGATACAGTTTAACAAATCGCGAAAACGCGTCGATGATCACTAACACATGCATGTTACCACGTTTGCTTGGGATAAAAGGTCCGCAGTGATCTAAATGTACTCTATAGAAAGGTCTCTTTGGAATAGGTAACGGGTGCAATTTGCCCGGTTGCCTACCTCCCGGCACTTTCGTAAGCAAGCACTTAATACACGAACTTACATGTCGTCGCACGTATCGCCGCATCCGAGCAAACCAAAATTTCGATCGTATACTAGTCAATGTTCGGTCTACACTAAAATGTCCCTTTAAGTCGTGATGTTCGATGCACGTTGATTTTCGCATAGAGTCCGGAATAACATAACGCAAGATTACACTATCGTTTACATTTACCTTTCGATATAACCTTCCATTCTCTAATTGATAATTCATTATTAAACTTTTTTCATGCGGGTCTCTTTCTGAATCATCCTTCTCCAGTAATCGTATTAATTCCAGTAATCGCTTATCACTCCGTTGAATCATCAAAATTCTTTCTTCTTCTGTAAGTATCTGCATCACGTCTAGCCGTTCATATAGGTGTAACAAGGTATCATCTCGATCGTTTACTGGTGCGCGTGATAACGCGTCTACGTGAGCCATCTTCAATTCTGTAATAATTCTGTAAATCATGTAATAGATTATTCATATCTTCATGCTCCACACTTGTCATCTTATGGCATAACTCCTTATTCCAAAGACCAATCAGAATCTGTTCTTTTGTTTCTGATACACTTAACTTCAAATCTCGACATAGCTTTACCTTTTCGTGGAAATACACGTTGATGTCTTCGTCTCTATGTTGCATCCTTTCAACAATTTTTTCCACTTTGTGCTAGTATTTTCTGCTACAATGAAAGTTGCTTTAAATTCTGTCATGAATTCTCTCCATGTATGTAGTTTTTCTACATGCGCCTCATACCAAAAGTGTGCACCAGCCTTTAATTTCGTCCTAGCTATCTCTACTATAATTGCATCATTTAATCCATGTAAAATTTGCAATCTCTCTAAAGTTTCGACCCTACTCTTTGCTGACGTTCGATTACCATCATACTCACTGATGTTTCTTAACAATTCTGGCATAATACTCATTACTCCGGTATTGTTCATGTTTACACTCGGACTGGGGCTTGCCATTGACATTCTATCTAATAATGTTTCTAAAAACCTATCTCTATGTTTATTATCTTCAATAATACTGTGTAACAGCTTATTCATATCCGTGGCTCCTGTAACAATTGTGTCTTCAGATTGTTCTGACATACCTGTTCGCGATTCTGATACTGCTCTCGCTTCATTTCTTACTAAATCGTCTTGAAATTTATCAAAAACGTTACTTGTTTCTTTGTTCTCCATTTTCTTCCTTACGTAGTGCTGTGAACTGATGGTCCAAGCATAAAATTTAAGAGAAATTAAAAAATGACAAAATTAATTTAGCTAGCTCAGCAAAAATGAATTCAAAAGGGTGCCAGAGATACTTAAATCTCAAGGTTAATTTACTAAAAATTAATAGTGGGCGGTTGCAAAAATGACTTTCATTTAAAACCCCAAAAATAGAACTGGCAAAACCAAAAATAAAAGAACTAGTGATTTTAAAATGATATATACAATCATTAAGTTTATTTTTAAAAAAAAAGAAAAAGAAAAAAAAAATATTTTAATTACAATTAGCAGGATAATAAAAACCATAAATAAAGGATTCTGGCATAAAACAAACCTGCATATGACTCTACAATTAAGAAAAGACAATGCAAATCCTTTAGCAAACAAAATGGAAGATTCGTTCTAGAAGGAATTTCATAAAAAAAAATCATCCACGCGGTCATGAAATCTAAACTATAATTTACACGTGGAGAAATAGATACAAATTACATTGAAATTTAAAATTTAATAGCTCAAAGCTTCACTTCACCTTCCCCGAGGTGATTAACAAAAATACAAAACAATTAAAAAAAAAACGGATAATTTAACACACTTTCGCGGAATCCTCTAGAACGTTTTACAATAATTACTGATCTAAAATCCAAAATGTGTACACAATTAAACAATACAGCAATAATTAATTATGTGAGTTCCTTGAAAGCTATACAATCAAATAAACGAGCAACAATTAAAATAAAAATGAATTTACCTCAACGGCAATAAGAAAAATAAAAACAACATCTCTACTTACGGGCAACTTTCAACGAACTGCTTTTAACCTAAATAGGCCTCCCGCATATACATGAAATATACAAATCGTGCGTTGAACGCAGAGCGCAACTCTAAGAAAAACTCTAACAAATAAACTAACCAATACGGGAGTACGCAAAATATACAAATAAATGATTTTAAATATACACAACTGGCCAAAAGAAATGAAACAAACAATTAAATAAATATTCTTAATAAAATTTAGAACAGCGGAAACTCTATCATTGTTTTGACAAGGCTGATAAGGAATAAATAAAAATACACATTTGAATTTCCGAAACCCGGGGTGCCAGTCTACAGCACATCTCCAATTACTAACGGAAAACGAAAGTGTCAACGAAAATTGAGTTTTTTCCGCTTAGAAATTGTCTGCACACAAAAAATTAATATTCTAAAGTTTCCCGCACCAAACGAACAATACCGTATCTCCGCACACAGGGTGAAAACGTCACTTCCGGGTGATGAAAACTACCCGGGGTCGTGGTGGGAGTGTCCAACATACCATCCGGTTGATCCAGTGTCCAACAGCAATCGGCATAGCAGTCGGTATGGCAGACGATGTGGCAGTCGGTGTGGCAGTGGTGGGTCTGCATCATGAAGAACTTCTTCACTCCATGGATGTACCTCTCGCTTGTAACTCCAGAAGGATTACTCGAAAAATAGAACATTCTTTTAAATTGTGCTCCAACATGGCTTCAGGAACGGGATTTTTAAATTTGACAGGGCTTGACTTGATCTGAAGAGAGTGTTCGGCAATCAACGACAATAATGGGCAACTTATTTTGTAAGGATACATGCTGTTGAAAATTTCCTCGACTTCAGCTTCATTCTTCACATCGGAATTGATTTCCACTTCATTCTTCACATCAGAATTGATTTCACTTTGATTTTCGACATCTGGGGATTCTTTCTGGGAATTGATAACTTCTAGGAATTTTTCATGGGAATTGTAGACTTCTTCTGCGGATTCTCTTTGGGAATTGTTGATTACTTCTGGGAATTCTTCTTGGGAATTGTTGATTACTTCTGGGAATTCTCCTTGGGAATTGTTGACTACTTCTGGGAATTCTTCTTGGGAATTGTTGATTACTTCTGGGAATTCTGCTTGGGAATTGTTGACTTCTTCTTTCTCTACCTCTAACTCACCGAAAACCTCAACCTCGATATCCTCTTCGGATCCAACATCTTTTTCGCTACCTTGTATATCATCACCTCTAACTTTTCCGCAACCTTGTATTTCAAACTTAAAACTATCATCACAATATTTCATTTTTTCATCATCCTTTTCATCATCATTTTCCATTATCTCAACATCATCATTTTCATCATCAACATTTTCATCATCATCAACATTTTCCTCTTCTCTACCTACATCATCAACAACTTTCTCTTCCCTTTCTTTATTCAAAACAACAACATTTTCATCAACTTTATCTTCCCTTTCTTTATCTAAATCATCAACAACTTCATCAACTTTATCTTCCCTTTCTTTACTCAATTTAACAGCATTATCATCAACTTTCTCCTCATTAGAAGTATCTGAACCCCGATTGATTTTATCCCCTTCCGTCTGAATCTCTTTCTTTTCTTTATCAACAACACGGTAATCTTTTTTCAAACATCCATCCATTTTCTCAATACTTCTGTCATAATTCTGTATCATTTGTTTCATCATTGCCATCATCTCATACATACTACTAATACTTTCCTTAAACTGTCTCCTGAATATCCTTTTCGTCCATCCTTCCCTTTGTTCCTGCCACAATTTCCTTTTCGTCGATCCTTCCCTTTTGTCCTGCCACAACCGACTCCTTCCTGCCATGAGTTCCTTGGCTCCGCAACTCTGGTCTCCAGGAACGTCCACTTCCTGATCCCTCGTGGTCCTGTCCATCTTCATACTCGCAGCGGTGTACATAAAAAGTTTATGAAACGCACACGGTCATCAGCCTTATCAACGCAACGAGAAATTCTCACAAATTCAAAACACGGGATCCTAACCTTACTAATTACAATTACAATCATATCGTGCTTCGCACATTGGGATTGCCAAAAATATATACTCAAAAACTGCATGAGAATTTACAATTAAAAAAAAAATGCAATAATGTCGTGCCTCGCACGTTGGTCGCCATAAATTATATGGTGACTGCAAGAGTTTACAAATAAAAAAAAAACAAAATTACAAAGCATGAATATAAGATTCTGTACAAAAATGCAATAAAATCGTGCCTCGCACGTTGGGCGACATAAATTTATGCTGTGAACTGATGGTCCAAGCATAAAATTTAAGAGAAATTTAAAAATGACAAAATTAATTTAGCTAGCTCAGCAAAAATGAATTCAAAAGGGTGCCAGAGATACTTAAATCTCAAGGTTAATTTACTAAAAATTAATAGTGGGCGGTTGCAAAAATGACTTTCATTTAAAACCCCAAAAATAGAACTGGCAAAACCAAAATAAAAGAACTAGTGATTTTAAAAATGATATATACAATCATTAAGTTTATTTTTAAAAAAAAGAAAAAGAAAAAAAAATATTTAATTACAATTAGCAGGATAATAAAAACCATAAATAAAGGATTCTGGCATAAAACAAACCTGCATATGACTCTACAATTAAGAAAGGACAATGCAAATCCTTTAGCAAACAAAATGGAAGATTCGTTCTAGAAGGAATTTCATAAAAAAAATCATCCACGCGGTCATGAAATCTAAACTATAATTTACACGTGGGAGAAATAGATACAATTACATTGAAATTATAAATTTAATAGCTCAAAGCTTCACTTCACCTTCCCCGAGGTGATTAACAAAAATACAAACAATTAAAAAAAAAACGGATAATTTAACACACACTTTCGCGGAATCCTCTAGAACGTTTTACAATAATTACTGATCTAAAATCCAAAATGTGTACACAATTAAACAATACAGCAATAATTAATTATGTGAGTTCCTTGAAAGCTATACAATCAAATAAACCGAGCAACAATTAAAATAAAAATGAATTTACCTCAACGGCAATAAGAAAATTAAAAACAACATCTCTACTTACGGGCAACTTTCAACGAACTGCTTTTAACCTAAATAGGCCTCCCGCATATACATGAAATATACAAATCGTGCGTTGAACGCAGAGCGCAACTCTAAGAAAAACTCTAACAAATAAACTAACCAATACGGGAGTACGCAAAATGTACAAATAAATGATTTTAAATATACACAACTGGCCAAAAGAAATGAAACAAACAATTAAATAAATATTCTTAATAAAATTTAGAACAGCGGAAACTCTATCATTGTTTTGACAAGGCTGATAAGGATAAATAAAATCACATTTGAAATTCCGAAACCCGGGTGGCAGTTACAGCAGAGGTTTAAGTGAATCAGTATCCGCTTCTGAATAAATGTTAACTATATTTATTGTCACAATTGTTATTGCACTTAACGGATTACAAAGATAATAAACTATAAGCTTAAATATGTTAGAACTCTCGCGTCCCACGCGTATTCCTATTCCCGTAACGCCGCGTAACCCGTAGCGTGCCTTGTTTCTTACTTGTCATCATGCCAACCCCTCTTTTTCCCTTTTGTTGCCAACTGTATCATAATTGTTTTACTGTCTATTACATGATATCAATCAATATTAGATTTTAGGTTAAGTTAATAAAATAATAAGAAGTAATACTTATTCTGCATTAATAACTAAAGCTAATCGCGATAATTACACGTGTATCGCATTAAAAAATAATTTTAATTTAACATTGGTGGTACATATATACATAAGAAAGCTAATAGATAACCTAAGTGATTTTATTTAAAAAAAAATATCAGTTTCAGGATAAATTTTTACTGCAGAATGGCATATATTACTGGTCCAATAAGGACTACCTATTGGAATGTGTAATAATGAATTACAGCAATGTGCCAGCAGTCACCCGTTAACGGCTACCAGTGCCAGAACACAACCATCATTGCCCATACCCAGCCAGCTAACGGCCGGTTATGATGTGTTTGCTGGGATATGCATAAACTAGTATCGCAAATAGTTTGGACATTAAAAGAATAATATTCCTTTCCGAAAATTAAATAAATACTATTAAAAATGTACCCGAACCCAGTGTGAACAGTGGTGTAAAAAACCCTTCACAAATTATAAAGTATATACTCTTCTACTACTACTAATGTTCCTTTTTCTAGGAGAACTTCTATGATAATTAGTCTCACTGTTTTAGAATTTATTTTTACCCTTGCGAGTATTTCCAATTCAGTTGCAATCTTTGTAGCACTAATTGTAGAATTTTTTTTTATTATGATTATTCTTTAGCTTGTTTAGTCAGGATTGCCTTCATATTTATATTTTTATGATATGTCGTCGACAGTGAAGCTACTTTTTTCACAATTTCACTAATTTTCTTACAAATGCACCCTCTTTAAAATGATCTACTATTAATTTACGAAGATCAAGTTTCTTGATGATTTCCTTCCATTTTCTGCTTTAAGGTGGATCCTCATGCACGCGAATTAGGGATTTTTTTTCGGCGGAACATTTCCTATTGGTAAAAAATATTTAAAAAGGAATTGACCCGAAATTTTTGCAAACATTTTAAGATTTGGCGATGTCGCAGAAATATTAAATATAATTTAACTTTAAGTGAATATTGTCTTTGTTGCACATTTGGATAGTCTTTTATTTATTCAGCTAATTTTATGATTACAGTTGTGAGTTGATTGTGGTTATGTTGTTTTTATAATAACGTACGATTTCTTTCTAATCATCTTTAATGTAGAATTTATTTAGTAAGAAATACATGAATATAATCCGTGTTTTTTCCTTTTTAACAGTATATCTCTGATCCATATACTTCGGTTAGATTTGTAGGTTTGTAATAAAATGGTTCATTCACCTTTTGCACTCTTTTAAAAAGCAGATATCTTTCATATACTATATTGGCTTTAGGCTTTAACTGTGTGTCGAAAGCTTTTAATACTTCTTCGAGTTTACATGTTTCGTAATCCATTCCAAAGGTATTAAATAAGTTAAGTGCTTCTTCACCAATAGCATTTAATAATAATGCTACTTTAACCTTATCTTCTTTCTCATGTTTTCAAGATGCCACCAAATATATTTTAAACTGTTGTTTAAATATTTGCCAACTGTATGCTGCATTAGTCAAATCTAATTCTTTGGGTATTCTTCCCTCCATTTTATTTTTAGGTTAGCTTCCCCTTTTTACTTTTACTAGACACTTCTTTAGACAGTTTACCACACTACTATTTATGTTTCTACACACGTGACACCATGTTATATGTCTTACTGACATATATTAATAAAACTTATTACGTTTTAGTAATAACTTTATTATAGTAGGTTTTATATAGTAGGTTTTATATAGTAGGTTTTATATAGTAGTTACAACAGCTCTATTACGTTACGTGTTACTTACTAACTTTTCTAACTCTAGGTACCAGTAGTACCAACTCATATTACAGGAATAAATATTGAATATGATATTAAGAAGAATATTATAACTCTAAATCAAACAAAATACATTGAGTCTTTAGCGAAAAAGTATAAATTTGGAAAATGCGAAACTATATAATACACCGATGGAAGTAAACTTAAAACTAGAACCAGCAAATGAAATCGACGTGAGGATAAAATATAGAAATTTAATAGGCGAACTTTTATATGTTAGTACCGGAACGAGGCCTGATATTGCTTACAGCGTAAATTATTTAAGTAGATACCAAAGTTGTTATGAACAAACGCACTACAAGTATGCATTAAGAGTTTTAAAATATCTATACTCAGACATACTAACCAAGAGTCTAGGTAAAGCAAACTTTGTAAAATGTAGAAACATGTTTAAACTACTGTAAAAAATAGTTAAGTTGTAATAAAATATTGTATGTGTTGTATATAAAGACAAGGCAAATGTAAGAAGGCGTGTTGAGTGTGGTGTACATTTACCTTTTATATGTGTAAGCGCCATCTGTACTTTATATAATACAACTACGTTCGTGTGTGTCAAGTCATGTTATGAGACTAGTTGAGTCGAAGTAAAATGTAAAGTGTATTCACATAGTATTAATAAATAAAACTAAAGATATAAGATATAATGGTTTTATTATTCTTCCAACAGTACAGTTCTTCGAAATGTGTCCCAATTTCTTGCACGAATAACATACTGGTTGTTTGAATTGTTCTCTCGATGTAAGCCTGCTGCTACCTGATGGTCTGTTCTCGGTGCTGTGGTTATTAATGTTAGTTCTCCCATACCTATTCGTTTCATGTTTAGAAATTCATGTATCCCGTGCAGTAAGTCATCTGTGGTAGAATGGTCTTTCATGAGCATGGCATCACACAGCGTTTTCGACCGCAACCCTATCAATACCTCTCTCTTCAGCTCCTTGACATTCAAATTCAATTCAGTACACATTCTAACCTTTTCATGGAAATACGAATCCACTGATTCTCCTGTCCTCTGCGTTCTATTTATCATTTTCTTATACTTGTCCGATGTCGCTTCTTTCGTAATAAATGTTGCCTTAAATATCTGGACAAAATCTTCCCATGTGCTGATCTGGGTGCTCTTTGTCATGTACCAATGGTGCGCTCCAGATACCAATCTAATTCTCGCAGTCTCTAATATATAGTTGTCCGGAAGATTGTGCAGCAGCTGTGCACTCTCCAAAGTGTAGATCCAGACTTCAGCTTTTTCGGTATTACCGTCAAAGTTCGGTATCTTTTGCAATAAGTCAGGCATCACCGCGGCACTACTTACAGGGGTCGGTTCTGGTGTTGTACTAACTATTTTCTCTACTAACCTCTCCAATAACATATCTCTTCGTCGATTTTCTAACATCATTTGTTCGAATAACTTCGTAATGGTATCACTCCTGTTTCCCGCGTCTTTTCCCATTGTTTTATTACGCACTTCGTATTCTTCACCTTGATTTTCCCTTTCAAGCCGACTTTGAAACTGTTCAAACGATTCACAATTGTAAACTCCGTCGCTCTTGCTCATCGCCATCCTCTATCTTACGCAGAACACGTATCACCTCGTTTTGTCCGTTTTACCGTTTTTCTAACCTCACTTTCTTCCACTTGCCGCTCAACTCAAATATCTCCGTCTCCAGGGCGTATTACTCGATCCTGTAGCACCAATTCCCAATCTTGATACCGATCCAGTCCCGATCCCACTTCTGAAGTTGTAGATTGATGGCCTTTTTATGTTTAAAATGGTAAATAAAACGCGGGCTTTCTTTTTGTCCGTTTATTTCCAGAACCTCCTTCTCCACTCTCCTATCTTCTCCCGTGTATGGCGGCACTGCCCCTAAGTTCACCTCGTGTAAAGGCGGGAAAATTTAAAATTTAAAAATGCAGCCTACTATACCACACACATATGAGGAGCAAACTTTCAAAAGGAATATTATCCCTTTTTCAAGGATTGGAGAAAAGAGCTGTTTTGTGATTGCTGCAAAACTAAATAATGCAAATAAAATTTGTAAAGTGATATATGTAATACACACTTTCGTAAAGCCAAATGCCAAAAATAAGAGATGTAGTTCATTTACAAATCTGATTAATTTATTAATTATTTAGGATAAAATTCCTTTTGGAAAAAAAATGGTAATTAAAATCTATTTGAATCAAAAATGTTGGATAAAATTCTTTTTGAAATAATCTTTATGAAAAAAAGTGTTACATACTAATTGACTGAAAATAGGAATAATACAAAATAAATTTATAATAATAAATTTATTTTGTATTATTCCTATTTTCAGTCATTTTATTATTTTATTATTTTTAGGAAACAATATTAATTTTAATTGTTATATAAAAACACCACCATCATCCTCATTGCAATCACAAGGTTCATTCCCTTCTTGGCCGGTGGAGCAGTCTAAGTGTGGTTCATCCAATAGTAATTCTTTAAAAAAAATAAGTTTTTCTTCTCGCTGCCAATTTTCGTCGTATAATAACAGCAAAGTTTTGAGGTTTTTTAATTTTTCTTCCTTTACTGGGTTTTTCAATACCTTTTCTTTTACATTCAAGTCCTTTAAAACTTTACCTTTTTTTGTTATAATTTCAAAACTTTTAGATAAGTCGTCGTTTCTGTAATATGGTTCCATTTTTGTTTTAACAACTCCCTTAGAATCTTTTCTTAATATAATTCTTTTCATGTCTTTCATACCTTTTAACTTTTTCAAACTTCCATCAAGAGCCTTAAAATCTTTGATTGTCCAATCTATTCCTAGCTGTTTTACAGTTCCCACTTCTTTATAAATTTCCATGTACTCTTCAGAATTCAATATCACTTCTATTTTCTTAAGCTTCTTTTCAAGACGTCCAAACACCCGATCCGCTGGCAGAAAGCAGTGCCCTCTAACCGGAAACGTAACTGTAATTTCTTGTAATGTCACAGGAGCACTTTTTGACAGCCAAAGGGCCAGAGCATACATAACAAATGAGTTTTTATTTTGCCCTGCACACCCGTCTGCAAATAAACGTAACACTTTGCAATTATCCGAAAAGTATGGGAATTTAAGAAACTTGTTAATGGCAGATCCAATTTCATTTGCTCCTCTAGCGGCTTGGGTTTCAGTCCAGGTGTAAAAAAAGGGAGACGAAGTTGCGACATCCGTAATACAAAAATATAGAAGGAAAGCTGCCTTAAGTAATATGCTTCTCCCACAGGCAGTTTTAGGCAGATTTTGAACCTGCTGTAGGTCGAAACAAAATACCTCACTATTTTCTTCATTTTTATTCATCAATAAGTGAAATTGTTTTGCTCTCAATTTGTGTAGTCTTAACTCTGTCATCAAATTAACTTTTTGTAATTCAGTGCAATTCTTTAGTTCATTTTTCTTTTTAAAACAGAAACTACAAACATCCGACGCTGGTGACCCGAAGCCATTGTTAAAATCAACAGAAAAGATCTTATAAAAGAAACTATATTTTACCCTGTGATTTTCAGCAACAATGGAATTGTACAAATTCCACAATTTTCTTATATTTAAATGGGCAGGCAAATACAATCTTTTCGGTTTCTTGCGATTGTAATGACTTTCTGTGGCACGAAGCTTTCCAATAAACTTTTTAACCTCTTCTCTTTTTTCATTATTCTTTTTTGAACGCCTGTCTCCTCTTCTCTCCTTTATGTCATGTCCAAATCTTATATTCTTTGTAATCGTATGCAACCGTTTTAAAGAAATTCCAAAACATTTTAAAAACATTTTTTGGCACACTCTGTAGGTTTCCCCATTTTCCGTAACCATTTGGTATTTTGCCGATAAAACATGTTGTTGATTTCGGCAATTGGCTTTATATTTTTCCCTGTGCCTCTTTGGATCAGAAACTTTACAGAAATATGATAATCTTCTGTCTTGAACATGCTTATCCACAGTTTGAAAAATGTTATTTCTTGCAGTAATTATATCGCGCCTTCTTATTTTTAAACATTTATATGTAGGCCCATTATGTGTGCAGGGACGTTCAAAGTTTTCCAAATTCGGAAAATGATCGAAATATCTAAAATATAAAAAAAGTAGGGTTACAAATTATTAAATTCTCGTCCTATTACCTTAATTGCTTTGCTTTCTCTTTTTTTTGTTGTTTTCTTCTTCCTTTTTCGACTTCCTTCATTTGCTTCGCTTACTAAAACACCATCTAAATCCATCTTAATTCGGTAAATACACTTCAAAGAATAAACGAGCTGATTTTCGTCAGTATTTTATGTAAACAAAAAAATAAAATTCCATTTGAAAAGAAACTTTAGGATAATAATCCTTTTGAAAAAATTGCAATATTTTGACATTTATTTTATATGGGATAAAATTTTTTTTGAACGCCATAGATTTGGTAACATGTGGATATAGTATTGAAGCACGCAACACCACCTATAAGTCAGTAGCTGAATTAATTGGATAATATTCCTTTTGAAAGTTTGCTCCTCATATGTTAAGGTATTTTGTGCTGGCATTTCCTGTTCTCTGTAATCCGTTGTTGGGATTTTAAGAGATGTTATGTTTGTTTTAGTGTTTTCCTCTACTGTATGTAAATTTGGTGCATCTTGAATTGTGGTCAATACTTTATCTAAGTCTAATTCGCAATTCATGTTGGACTTATTAAAATAATTCATAATGCGCATTTTACGAAACGCTCGTTGAAATTGTATTGGAGTGGGATTTACTGAATTTCCTCCCTGTCTTCTTATGGTGCCGAAGAGATTTTCGAGAGCATCTTGATTGAAACATTTTCCTATCAAATACGAAACTTTTTGCAGCTTCAAATATTCCCTTTTTTTTAAGCTATTTTTGGTTATTTGAGCGCGCTTAATGAATCTAATCTTTGAGGTAATATCTTGCCCATTCGAATTAACTATCTTTAAGATCGTGAAAAAATTCAACATTTTGTCTGGATATTCAATTTGATGTTCCTCTACAGAAAATACTTTTTGGTACAAGTTCATTTGCTTACTCCGAGAATAATTTAAAATATCTGTTAACTTGTCCATCAGATCTATAATTTCAGCAGTTGCTGTGGCAAATAATGGAAGGTAACCTAAGCTGATAAATGTGTACATTCCAGCTGCAACGCTATGGCTCAGAACTTGAACTGCATATTTGACCTTCATTTTGTCAAAATCTTAGGACATAAATGCGTCTCCGTAAGTTTTGGCGCAGCTCTATTGGGTAAAGTTTTATCCAACTCATAAAACTGTCGCACCTATTCCCACTTGCCACACTTATCACCAAAATAGAAAATCTTTTTTAGCAAATTGTTACGCACAGCTTTTATTATATGGGGAGTATCAAAAGCGTAAAGGATTCTCCAATCATAAATTCCGGTGACTCTGGTGTGACACCTAGGAGCTCCGATAAGTTTATAAAATTAGAGCCCATATCGCTTATAATTACATCTACTTGTAGTTCTATATCAGTAGTTTTTCTTATTATTTTGGAAACGTGTTCCTTTATTGTAATGCACTGGAGTGTGTGTGTGCACAAAAGTATATGCAAGGGGCTGTTTCCATTTGCTGTATAGGCTTCGTAACATAAACACTGTTACATTTTGTGCTGGCAAAAAAGGTTTCGCATTTCCATCATCTTCAAGTCCAATAATTTTAGTCCTTTTTAATATTGTAGTACAAATTCCGTTTCACCGACGTTTCATCAATACACAGCACACAGTGCCTACCTTGGGAGCTAAAGTTCTGGACTTTAGCTGCTAAACAGTTAAATAAGGCATCACTATTTATTCCAGGACCACAAAACATATTTTCGGTTATTCTGCGTAAAGTCCTCTCGCTCGGTAAATATAATATAGAATTTAAAAATCTATAACAGTTTCGTGTCAAGAAAATATATTGTCAAAGCAAATTGCGTTTGTTCGTTATTATAAGGATGGGATCTCAGCGTTTTTCCTTTCATGTTTGTCTGAAATTTGGCAAGTGTTGCCATTTCAGCACTCAAAAATTTCTCACAAAGAACTTGAAATTCTTCAGCACTAATATCTTCTAAACATTTCGTCGGCTCAGGCGTTTTTTGTTTGCGTAAAAATTTTAATTATCTTCGCAATTTGTTTTTCCGTGGCGAATATGTAGTGAGAGAAGAAGGCGTCTGGGTGGAAGTTGCAGACCGAAATGGTGATGTTTGCTCTGAAATTATCATAGCTTAAACCCTGTATTTATTATAGAAATACAACTTTATTTAATGGCATCCAATAATATTTATTTACTTTCACTAAATTTATAAATAAAAAATATGGATACCTGCTTACACACTTGTTTCTACAATAGTTTCTTCGATTTCCTCAAATTCAATAATTAGTTCTCTTTTCGGTGTTTTTATATGCATTTCATTTTGACCCACGCCTGGATTAATAAGTATATTTTCTAAAAAAAAGAAAAAAAAACCTATAAATATACCCACAAATTTTTGTTAAAACAAACTTACGTAATATTTTTATTTTCGTAGGATTATTATCATAATCCACGTGGTCTATCATCCTTTTTCCTGACGACTGCGAAGACTGTTCTAACGATGGGAATATTGTTGGGGTGGCATGAGGTTGCAGACGATTCTGAAGATCATTCAGAAACATGTTTTTCTCAAAGTGGGCAGCACATATACGGTAATTGCGATGTACTTCTTCAGGTGCCTTATTTATTAAATCATCACGGTTGCATAATAGCAACCATGTTCGTGATTTGCAAATAAATTACACCTACATGAAAAGAAGGAAATGCGACCAGAATAATATATTTACCTCTGTGGGTCTTTTGGAAATCTAAACAAATTTATCTTTGAAGTAGTTGTACAATTAGAACAACCAGGTACAGCACAATATGTCCCACCTCGTGAAGTCATGTTCAGGTTATGAGAATAAACTATATACAAATCAGTATATCGTCGGCTAAGAGTGTTAATCTGCTAACTCCGTCTAACCAAACTTTACAGGAGGCAAAAGAAAACATTATAATTATTTCCAAACGTAGAATACAACAAAATCAAAAATCCCGTTTCTTTATAACTGGGTTTCAGAGGTTTCATTAATACCTAGTTTCAAAAATTTCTTTTAGTTTGGATTTTATTGAAGTAAAAGCACATAGCGGTTTTCTGGCTTTAAAAAAAAAACGCGCACGGTGTTAGCAGGTTTTTGAAGACAAGATTTAATGCATCAAGATAGTAAACTTTATTTTGTTAACATTAGATTTTTGTTTTAAGAAGTTAGATTTTTTAAGTAAAACAACACTAAGATCATAGATAAATTAATGGTGTGGAATATTGTTGTGAAACTCATGATAATCCACGGCCATGGTGTTTTTTAGGTCTTGTAGATCATTATATTTGCTATTTTTGATTTTTAGTCTTTCTGTGTGGAGATTATCTAAATCGTTCCAAGAACAGGGTGCCATATCAGCGGCTCGTCTTTGGGGCAAAAGTTCCCAGGAATCTCCAAACCGAAGTTTATAAAATACATCGCCAGCTGGCGTGTGTCTTAAAGCGCGAATATCAGTCACCTGTCAAAGAACAAAAAAATAATATTATAAAATAATGTTGTGATCTTGTACTTGCCTTCGGATCTCCTTTTTTTTGCCTGGACGTATGCTTTTATAAAATTCAACTTTTTGAAAGGACTTGAAGAATGTGTGATCCAAATAGCTGACTTCATAGGGACGGGGATTTCTTCGAGCTATCTTGCATATAGATGCATACTCGGCAGGTACATTTATTGTCTTTGTCTTCAAACAACGTTCGATTGTGGAATGAATTGAATCGGCCTCCATTTGCCTGTGGCCGACTTTAAGGTATTTTTGTTCAATAACAACTTTATGTGTAATAGCTACATTCAAAAGCGCATTCGATATTATGCAATTACGATTTTGGTACGTTCACCCATCGCTATATAGAATGATCTTTTGATTTTCATTGTCTTGATTCATGTTTATCTGAGGCAGTACTTTATTTTTAATAAATTGGCAGCAAATGGTGGCAAATTCTTCCCCATTAATTCCTCCTTTGGTCTCGTTCCAGATATAGCAGTAACCATCTGTCTGTTGGACCGGTGGATGACATAGCCGGGTAGTCGAAACCTGTCGCCGGGTTTCAGCAATGTTTCACTTAACAGAAGCACATCAACGGAGTATCTGCTCAACGCCTCCACGAGCTCCAGCCTCTTGTCCTTGACTCTACTGGCGTTCCACGCCATGATGTTCAGGCATGATTCCCCAGGCGCACTATCCATGGACGGCTGCGACAGGGAAAACGGCTTTGAGTTTTTCGACCATCTCATTAATGGACGCTGACAATTTCTGCAGGGAGTCAAGAAGGGAAATGTCATCTGATCCCCCAGCTCCCGCGTCCACATTCCTGGCTTTATCCTTGTTGTTAATTCTAGGGTTTTGGGCCCTCCTTATGCTGCCTCTAGTTTTTGGCGTCCTCGCCTCGCCTCGCCGTGGTTGGGCGTTTTATTCATCTTAGGAGGGGGTATGGGTGCTCTGACCCCTCTCCTCCTCTATCTTACTCTCCTCAACAGGCAGGTTCTTAGCCGCCGCTCCCGCATACGATTTCGAGCCATCAGCGGGGCGCAAGGCCCCCGGGGTATTGTTCTTGTTGACCGGCGGCATCGGTCTAGCTTTGGGATATCTAGGGCAGCCCTAATAGCTAGCCGGGTGCCTCTCTCCACAATTAGCGCAAACTGGGTCACTATCTTTCGGGTTAGGGCAATCCCCCGCCCTATGTGGACCCCCACACCTGACGCATCTCGGTTCGGCCGTGCAGCGCGTCTGCGCATGGCCGAACCCTTGGCATCGAAAACATTGTCCTATACCGGGGCGGACCCTCAGGGCCTCCACCGAGATCTCCAGCCCGTCCAGGACCTCCTCCAAATTATATATGTTATTCTGCTCTCTCGGCAATTTCACAATGACAAGTGGCATAGCTTTTTTATCACGCGATCTTCTCATCCGTACCACGTTAGAGGGGGAAAAGTCCCTCTCTTCCAGGTCAAGTTTGAGGTCCTGGAGGTCGACCTCCGAGGGAATTCCCCGTAAGACGACCGCCAGGAGCTTCTCCGAGGGTAGTTAGTACGTGTGGTACGGGAGGTTTAATTCATTGAGGACCCTAGTATTTCCTTTATAATCGTTTTCATAATTGCAAAACAGAATCCCTCTTGATATTTGCGCCTTGGAGTACGCAGTAGGATTCTAGGTTTGTAAAATACAGACTTGTGCACCACAAATGCTTGGTCCTGCTGTGTTCTAATACCACGCCAGTACTATGGGAGGGATCCTGTCGGGCCCCTTCGCCCCGGCAGTCCGAGGGCTACTCCTGGTCTTCGGCAAAAGGGTGGGGTTGCCATCCTGCGTATTTACAATTTCAATCTTGTCAAGATTGCTTCCCGTACCGGGGATTTTCGTGTTTTAGGCGTGGTCGCACCCACATCCTTTCTGCGTGCGTGACTCTTTCTCCTCCTAGAGGAGCAGGTGTCATTAAAAGTAAGCTGACGGCTCGGACCCGCTTTGTCAGTATTTGCTCTTTTGCCCGGTGTCCGATGTACCAAGGCAACCGTTTCGATAATGGGTGGGGTGGTGGCAGGGCGCTTAAGCGTCTCCACCACCGACCGCATCAATGAGGAATCTGAGTAAACAGAGCAAATGCTCTCCACCGGAGAGGGTTTATCGTTATCTAGATGTTCGACCTTGATCGCGGATTTACGTCTACCCACGCATAGCTGGTAATATCTGCGGAGTCTATCATAGATCTCCAAGTCAGTTAAATCCGTGTCCGTTTGGGGACACCGGTGTCAAAATATCTTGCTCCTCCTCAACAACAGTGTCCATATCTTCTGTAAGAGTAACGTCCGCCGATGCGTCCCCTGGTGACTAGTAGGGGGGTATCTGTAAAAGACGGCTTATCTTTCTTTGGGGGGGATCTATACATGCTAATAAGGTTAAATAAACAAGTTAAAATATATATGGGACAATCACAAAAATAATTAGTAGAATGTTCATGTATATACCCAAAAGGAGGTCCTGGACCGGGTAGCGGCTTCCGGTCGTCGTCAAAAGAACAAACACTCTACTGTATAGTAGTGACTCAAAAATTACACAAACATAAATAAAACAAAATATCACAGTAAATAGAGACAATCAGTCAATTAATTACCAAAAATTACTATGCCCACTCGTATCCAATTGGATCCACCAACGGCCAATAGCGGCCCACGTCGATCGGATGCCACGCCCACAACGTAAAGCGAGCTCACAGCTCAGTAGGGCATCTCTCCAACATCGAGAGGAACACACTGCACTATCTTTATTACAAATCTCACACTAGCTGATGCAATAACGGTTCCTGTGGTCGGCAACGTCCGTCCAGTACGGCTTGCGAAGTCAGAATCAATCGGTCGTGGTCAATTCAGCTCTTCCATCGCTGTTTAAATTCTCTTCACCACAAATATTTCTCTTGCCAACTTCTTCTTTGTATTTTGCTGGTTTTTAATATTACGTTTTATTTTATTTTCTTTGTTTTCTTTTATGTTAATTTTCTCTTCTAGTTCTTGCTTGTATGGGCTAGATGTTATTACAGCAGCCTTCTGTGGTCCTTTCGTAAGACGTTTAATATGTTTTGTTGCTGATTTAGGAAGAGGGCTCACTATGTCTAGGGTGACAAAAGCTACCTTCTCTCTTTCTGGTTCTACTCGTACTTTAGTTGCTAATACATGGTTATTATCTTGATTATTTGTAATAATATTTGTTTATATTTCATTGGTGGGAATATCATGCACATTATCATATTCTTTCGGAATGTTTACTACAGTTTGATCTTTGGTACCCTCAGAGTTTGCAACATCGTCCACGATCATTTCTCCTTGTAAATTCTCATTTGCAACAAAGTCTGAATCCTTAAAAACATTTCTATCAATTGGCCATACACCAGCAGCCCGAAACCCACTCATTACATTGTGTGTTGTTGCAGCCTGGATATATGCAGCAGTTAAGAACTGGGTAACTTGAAATTGAGTCACCTTTTCTCCAGGATTAGAACGAAGCTACTTTGTCATAACTTGGCTGTAACTGGACTCCATTGATTTAAAAACTCCCACATCTAAGGGCTGTAACCTATGTGTGGTATGTCCTGGAAGTTGGAGCATTAGGACATTATTTTGCCTTGCTAAATTAATGACTGCAAGATTTTTTGAATGTGTGGTATGGCCATCTAGAAGAAGCAATATTCTTTGGTTTTTTTGTGGGTTTCACAAATTAAATAAAATGTTTAAGCCATTTCAGAAACAGTTCTGAGTGTATATATCCACTTTCACTAACTTCTATCAGACTATTTGGGAAAGCGCCATTTTTTAAAGCTGGATGCATACGAGCTCTTTTGAAAATAGTCATGGGAGGAACAAAGTTTCCAGTTCCACGCACACGATTGTTGTGTTTACGCCTCTCTCTCCACTTGCTATGAATCCAACTTGTTGTTTTCCACGCTGAGCTATAACTTTAGGGATTTTTTTATGTACAGTGAAGAAGCCAGATTCATCAACGTTATAAATATGTCGAGCTTCTATTTTGTGTTCATCAACAACCTTTTCCAATAAATAAAAAAATCCGTACACATTTTCTCTATTGAAGCCCTTACAACGGGCTATCGATATATTTTCCGGTTGCCGCAAAGATAATTCTGGATGTCTGGACATAAAAACGATAGTACAGTTCTTCCAGCCAATTTTTTATTCCCCAGAGAAAGGATTTTTTAAGATATGTGAATTAGCCTCCATAGATCATAGGCAAGTTTCCTAACATCTGTTATGGTAAGTCCGAAAAGGACCACTCTTCAAAAGCAAAATATTGTTTACTAGATGCTTTCCAAGTAGGACAGGAATAGCAGGTAATCGACCATTAATTCTCTTTTTTCTTCAATGTTTATTTTTTTGGGTTGTCCTCGCGTGTGCCTGTTCCGCTCTTTCAATTCACAACCTTTTGTCCCGTCACATGTCTTTTAAATGTAGGTTTAGGAATGTTATATTTTAAGCACTTATTGAACAAATTTTCCACTGTCATATTCTTACAGCTTTTTTCATGTCATTTTCAGACATTTTCCATATTGCCTTCTTGACATCTTTATTCTGAAATAACCATAAACAATAAATACCATTGGTATGTGTCCTCCAAATTTGTACCGGTAAGATATACAGTACATCTCTAGCAGCGGTACGATTTAATAAACTCGAGTCATAATATGAATAAGTTTTACAGTTCTAACCTATAATCTTAAAACAAATCTTTTTATTTCTTCTTATGTTTTATCTATATTTACATTTAATCTTATTTGCCTTTAAACCAAGTCGAAAGTTGTACTCCCATCATAATATATCCTTAGAAAAACATACACAAATTTACATGGATTCGAATCCATCTTTTCGTCACTGGATTTTTCTAACGTCGCCATATTCTTTCAGGCAAAGATTCCGGCCACAAATCGCATGTATTGTACGTTTCCTTCAATCAGTTCCAAATCTGGCTTCGCCGTTTCACAGCCCTTCTATATTAATCCAGAGCGCCGTCGTTGACGCGACACAAGGAGCCGGTTTGTACAATTCCAAGGTTTAGACACGGCTTAACCGTAAGCGACGCTTAAGGCCACAGCTCAACAAAAAATGGTATTGTTACAATTAAGGTTTAAGATCCTTCTGTCCTAGTTTAAACTTAAACCGCCAAATGTGGGGGCTTAAGCAGGCAGCCTAACGAATAACATAACCTCTTACGTCACTAATTTTATGTCAAATTCAAATTTTTTACTAACCGATTGGTTATTGCCTGGATATTCAATTACTTGAAATAATGGATAATTTGTTAGGAGTTTTACTGATGACGAAGACATGCCTAGAATTATTGATGTTGTTGCTCGTCAACGAAGCACGCAAAGTTTTGCGGAATCGAGAAGAAGTTATTTCCAACTGCTGAACGACTTTGAATTTTTACAGCGTTTTCCGCTTTTCAAAGAATGGTGTTCGTTTTATACTAAGAAAATATTACCGAAGAAATATTCGCATCCCACGGGCAGGTAGGCATCTGTGGACATCGAACATTGTCTATGTATTTATATAATGCATTGCTTTTCCAGAAATAATGCAGTACCCCAGAAAAAAATGATTTTCGTTACCTTGAGATTTTATGCAACTGGTCATTTCTACAAGTCGTAGCAGATTTTGTGGCATAGACAAATCAACTGCAAGTCGAATAGTTACAAAGTTAGCAGAACAATAGCCAGATTACACAAACATTCATAAAAATGCCAACAAGCAGACGAAGAAATGTTTAGTAAACAGTGCAGGGTTTTATAATATTGCACGATTTCCAAAATGCATTGGAGCTGTTGGACTGCACACATATTAAAATATCTTCTCTGGTGGTAATGAAGCAGAGATATATAGAAACAGGAAGAATTTCTTTTCTTTAAATGTACAAGCAATTTGTGATGCAAATACCAAATACAAAATATTGTATGTAGGTGGCCAGGATCATCTCATGATAGCACAATTTCAATAATAGTTCTATACGTAGAAAATTTGAAAATAGGGAATTTGGACGGTACGTTCTAGTTGGGACAGTAGCTATGCTATAAACAATATCTGATAACACCTTAATTACACCTATGACACAAGCAGAAAATTTATTTAACGAATCGCAGATACGAACACGTAACCCAATAGAACGATGTTTTGGTATTTGGAAAAGAAGATTCCCCGTCTAGCATTTGGAATAAGCTGAAGTAAATGTTGAAGCTGTTGTATTGCAACAGCCTGTACTACACAATATAGCTGTGATATTCAATGAGAAATTGCCAGCGCTAACTGCGGAGAAGAACAAGCTTTGCAGTTGGCAAATAACGTTGATGTTGATCGGATTCAGGATAATAATGGAGGGGTCAACAATGCTGTTAGATACCAATTAATACATGAATATTTCAACCAATTATTGTAATTATATTTATTGTTTTACATATGTATTCTTACAATATATACATAATAACAAATTATTTTAAGCTTTGCTTTTTGTAATTCAAGAATTTCAATTTTTAAAATTATGCTCTCCTTCTTGAGTTCCATTTCAAATTCTATCTGTTTTTTCATCAACAGTAGTTTCAAGTTCGTGTTTTCTTTCTCATGAACTGCAGTTTTAAATTGTTTCTTCCTCTAAAAATTTCTTTTTGACATCTTCTACTGCACTTTTTGCAGCTGCCCATTGTGACACTCTTCCTGACACGGTTTCATCAGTTCTTTTAATTAGAAAGTTGAACTAAATTATAAAATTTCTAAGACGTTACAGTTATAAAATAACTTGCCTCGACTTTTTTCCAATTGCAAAACAGAAGACTTTTTTGAGCGGAGCAGCTTTGCTGAACATTTTGACCAGTCTTTTATATCTGAAAAAATTGAAAAATATAAAAATTATAAAACTTCTTTTAAATTTTACCATTATCTCCACTATCCACCTTTTTTTCATGAGTTAATTATTTCAGTCGGTCTGCTGTAATAGAAATAAAACTTAGTATAGCTCTGATGTTTTACATATTAAAAATTACATACATTTTCTATATTTATTGATGGGCCTAGGTAATTATCGTCAACAATAAAAGCATCTGCCTCATTCACAGATTCTTCAATTTCACCTGCAAAACGATGGGCTATTTATCATCAGAAAGCAAAAAAATCCAGTAAATAGTAATAACCATGAGTTGTAAACATAGACAGTTTATTTTAAAATGATTATATTATTTTATATAATCTTACTCATTTCCTGAAGCTCATCTGTAACAATATATGTTCCAACGATATTATTGTTAATCTCAGCAACTACAAATGTGTTAAATTAATGTTTAAATATACACATAAATGAATGGGTTTTAGTAAAACTTACATTCGCTATCCCCATCAAATTCAGATGATCTTCCATCGATTCGGACACCCAGCATTTCTTTGATGTCATTGTCGACATCTGTAATTACTATATTTTTGGGAGGACCATCCGCAGTTCCCTTTAATATAGCATTTCTCATCTGCAAATTTTTTTTTGACTTTTTTCTTAATGTTGTCATATTTCTTCCTAAGAACATTTTTTGGGCGAAACACTTCTCCGGAAGAACTATTGAATTCCTGTTTCTATTGCAATCAACATTCACTTTTCTGTTGATGTACTTGAGTGTTTGAGTTTTACACTCTAAAATGCTCTATCACTTTTTTGCAAGAGAAACTAAACGAGTTTCTTCCTGCGAAGTAAAATTTGAAGACCTTTTTCTGATTTCACTTTCCATTGTAATTACTATACAAATTATTATGAAATATTACCCAGCAACATAAATTGCAAATAATAACGAATTGTTTCAATTATTGTCTTCTACACATAACAATCGGAGGCAAATACAACATTCTTAACCGGGAATTCACAGCGCGAACGGTTTGAAAACAATAGACAGCTGTCACCTGGCTGTCACTGCGCAAGCATATGCATTACCAATTATGTATTACCAACCTCATACTTGTTTTTGTTTAGATACAGTTTAGCTAAACGGCAACTCGAAAAGCAGTTGTACAACTGATGGACGCTTAAGCTCAAGCTCACCTAGAACCGAAGCTTAGAAAAGCCGATGTTAAACGTTCGATTGTACAACCGGGCCAAGAAGTGCTCCTACGGCTTTCTCGTTCGCCGCGCTTGGATTTTGTCCATATCCTGGGTCTATGGCTGTCCAACAGTGTTTCGCTATCAGGATACCTCGCATTCGCTGACTCCAGTATTTGTAATTTTCGCTGTTGAGCTTTTCCATCTTTATTTCATCTGACGTCATTTTCATTTTGTAAAGTTTCGCAAATTGTTAATATACTGCTGACTCAAGACGATGGACCCTGACCGTTTACAATATTTAAGGATATATGGTAATATATAAAATGATTCAACCCACCAAAATTTCTTTAATAATGAAATATCTGTACGTACATATCGTTATTTCGCAAAATATTTATCACTCCTCATATTGCATAGGTTTATATAAATGATCAAAAAAATACATATGCATGTATAAATACCCTTATTTAACATAGAACTTTCAAATGCCGATACACATGTCATGGGGGCGTGCGACGGGGTGTAGCTCAGAGGTAGTACATATAATAATTACACCTACTTTGGGTTGCAGGGGCAGAGATCAACACAGAGTCCTCATTTACTATAATTACAACAATTATATAGCTTAGCGCTATCCCCACTCTTGAAGACCGATTCGTGGCATCTTTCTCCCCAGAAAACCGAAGGGATTTAAAAAGTAACATAAATTAGAAAAAAAAAAAATTGCAAATAAAAAATAATTTGAGTAGCAGCCACGAATCTGACTTTAGGACCCTTAACTATGATTAACTATTCATAGACTAACTTAATGCCATTCACAACAAAACACATTCAAAATGCAATTATTATTCACTTAATCAATAAACCTTAAATACTTACCTAACTAACACCACCCATATGAGTCTTTCTGGCGAATTCTTTTATGTTCCCCCGGAGGCAGAATCATCTATTTATTTTCTATTAGCCGGTTTCCTCAAGTAATTTGGGCCGTTGCTACATTTGCTAGTTGTTTTGAAATTGGGTAGAAAGCTTATATGAACTTTGCAATGTATGTACGTATTTGCAAACAATCCCTTTGTATTGGTGGATGAATGATTAACGAGCTGAGCTTGTTCTGGGGCCGGTATATGCCACTGCGAACAACCATGAGTCCAGTGCTTCAAACTTGTGGATTCCCTGGATTACTGAAGCCATCGTTATCTGGTTGGCATCCTCCATCACGTGCTTCTTCAGCCTTCATCATCTTTACTGTTCAGATGGTTTTTTGCTGTCTCTCGAGGTTACCAAACGCTAGTACCTACGCTAGTAGTAAGGAGTAGTTCCGCAGTACATTGTATACAGATTATAAGAACATACATGATAACAATAATACAAACAGGACAACTTAAACAGACATATTACTGGTAAAAATAAAAAGTGCGAAGGAGATTAAGCCTAAGTAACTCGGGAATTGTTACTTTATTATCAAAAATTACATTCGTGTTTTATTTTCATTTATTCATTTTTTTTACATTCTTCTGTTCTGGGCCATCTATATGTACATTTGTACTTGTACATAACCAATAAATTGTTTGTTGTCGTGCACTTGTCGTGTAAAAATAAATAAAATGACTTGTCAACAGTGGCAGAAGGACCATCTAAAAAAAACGAGATTTCGGTTTTCAGACCAAGAGCGAATTAAAGCTTTAAAAGAATTAATGAATATATTATGTGAAGAACACACTACGGAAGAACAGTTGTGGGACAATTTACATTCCGTTTTATGTTATGATAGTGAAAAGTATGTATAAAACAATTAATAAAAGGAACAAAGTTACTACATTGCTATAACATTTTTAGATTTAAAAGTTGCAGTGTACGGCTGCTAAAAGATCACATGTTAGAACAAGTGGTAAAATATCGAAAATGTGACTCTGAAGAAGCTACGGAAAGTGGGAAAGAGCGTTTGAAAACGGAATGGGCGACACCATGCGCCTTTTGTTAACCGTATGGTGCAATTATGAGCAGCTGGTAAGGCAAGGGGCTGAAAACAATTTTTGCAGAGGTGGTCGTCCCAAAAAAGTAACCGATCAAGAAAAAGCGGAGGTAGCAGCTGCAAAGACTATTCGTGATGCTGCATTGCGAATAGTGGAAGAAGAAGCTTCTGAATCACAGTCTAACACAGAAGACAATACAGATTTACTGTTGGAGGAAATTGAAATACAACAAACTGGTGATGTGTTTCATGAGTCACCACATTCTTCATCTATCGAAGTATATAATTACGCTCGGTTATCTGCAAATTCAAATAAAAGGCAACTTATTCAAAACGCAATTAAAACAAGAAGACGATCCAGTACCGAGATATTTACATTTTTGGCAGCAAAGCAGAAGTCAGAACAAAGAGAAAAAGAAGTTGAACTTACCTTTAGGAAACAGCAGCATTCTGACAATATGAGATATCAAGAAGAAGAATTAGCATACAAAAAAGCTAAACTAGATTTTGAAGAAAGACAATGGAGGGAGCAGGAAGAAGATAGGCTTATGGAAAGGAACAGAAATAAAATGATGAATTCGCTTCTTGAAAAAATGGTGTTAGGAAATTTATATAAAAACACTTAGTATGCTTACTATAGTAACTTTTTATTGTGCAATTTTTTCTAATAAATTTCTCTTAAAATTACATATGTATGTGCTATTGGAAATACTGAAAAATGTCTGGAGATTCAACATTAAAATACTGCGAAGTTGTACTACCATAAAAGCATGTGTGTGCATTAGTAAGCAAAGTAGCAACAAAGTAAAATTTACCTACTGGTTGTAAAAACAATCTCTGATTTTTTTTGAAATCGACAAACGCAAATTGTTGAATGATTTTGCCAAAACTCCATTCTACACATTGACGCACTTTTGACATATTTTTTTTAAATAATTGTTGCTGTGGTGTTAGGTTTGTATTTGAATAGGGGCGTATAAGTTGATGCCCTTCATCACCGTATATACAAAATGAAGGGGCATATAACCTTAATTGCTCCATAATTTTACTATCTCGCAAAATATATGCGTCATGCCGTCTACCTGGATATGGTTTACTTAAATGTAAGATTATTCCATTTGGTAAAGTTATGGCCTGGAATTTATGGCAGTGTGCTCTCTTATGTCCACTGTACACTTCCTGTTGCATTTTATTGGTGCGACAGATTGACCGTGCTGTTCCATCAATAAATCCTATGCAATTAGTTAGGGGCGCACCTTTTGCATGTATCATTTCAGCAAGTTCTTGGAGGAACTCCCTCGTTAACCATTTGTTTTGGCCAAAATTCAGCAAGAGCTTACTCCATTTTTTGTATATAAAGGTGACGATGTGCTTCAATAATTTACTCAATGAAGAATACTGCAGCCCAAACTCATTTTGAAGTTCCACCAATCTATTAGGATATGTAAAACGCCGAAGAAGTAGGCAAAGTCCTTCCACTCCTATAAATTATAATTTCAGTATTAAATACAACAGCCTTTCTGCCTATTATGTTTTAATACAAACCTCCTATTTTGTGGCGATCTGTGGTCTCCTATCTTTCAGGCAGTTTTAAAGCTGTATGTAATGTCAAAATATCAGCTTTTTCGAACCGATATAAATGCCGAAAATTGTCTAGTGGTATATCATTAATATCGAAGGGTGAACAATTATATAATAGTTGTTTCTCTTTCAGCTCGTTTTGCAACGCTTTATGCACTAAATATAGTTCAACGTCTTCAACATTGGAACATGCTGCAAGAATTTCCAACGTTCATGTTATTATTAGTGATTTAAATTACACACTGCACAACGAATTTGAGGTTAGTGTTCACATTTTGTTCCGTAAAAACTGTCAAAATATGCCTAACGCAAAACATCATGCGCAAACAGCAGGAAATATACTTTCTCTTATAATTATAAAATGCCTGTTATAGAGTTATAACTATAAGGAAAACCTCCTTGCACAAACTCCCTATTATACCGAAAGGTTATACTCAATAAACACCTTATACCGAAAGGTTAACTTGCTTTACTACTTTCTTTAACCATCGGTAGAGGGACTATAGTCGCTGCCGAAATGCGCCATAAAATCTTCTCTACAAAACTTAAAGCGTAAACATAAATCCGCACATTATACCGAAAGGTTAACTTGCCTTACTGCTTTTTTTAAGCACCAGTAGAGGGACTATAGTGGCTGCCGAAATGCGCCGTAAAATCTCTTCTACAAACTTAAAGCGTAAACATAAATCCGCACATTATACCGAAAGGTTAACTTGGCTTACTGCTTTCTTTAACCACCAGTAAAAGGACTATAGTGGCTGCCGAAATGCGCCGTAAAATTTCCTATACAAACTTAAAACGTAAATGTAATAATTCTTTTAAAAATGTCATGCTATATAAAAACTTTGGATTTCCATATCCGAATTTTTCTCATTCGAATTACTTTTATTTTTTACTAGGCTTAATTTCGAATAAAAAAATAGCGTTATTATGGTTGTAAGTGAACTGTAAAACATTGGTTATTTTTTTTTTTATTGATCATATTTTTAAAGCTACCCTTTTTCTCCATGTCCTTTTTGAATTAAGTTATTTAAACATTCTAATGACTAATAAATTTTCATCTAAATCATGTATGGGGAAAGCGCTACTTACAGTCAAAGGTATACAAAAAGGAGCAAAACCAAATTAGGTACTGTTGTGTATTAAGCAATAAAACACAAAAGGGTTCTTCATCATTATATTGGGAGAGAGTACAATACAGTTGCCAATACCACAGTAGGACAAACTCACGTGGCGTTGCCGCCCATTCGCGCGTCTACGCTGGTCGCTTCTGGTTATGTTAGCTATGCATGTGATATAAATGAAGCAAGTAATATAAACAAACATATTTGGCAGTACAACGAAGCAAAAGCTTTAATTGATTCAGTGACTACCCATATTGATGAACTGAATCATCCAAAGAAGAGGAAGTTTATGTTTGAAAATGTAGCAAATGGTGTGGCAACATTAAAATATGCAGTTACTGCAACCCAATGTCAAGTAAAATGGAAGAGTTTAGTGAGGACATACAAAAATTATAAGGACAATAGAAAATGGTAGGGGACGAGGACGATTTTTCTGGTATGAGGAAATGAATGAGATATTAGGGAATAAACCATCTACGGCATGTGAACACACATTGGAATCAAGTATTGACACTACATGTTCTGCAGCTAATATTACAGAAGCTGTTGAATTAGAAAATAATTATACAAGTGATATCGAGCCAATTCAATCAGAAGAAGGAACAAGTACAACTGCTGATGAAGTCATAGATAATAGTCCACCCCGTAAAAAGAAGAAAAGGAATTTCAACGAACAATATTTTATGCTGAAAAAAGAAGAATATAAGAAAAAAGAATTAAGACACAAGGAGAAAATAGAAATCGAAAATAAAAAATTGAATTATTAGAAAAAAACTTAAGTGTTATAGAAAAATCATAATCTTTAAGTGAATGTTTTACCGAATGTTTTATTTGTTATATGTTTTATATTTGAAAATATTTGAGTAGATAATATTTTAATATATTTTAGAATTAAAACTAAGTTATTGAAAAACAATGTATTTCATTTTATTAAGTTGTTCATATAGATTTCCGAATCTAAATAAAACAATGATAATTAAACTAATTGTTTAATAATGCATGGCATATTTCATCTCTTCTTGCACATAATCCTTGAGAAACATCATTACATTCATGTATATCATCTTTTTCGTGGTCTTGTGGTTCGTCAACATCAATTCTATCACTATTAATAATACATATATTGTGTAAAACACAAGTTGCCATGATACACTTTACGATTAAGCGAATGTTTAAATTTTCAAAATGATGTAGTCTTCGGAACCTGCCTAAAATATACATGGGTGAAAAGTGCACACTAATAGGGGAGACAAGTGGTTTTAAGAGCTGATGTATGTTAAGAAATTCTATAGATACCTTTCAATAAAGCAAAACTATTTTCAACAACTCATCTTGTTGCCGAGTGTCTATAATTAAATGCTTGCTGATTAGCTGTCAGGTTATCATTATCTCGGTATGGTGTAACAAGCCAGTTGAGACATGGATACCCAGAATCCCCTAAAAGAAACATATTTCCATTAAACATATTTTCTTCGTCTTGAATAGCTTTGGCATATAGATTAGATTTTCTTAGAACTCTGGAATCATGAAGAGAGCCAGGTTCTCCACAATTAACATCAATAAATAATTTGTTATTATTGACAACTCCTTGCAAAATAATACTGTGGAATCCTTTGCGATTTATATATGAATCCTGTTTGTATTTCGGTTTATTAATCGCTATATGGCAGCCATCAATTACGTCCAAGATATTTCTCATATTTTTTTTTTTTTTGAAAGGCTTCACCTATTTTTTGAGCTTCAGCAAATGTTGGCCATTTGATATACTGATGTCTCATGGAAATTAGAAACTCAACAACACATACTAATGTTCTATGAGCAGAACTTAGAGACATATTAAATCTGTCAGCTAATTGTCTGAACGTCTCTGTATTGGCCAAATACCAAACAGTCATTAAAACAGCTTTCAGATGTAAATTTAAGCCTGCAATAATAGTATCGGCTGCAGTATCTATCACCTATAATATCATATATGGTTTCCTGGGACATTCTAAAATGTTGTTTAAATACTATGTCACTGTAATTTTCGACGGTACTCTCTACAAAATTTTTAATTCGCTCGATTTTTACAACTGGTTTCCTTAAGATTTCTTCCTCATCAGTTGATTCGGACGATTCTGATTCTGATAAACTATTTGTAAGAATATCTTAAAAAAATACTTTACAGTATTATTTAATTTGCAATCATTTAATTTACCAACGCAAAAGGAAACATTTTTCCACAAATAATTTTAAGAAATCGCTGTAGCTTTCTATCCTTTTCATAAATGACGGGTAGAGCACGAAACCCTAGCAAATAAGTTAGTGCATAAGGGGAAAGGGGGAGGTAAAACTGAGTATATTGGGAGTGTCGTGCTCCTTATCAAAGGAACGCTTAAATTGCACTTGGAGTACACCGGGAGTACTACCGAACTGCTTTTATGGGTGAATGGAAAGCACTAATAGAGTCGGTCGGAAAGGGAAAAAAGAGCGCGATCAGTAAAGACGGGAAAGCGTCAATATATGGTGAGTGGTAGGTTAGATATACGTGAAGTAATAAAAAAATTATCAAAACATCGGATATTTAATATTTATTGCATTTACCTTTTTTAATATTATCTTCAAGTTTTTTTTTGCAGAAGTGTCAATTGTAAAAGTGGTAATTTACGATTGCTTTTGAATCATCTTTGATTTGTCTTCGTGCAACTTTGAATTTCTATGTTTCATTAATGAATCCTTACCACTGCTAATGACGCAAACTGCCGACCTTTTTCGCTACTAGTTAGCCAACCTTTAAATTCTGGTATTTCTTCCCAATCCAACTTGTAATATTGATTATATAAGGATCTCATTCTGGGAGAATGCCCGACTTCTAGTTCATATTACTAAAATTTGATAGCTCTAACACCTTGTGTAACACGCAGTGGCGTCGTACCGTTTAATGCGTGTAAATCGGCGAAAAAAAGTCTCAAGGGAAATGCTCTGAAGGCTGAATAGATTACAAGGGAAATAAATGGTGGTCGAATGGGAAACGATGGTCGCAAGTGAATAGGGGTATCGTGGTTTATCGATAAAAGTACGAAAAAAGGAGAAAATTCGCCAAAATTTATATCGATGTGGGTGCGGCGAACCGAACGCCACTGCTACCCTAGAACGTCAGATTCGGGAATCTCGGTTGTCATAATTGGGGTATTTTGTGCGATCGTTGCTAAACCGAAGCGCTTTTTGGAACTCGGGTTCATGTTGAATCGGCTTCCTTCATCCTTAATCGAACCCTAAAATAGGGTAGAAACGCGTTATTTTTTTCAAAATGAGTCAATTTATAGAGCGATGTTTTATCGGGGACGCGCGCCTTGGTTTGGCCGAATTCATGCAATGTATCTGTTACATGGCAAAACGTTCCGAATTTCGTGGGACGATTTTGAACGTAAATAGACGTTTAAGCCACATGTATGTGGTTCGACAGATGTTACGACGCTATATGGTACGTTAGTATATCGAAAAATGCCGAATAATTCCCGATAAATATTTGTCCTAACCTGACCTAATGTTATTTGGATAACAATAACAGCGATTTGAAGTATTAAGATTTAATTATTGGTTATGGGTCAATATGTTGGTTATAATGTAAAATAAGATTCGTAATTCGACACTAAGATACGTTTGTGATTATAATTATAGAGTTTTTAGAGTAATTGTTGAGCAAAGTTCAAGAGAGATGTCAAATCATAGCGCCAATTTGTTGCGCTAATTTTAGCTCAAAAAGTACAGAATCGTTGCCGGATTATTGTGGAGATGGCTATATACAAGCTTCATATTACCGCTGTAATGCTAAAAAATGGTGTAAAAGCGTTCTTTTCTACAAAATGATTCGGTTTAGGGAGTCATGTTTGGCTGGCCTGTCATAAATAAACAAATATGAATATGCTTCTTCTAGCGGTAAATTTGATAACGCAATATAGTAAATTAACCGAGTTCTACAAATGTTATTTGTGATGTCGGAGTGTTTTCCGAGCAAATAAATCGAATAATTTAAGAATTTATCTTGGTTATATTATTTAGAGGAAAATATTATGTTTTTTTTTTTTTATAAATAAATGTAAATTTGATCAAAATGAAGCATCTTAATCATTTTGCAGTTGGAATGAGCTGATTATAAAACTGCATCGAATTGAAAAATACCCTTTCCCGGTTGATAAGGGGTATGTGAGATTTAAATATTTTAATAAAACAGTTAGTTACACGGGAAGGATTGATAATAGTTTTCACAAATTTTATTTACAGAATTTCAAGAAACCAACAAATAAAAAAAAACATTATCAGATTGATCTAAAACAACTAATTTATCTTGGGAATTGCCGGCTAGCCGAAACAATTATAACAAACTTAGAAATTCACAAGTTAACTTAGACACTGCACAAAATGATATATAAATATTAGAACTTGCGGTTGGGACTCTTTCTTCTTTCATCAAGGTGTAGCTCCCTCGATGAGTATGCCGGCCTGCTTCAAGAGGGCGTCCTCCACAGGCTCGTAGACACAATGTGGCCCTCTATTTACTTCCACGTAGTACATAGGGTGAGTAGGGGAGAGATAGACCGGTAGGAGAGATGGACTTTCGGTTTTAAAATTGTGCTACACCGCCATCTAGTTAGGGTGTGGTCAGTGAGTCGTAATACATTAGTGCTAGTGGCCGCATGTGAAAATTCCAGTTAATTTAGAAAAGAAATCATAGTTTAATGCCGCAAAGTGTTACTAAAATTATTATCAGTACAATCTAGAAGTGAAGAAAACTATTTAGGTAAGTTTAAACGTACTATCTTTATATATCTACATGTGATGGAATGAATATAACCTAAAAAGCCGGTTCTATTCGTATCGGTTGAGCAGAAATTGAACGGTCCATCTCACCTCTGCATTTAGGACAGATGCACTCTTATATCGAGGAAAGACAGACTGGTTGTTTTTATGTTTTCTTACATTACAGATATGCCTACAGTTCATATTAGAAAGAAAAATTGCAAAATGCAATTAATGCAGTAAGAACAAATAATATGGGGGTTACTGTAGCAGCCGGAACCTTTCAAATTCCTAAATCTATATTACTGAGAAGATTACGAACTAATAATGCAGCTAAGGAAGATCGTCTTGGGCTGCCATCACTATTAGGAGACGATGCGGAAAGAAAATTAGTTAGTCACATAAAAAATCTACAAAAAAAAACTGGGTTTGCACCAACCAGAGATGAGGTGCGCATGATGGCTTTTAATTTAGCTGAGAGATTAGGCATAAAACATAACTTTGACAAGGATGAAGGTAAAATAAAAGTTTCAAAATACAGCGTTACTAAAACTATATAATATTATTTTGCCATTGTCAGGTAAAGCAGGATATAAGTGGTTGCAGTCCCCTATTTCATAAGAAACTTCCCTATGTTTTTGATCATAGCTTATTTTATCCTTTTGTTGTTGTTTATGGATGTTGTCCCGGGCTACTTCTCTAATCTTCAAAATACGCTCCTTTAACTCACTTACGTATTCTGAAGCAGGTAATAAGGATAGCTCCGCCTCGGTTCGTAGAGTTGGTGGTCTCCCGTAAACTAATTCAAATGGAGAGAACTTTATACTTTCTTGAATCGATGTATTATATGCAAAAATGACGTGAGGTAAAAATTGATCCCAGCCTTTGCTTGTATATTTACTAAGCATATCGGCTATTGTTTTATTTAAACGTTCCGTCAGCCCGTTAGTTGATGGTTTATAGCTCGTCGTAAAAGTACTTGTTGTTCCCATAAGATGTAACAACTCTGTAACCATCTGTGACTGGAATATACCGCTCCTCTGTCGCTAAGAAGTTTCTTTGGCGAACCATGTCTACAAATAATTTGCTCCATAATAAATTGGGCGACCGCTTCGGCTTTACCATTTGTCAGTGCCTTTGCTTCCGCCCAGCGCGTCGCATAATCTGTTGCGACTACAATAAATGTTTTACACTTGCTATATTTGCGAAATGGTCCCAACAGATCGATGCCTACCATTTCAAACGGTGAAGTAACTTGAATCGGGTTCAGAAGACCAGCCGGTTTGACATTTGTGAGTCCCTTTCGTGCTTGACAATCTTGACACCCTCGGACATATTTCTTAACGTCCTTAGGCATACCTTCCCAAAAGTAGCGTTCCTTTATCTTATTTAGTGTTCTAGCAAAGCCTAAATGACCATGTAAGGGTTCATTATGATGGGAATATAATATTTCTATCCTATATTCCTTAGGGATAACTAACAATTTCATATTACCGCGCACACTTGGGTTCCTTTTGTATAAAATTCCGTCAACAATTTCAAAATTCTTAGCGCTGCGTTGGAGAGCTGGTCCACCGAATTCGGGGTTCTCGATTGGTCGTATCAATCTTGAATCCTTGCGTCCTTCTCTTGCATTGTAATGATATCTGTCGCGGTAGCGATAAATGTGGGAACGGTAAGAGCTTCTGCCTCTTCCTCCTGAGTAGCAGGCAGGGCGACAGGGATATCTCGATAGCGCATCAGCATCCTTGTTCAAAGACCCCTTTGTATGACGTACCGCATAGCTGTATTCCATAAGTTTCAAGGACCACCGAGCGAGCCTACTACTTGGATTTTTAATTGATTGTAACCAACACAAAGAATGGTGATCTGTTACTATCGTAAAAGGTTTGACTCCCCATAAATATGGTCGAAGAGTTTGGACTGCCCAAACTGCGCTTAGACACTCTAAGAGTATAGTTGTTCCGATTTCGTTACGGTTCGTGAAATAAACGATATCGGATACATATTTCCAGTTGCCTCATCTCTTTGTAATAAAACAGCTCCAATGCCGGCGTGACTAGCATCTACATGTAGTTCTGTTTCGGCTAGTGGGTTGTAATGCGCCAAAACCGAAGCACTCGCGAGTTTAGCTTTTAATATTTCGAACGCCCTGTTTTGAGTACGTTCCCACCTAAATTGTTTCCTATCTCCTAAGTTATTATACAAGGGTTTAGCTATGGTGGCAAAATTTTCGATAAAACGTCTGTAATAGTTGCACATTCCTAGAAACTTTTGTATGTCCTTTTGTTTACAAGGCGTTGGAAACTCGCTTATCGCTTTTACTTTGTCCGAGATTGGGTAATATACCCTGTTCCGAAGCTTCAAAACCCAGTATTTTAGCTACCCGCTGGCCAAAAATGCATTTAGGTGGTTTTAAGGTTAATCCCGCACTACGTATGCGATCAAAAACTTTTTTGTAAATTTTCTAAGTGTTCATCGAAAGTTTTGCTCATTACAATAACGTCATCTAAATAAATGACGACTTCTTTCCACTTAAGATCCTTGAACACGGTATCCGCAAACCTCTAAAATGTGCTTGGAGCTCCCCAAAGCCCAAAACTCATCCTATTGAACTCATAAACGCCGTCGTTTACAACAAATGCAGTTCTTGGTTTATCCGATTCCTTAATAGGGCACTGCCAATACCCTGAATTTAGATCTAAATTAGTAAAGAAGCTGTTTCCACTCAAGTAACTTAAGATATCATCAATCAAAGGTAGAGGGTAGGTTGACTTCCGTGTTACCGCGTTTAACTTTCTATAATCCACGCAAAATCTGTATGATCCGTCGGGTTTCTTAACGAGTACGACCCGGGGCGCTCCATTCGGCGTTAGATGGCCTTATTACTCCCAAATCCAACATTTCTTGGACTTGTTCTTTGATAATTGACCTTTCTTTATGTGACACCCTATACGGCCTCGACCGGATCGGTTGTGGCTCTCCGGTGTCAATCTCATGCTCCGCTAAATTGGTCAACCCTAGAGTACTATTGTCCCACGCCATTAGATCTCTATTTTTCTCGAGTTGTTCTTTTTGGTGTGTAGTAAGGCTTTGTTCTATTTTAAATGCCTTCTCTCTAGTCTTGTCATTTATAAAAAGCTGTAGTGCTGAATCGTCGGGGTCTATATCCTCCAACTTAATAGGTGGATCTAGTTCTGCTTTCGTGTAATTTAGGTAACCTAAAACTGTCCCCTTAAATAATTTAATGGGATTCTTACCGTAGCCAAAAATAGATATAATATCTTCCCGTAATTGGCTTAAATCTACGAGATCTAACCTATTCTTTATAAGAACGCGGAGTGAATTGGCTCAACTTTACCTCATGAGAATTTATTTTATAATTAGCCCCGCATAATTCCACCTTACTTTCTTTTAACTTACCAGGGTAGACCACGCAATCCTCTATCACTCTTATTTTTATTGGAGGGGATATAGCCTCAATAGCTTCAGCAAAGGGTAGAACATCAAAATCGTTAGCGCAGGGAGTACCGCATGTATTACCTTTACTTACGGAATTCAAAAGTAATATAGATCTGTCATTATCCTTATTTAGGCAAATAGTAACATTAATTTCAGTTTATCAAAAATATAAAATAGCATTTTTCTTACAATCTTCCAGTCTAGTTTGTCCAACCCGCATCCTAATCTTGGTACGGCCAAATTATATTTATTATTGGCTAACATATGTGTTTTTAATTGCATTAATGACCTGAACACATTTTTCAGACCTGGTTTATGGAAGAAGCTCTTCTTCGTAACTAGATAATAAATAAACTTATTTTACGCTTCAAGAATTGCGACCTCACCAACTCTTTTATTCTGTTGTAGTAATAGTTCGATATTACCGAAAGTCTCCCTGAACTGTACTGCTAACCCTGCACCCATTTTCATATCTGCCGAAACGCAATGCGCTAAACAGGCGTTTTTTATTTCAAACAAGCTTTGGTGAACTTCTTTAATATTGTCTGATTCTTTACTAGGCTCAAATCTAAATTTACACATAAACCTTCTAAAACTTAATATATTCGGGTTCGAACTAATAACAGGGAATGTAATTGTGCCCTGCTGAAAATCCAGAATTAATTTTTGCATCTTAATAAAATTATAACCTAAGATGACCGGAACTGGTAACTTTTCTACAACTAACACTTCAACGTAAAAAATATTTATTCCTATTTTAATTTGGATTACGGTTTTACCAATTGGTTGTACTGTATCACTACCGACTGTAGTTAAAGTTACTGGGACCTGTACCTTACAGAAATTAGTTATGTTGCTCACATTTATTAAATTGAGACATGATCCCGTATCTAGAATAATTTCCAGCGGTTTATTATTCACAATACCGGCCATCTTGAGTATATTGCCTTCTATGTATGGGACCCTATAATTCGTCTTCGAAACGAGGGCAGGAATTAGGACCTCCTGTAAGGCCGGGCGCAAGTTGACACGCAGTAAAGTGAGGTGAGGTGAGGTGACTCGCCGTGAGTTTCTGTGAAGCATAGGAATAAATGCCCAGCGAAGATTCATACGCAGGGTGAAGTGACGCATTTCTTGCACGCCGTGAGCCTGCGAGGTTTGTGCTCGTGCGCAGTTTTCACGTAGCTAATAAGATCTGATCTTCCTTTTGCCACGATGGAGGAAAAACTTATCGAGGCAGTGCGAGGGAGAACAGTGTTATATGACACTTCCCATGTAGATTTTCTCAAAACCAAATTAAAGTTACAGATTTGGGATCAGATTGCGAAAGAGATTGGACTTCAATCTGGTAAGTTTTTGTAAGTTATTTATTTACAGTATTAAGTTTTTTAGTTAACATTGTAAACATAATTATTTATTACTGAATATAGTATAACAATCATTTCATCCATTTATATTTATTGTAAAGCAGACGCATTCTTTTTTTTTTAGTTCAGGCGATCGTTGTTTTGACAATTGTTTGATTTGCCACACATTTCTTATACGTACCCTCAGTACTTTCCTCTCAACACGCAATCTCTCTGCAAGGAACTGATCCTACAGGTGAATTAAAGTTAATCCGTGAAATTTTTGACGAATGAGAAAGTTTGAGCTCTACTTCGGACATTGGTTTGATGCAGTGGACGTAATTTGGTATTGTGGTACATCCCGTTCGGTGATGTTCATCTCCAGTTTGCAAAATTGGAGAATTTTTTTCAAATAGTTTGTGAGTACACAAGATGTTTTATAATTTTCACCACAGTGCTAACTTTACATTCAAAAAGGTGAACGGAAAAACACCGAAACCGCGAAGCCAAAATACCAAAAGCGCATTCCACAGTTTGTCTAGCTCGCGAAAGTCTGTAATTAAACACTTTGTTTTCATACTTATCAGTAACACTACGCTTTGGATATGGCCGCATCAAATTTTCAGATAAAGGAAACGCTTCGTCTCCTACAAAAACATATGGAATCGGATCACAATTGTAGGAATCAGAGTAGCCGGTGGAAGATTGCAACGTATGATTCTGCATTTTTTTTGGCTAAAACACTGTAGCAAAAGTATTTCCGTCGCTGAATCTTCCCATTGACCCCACATCTATAGTAATAAATTGGTAGTCTGAATCGACAACGGCCATCAATACAATGGAAAAGGTATGCTTATAATTAAAAAACGAAGATCCGATTTTCTCTGGTTTTTTTATTGTTATATGTTTCCCATCAATCGCTCCGACGCAATGTGGGAATTGCCATTTTTCCTCAAAGCCATGAGCAGTTGCCAACCACTGTTCTGTTGTCGGTTCCCTCATATAAAGCGGTTGCATACACTTCCAAATAGCTTCTGCTACTTCTTTTATAATGTTTGATACTGTTCGATCACTCATTCTATAGCTGAACCGATACTCTTAAAAGCTGTTTCCGGAGGCTAGGTACCTACAACATAAACATATACATAAACGTGTGTGTAAGATGAAGTTTACATGTCATATTCTTCAAAATTATATCAAATTTCGTTGGATATAACATTATTTTATTGAATTTACTCCAAACTTACATTTGAAATGAAGAAAATGCATAATTGTAGGTGAAACTTTGTTGTAGGTTCAGAGGCGAAAACAAAATGGGAAAAATTGAGACATTCTCTGAGGGATGCGCTCAGGAGGCAGAAACAGTGTATGAAAAGTGGGTCTGCAGCAAGTACCATAAAACGGTGGAAATTTCAAACAGAAATGGGGTTTCTTCAGCCTTATATGGCTAACAGAGCAAGAGAAACAATTTTAATGACGAGTGCGATGAAGAAAATTACGAAAGAAAGTTACGAAGAACTCGAAAGCCAAGATATTCAGGAAACAGAAAGTGTGGTTGAACCTGGAAGCGAAGAGAGTTTGGATGAGAGTGGTACACCTGAGACATCCACATTAGGAACGTCAAAAGAAACAACTTTGAAAAGAAAAACGCAAGAGACTCCTGTCAGCCTTCCTGGGACTTCAAATGAAAGCACACGGACACCCCAAAAGCAGATCAAAAAGAAAGACAATGTGTCTATTTTACTTAAGAAGTCCATAAAAAACCGGGAAAAAGAGCGGCCGAAAGAGCAGCGGAAAGATCGGTTTTAATTAAATAAAATCCAACCACACAACGATCCTTGTGTAACCATTTCTTTATGTGTATGTATGAAACCACAAAAAGAATGCCGCTCTCATCACAATATACTGTCAGAAATTCTATATACAAAACTGTGACAGATATGGAAGCGAATTTATTGAATATCCCGCAAACAAATATACAAGAAACGCCCCAATTTTACCAGTACGATCGCTACCATACCTTTTCAAAGCTCTTTCTCTACACCACTAACTTGTTCCGAGAATTCTTCACATTCCTTCACATGAACACTTTACCACTACCCAGAATTAGTTCAAAAGAAGATCAAGAAGAAGGGTTACTTTAGTTAACTTCATAAACGAATTTTCTGCTCGTTGAAATACTTTGTTTAAGTTGTAGAAAATTAATAAACATCTTACCTTAAAAATATGGCTAGTTTTTCTTCAGTTTCGATAGGTCTTGACGCATTACATCCTTCTGCATATATTGACTCCTTAATAAATCCATGTAGTTCAGAAAACTGTTCACGAGTTACACGATAATAGTTCTTATATTTTTCATTAGAAAATTCATTCTTAAGGACAAATTCTCCGTGAGTCTTTCTTTTCTTTAAATAACTGCTTTTCGGAAGTTTTTTATGGGATAATATTGCAGACATCTCGTCTTCAATAAATCTTCGGAATCAGATTTCTGAACTTAGTAAATTATAATAATTGTATATTGCAGTCATCGCACACATTCCTCGATTCAAATTAATGCGTTACAGATCGCACGGCGACAGAACTGCGCCTTCAACTTTTCGCTCTCCCTGCGGAGAGTTTGAGAATCTGCGTCACCCCTGCATCACCCTGCCTCACCCTGCGTCATACTGCGACGTCAACTTGCGCCCGGCCTAACTCTGCCCTTGGAAGTTTCCCTGATTTTGATCACTACGTCTTACCTCATTTACCGGATAGCCGGTGTTATCAGGTCTATAGTTGCTCCTACTCGAATAATTGTTCCTTCTGGGTGGCCGATTATAGCGTTCGTTACAGCTTAGTGATGTATGCCCTGATCTTCTGCATATATAGCAAATGGGACGTCCCTCAGTGGTTCTTGATGTCGTCAAAGTGTTTAACCCATTTATGCCCGAAACTATTTTTTTTTTCTGAAATCGATGATACTGATATATATTGATATGGGGCGAAACTAAGCATGTTAGAAAAGTTTAAACTGATTTTCCATATTTTTTTAGGAAATATGATGTGAGTCATTTTCGTGGGCAAAGGGATATCAAAATTAGGTTTGAATTATATTTTTTTATATTTGCAAACAATTATAAAATATATGTCTATAAACAATACAAACACATAAACATTCATTATTCTAAATAGTATACAATTTTTACTTGTGTAATTCAAAAAACACTTGTCATGCAGCGCTACACCACATCTATTACAAGCCTTTGTTGTTTTACTTTTACAACTTGCACACCTGCGTCGATTTTGACTGATTATTATTAAATGTTGACCTTCTTCGACGAGATGCTGGACTTATAAAGCTAGATGAGGGACCGGTTGATAATGGACGTCGTCCGTTATTTCTGCAGTATTAGATATCACAGCCGCTCTTCGAAATTCTAAGTTATCCATTGTTTTTCCAACTTCCGCGAAAGGAATCCAGGCGTTGTTCATGCAAACATCAAATATCCAAAACATAATCGTATATACCATTTCTTACCCCGAAACCCTATTCTATAATTAGAAACATTGTTGTCCATGAGATCAACACCTCCATAAATTTATTATAGCAACTCACTACGTTTGGTTGCGGAATTTCAATCTTTGCCTTATCTTTTGCAGAGTATCGTGCAGCTTGTCGGACTGGTGTTACTCCGTATTCATTAGACAAAAGTGTGACAACATTGTTTGTCATTCCACTTTCACACACACGATATTATTTTCTGCATCAATAGCGCTGGTATACGCTCCTCTTTCTTTCTTCTTCATGAGAGAATTACTGTCTATAGGACATTTGTCTGTTGCGGTTTTCACGCACTGTGCCTGTTGCACCAAAACTAAGTCACCAAGCTTGTGGATAAGCGAAGCACTCGTAAAAAAATTGTCAAAAACAAGAGGAAAATTCTATATCTGTGAAGTTATCATTCAATAAATTGCGAAATTTCATAACGACAGATTCGCCTAAGGCCCATTTTCAGAGTTTCATTTGCCTGTCTATTTCGACCTTGATTAGATATCAAAGTTCACACAATAACCAGATGGAAGTGCAAGACCATGCTTGTAGCCAAAACGAATTGGTTTTTCTCTTATGAATTGCTTGCAGCCATTTCTGCCAAAATAAGATTCATTGATTCATCTATTGACATAAATGAATTTATAGGTGTAAATCTATAAATGCATCATTTATTTTGTTCATTCAAAGGACGCAGTTTTGCCATCTTGTCACCTTGAAGTAAATTTTATTATCTGCTGCATGGATGAAGCGAAATATTTCTTCAAACCTATTCCTCCCTGATTAGAATTATATACTAAAGTATTTCTTACGTCTTCGCATACTTCCCAAAACATACGCCGTCTAGGAACAGGGACGTAGCCACTCAATAATAATATAGCAATGAAGACAAGCATCTCGTCATTTCCAAGTTCAAACCTACAATTTTCCATGGCAGCATATTGAACGGTATTTTTTACTAGGTGTTCCAGAATATCATGATTTAAAAAGAGTTTTAGAAACTCCAGGGGATCGTTTCACTAGAGAGTGGAATTATAGAATCTTAGTAGTCCCAATTGTTGCGTTTTTCCCTTTGTAAATCTCCAATTATCCAGTTTCGTTTTTTTGGATTTCTTCTGTTTGGTTTCAACTTGATTATCATGCCTTTCTTTTCTGTCGATTATTATCGTGGTCAGAATCATTTCTGTCTGCGTCGAGATTTGTTTCTGCCCTACAGTTCAGCTGGTTTTGAATCAAACGATTAGGGTCATACAGCTTTCATCTCCAGAGTCCTCGTCACTTTGCCAGTCTTATCGTCAGGGGAGTGATGTATATAGTACTTGGAATCTCGTCATTTCCTCAAGCCTCTCCAATTTCATCCACAGCTCTGCTGTTGTCAAGGTTTTTCCTAATAAAGAAACAAAAGTAGTGTCATATGCCCAGCGGGTCGGTACCGACCCATTCAAATTTAGACGGTTATGTAGCACCAAATACTGCATATATCGTAATTTTTGTTAAAACAATATAAATAGTAATGTTATAAAAATAGCTACTACAAATATTTACAGTATCCAGTATTAGTTTTACAAACTTACCATAAATTTAGTTGATCCATGTCAGGCTTACTATAACCTCACATGCAAACTTCAAAGATAAACACATGCGCACTGCCACTTTAACTGATTTAACGAAAATCGATGTTCAGACTTGTGCTTCTAATAAACGATATTCAGTATAGGCAACACTCTCAACGTATGTATCTCGTCAATTACATACATTGAAGGTACGGGGTCGTTAGTGACCCGTTGGGCATAAATGGGTTAATTAATTTCATTCAATTAAGGTGTCTATTGCTTGAGTGTTAGAGTTAACGCCTATTCTACTAGATTTTGTCGCTGATTTGTGCGTTTGCGTTGTACGCAGCTGTAGAGGTTTGTCAGGCAGTTCCTTGGTTGACTTTAATGTGAGTAGACGTATTTTTTTATCTTTGTTGCCATTTTGTTTTCCATTTTGATTTAGTAAATTTAACCCGTTGTTGAGGGTATATCTTTTAAATATTCTGTCCATCAAGGAATTCTCTTTATAATAATTGTTATTATATTGATGTGTGCACATTATAGATGTAAGATCATTTATTATTTCTGTGCAGGAAGATATGTTTTCAGTTTAATTTTTCTCATTATATTTTAAAGTGTTAAATTTTCCGTTTTTCTATGTTGCTGATTCATTTTTAATTATCAATCACCTCGGTTTGGGTGAGTAGAAGCTTTGTTCTTGCATTTAGTTTTCATTTTTGTATAATTTCGTGTGTTTGTCCACGAATTTATTTTATTTTGTTGAAACCACGTGAATTGAAATTGTAATATTGTATTATCTTCCTGTACAACCAAATCTTTTGCTTTGTATAGGAAATAGCATAGTGCTATTGTAATTTAGAATCAAGTGCGATTTTTTTATTTTGGCCAGAACCTTCAGTTTACGGTTTTTTTTCTGCCATTTTGTAATTTTACGCATTTTAATAAATTTGATTGTTAATCAGCATCTTTGGGTTAAAAATTCTGTTCTTTTGTTTTTAATTAAACCTAACACTGCGTAGGCTTTTACGGCCGGTGTAACTATAACTAACAGCTTCTTGCGTGTTTCGCCGTGTGTCAAAACTTTCGCTCGACGTTTCGCTGTTCATACTGACAGCGAACAGTTCAGTTCAGTGTGAACCAGTTCAGTTATCCTGTCAGTATGAACAGCGAAACGTCGAGCGAAAGTTTTGACACACGGCGAACCCGCAAGAAGCTGTAGTTTAATTAAACCTTTTCAACTTTTTGGAGTATTATAAGACAAAGTCAGATTTCATTTCACTCACAATTACTCTTTCGTGGTTAGATTCAAGTTTTAATTCGCGAGGGTATCTCTGAGGTTAATAGTTCTTTTGCGCCCTTTTAGAATTTTATCCGTTGAGTTAGCTAATTTAATTTTTCATTTTTAATTTTCATTTTGCATTTTCAAGTCAATCAGTACACAGCAATACCTATGCTAATCTTTGCACTTTAGAGAGGTAAACTCTTACAATGTTGCAATTAGTTCTTTTGCTCCAAGTTACTGACCCATAAGTAATGATCTGTCTCGCTATGGCTGTATTTTTGGGTTACATCCCAGTTTTTTCCTGCAAAGTTGCTTCAAACCATCAGGGCTTTTATGCTTTATTAGTGACTTCAAGTTCGTATTTGTTCCGGAGAGGTTATTGTCTGGGGTAAGGACTAGGTATTCTACAAATAATATATTCTATTTAACCTCCATTTTCCAATGTATGCTTTGTCGGACCACTATAGTTTTAAGATTAGATTTCCCTTTTTTTATGCATGCTACAAAGATAGTCTTACAATTAGTAGGGTTAACATATTTTTCCATGGGCAGGTGTAACCCAAAGAAGACAACCCGGTCAGAAAAACCTATTGTACCCCATGTCAATTTTAGGCCTCTGAGTCAGATAACACCCTATCAAAAAAGTTCGCAATCTGGCTGAGTGTTACTTACCGACTCTTTCGTTCAAACCGATCGACCCCAAAGTGCGTCTGCCTCTCCCCGTTCACTGCCGGGCTGTGACAAGAACGTGAGCAGGAGTTTCCTCCACACTCCCAGATTTTCTGTACAGTGGAGAGTTCACTAGCCCCATGCGGTATATATGTTTATTTAATGCAGAGTGCCCAGTTAAGATTCCTGTGAATAATCTCAACCAACATAGACTGCCTTACGGAGTTTTTCCTCATTCGGATGAAGCCCTAGAGATTAACAGTGTCTTGCGCCGGCGATTCCACTCCAAAGGAGCAGTGCCTAGCAGCGAGTGAGGCTGAAAAACGTTTTGATGCTGCCATATGAGCTCCATACGTCGTTCTGGACGTAACGGTAGCTCCCGTTTTCCCTTGCTAACATGTTAGCTATTTCATTGCCTCTGATTTCAGAGTGACCTGGTACCCCATTGTCAATGTAACATTTAGATTATTCCCAGCTGTTTTCTGTGGCAGCCCAGTACCATCTCAGAGTCAAAATCTGATAGCCCACAAAGTTTTGAGGCAGCCTGGCTATCGGAGATGATTTCTACTCTTCCATGTCTTGTGCACGCGGTTTGAGATGCCCTCCAGCACAAGTCTGGATGGCAATAATTTCGGCCTGGAAAATGGTGAGTGGGAAGGGCCTTTAGAGCATCGACAAAACCAGCGAGATAGACCCCGATTTTGGTTTGCGATGTACGCTATTGCAATTTTCCTACTGGAAATAATCTACGCTGTATCCCCCAGGAAGCCTGAAACGGGCGAGATTTTATCCGCCATTACTGACAGTGGTACTGTCTGTTTTGATGCAGTTAAAGATGCTGGTATATAGTTCCGACTTTGGCCGGAGAAGCCCTTGCATCCACTACATGCCTTGCTTTGTGTGTAAGCGCTAGTTTGCTTCAAACCGCAACACCAACTACAGCGGGGGAAGCCCAAGAATGGTCTTCATAGCAGGCCGTCGGTGGTCAAGGACAGGGCTGCCGTGATGCCCAAACAGGAAATCCTTTGAACTTACTAAGCGCACTTTATAGCATAGCCTAGATTTGCTTTATGCCACCAGGCAAGCGAGGCGTAAAATGTCTTCGCTTGTTTTTGGTAATATTGAGTTTTCCATCTGGTCCAGACGATTTTATGTGGTTTTAAAATTTGTAGCCCACAATGCCCTTCGTATATTATTATCTTTCCCTATCCACTCTTAGACTGTGTCTTCAGGTTAGCGTGAGACATTCACACTTTTAGAGTTAATTTCTTTCTGATTCTGGAAGGGATTTATAAAGTAGATACCGTCAGAGACCTTTCCGATTGGTCTATAAAGTCTCCTGCAGATTTTCTTATAGTCCGCAGAGGCGTGATCGGATCTTTTGCAAGAATTTGGTGAAGTTTTGCCCCTTCAACTACGTTTTCTACTACTCACAGAACTTCCTCCATGGTTCCTTCTATAGTTATCATTAGAGCTCGTAAATCCTTCATCTGGATTATTAGATTTGTTATGTAAGTATTTCCAACATGAAATTACGTCAATTTCTCACTAAAAACTATGTTAACACCATGAAAGAGTGTTTCCTAATTTGAGATAGCTAGCCCACTTTTAATATTCTTTTTACATTATTAAAAGGCATTCAAATTTTGCACTTTTGTCCAAATGTTATTTAAAAAAAAATGAGCTAGGGTTTAGGTTCTGGTGTAAAGAGGTTTGCATTGATTATACATACATAAAATAGATTGATCGTTCTTTGAGCACACAAAAACGGTAATCTAAACGAAAAAAAAAGAAGATTGAAGCTAGCAATAATTTTAAAGACTTATTTTGTCCTTTTATGTCACATCAGCCGTGGTAACGACCAAAGGATCCTTTGCAATTGATTACTACCTTACGCCCCCACTTTATTTATTCCGAATCTACAGGGCTCTTTAAAACGCCCTATCTCGCCTCTAATAAATCGTTTTCCACTGGTGCCTTATACACTAGGGGAATCCCGCAAAATGTGTTTTATCTATAGTGAGCGTGTTCTGCAATCTCGACCCAGTAACCGACCTCATCGCCTAGAGTAAGGAAAAACTTGCGACATGAGAACGCCTAGGCTAGCAGAGGCATCGTAAACAGTCAGCAGTGGGCTACTGTAATATGCATGTCCGTCACTGCCCACAGAGTCTGATTGCGAGAACGTTTGTACTGTATGATGAATAGTCGCGCCAATTGCGATGTGCACCAGCTGAATTTTCCACGCACGTAATGACAAATTAATATTACAACGGGCGAGGGCTGTGGTATTATGTTATTGTAGATTTGCACTTGAAATCGAGGAACATGCTCGACCGAGGTTTGAATTTTACTAGATTTTGCTCAGGATTATAATTTCGCATCGCCACGTTAAAAATTAAAGTTAAAGTACAGAATTGAGTGGTTTTTTTTTTCATCTGAAGCACGCTATCACTGTTTCTATTGAAAGGTACAATACTGCCACTGATAGTTGTAACATTTTTTTTTCGTATCATATATATATAGTTTTCCTACAATATTATAACACAAAAGTCATTTTTCACATTGAGATAAAGAAATATTGCCCCAAACTGTCATTGATTATTTATTAAAATTAATGGGACTGCCATTGCATTCCATGTAGAGCATTTCTTAAATTATATTGATATGCTAATAATATACAACCCGAATTTTACATTAGGGGATGCACAAAAATCCATGAATATTTTGTACTTAATGCAAAATTTTAGAAAGCGATTAGGGTTTTTAAAACAAATGGTCCATTACGTTTTATTGCGCTTAATTAACGACAAATAGAGAGGATAGAGGAACCTTACCTAAGTGTATCACTATCCTTCACTATTTAACTTGCTTATGGTTTTTTGCCACTGATACACAGTTTTCAGGTAAGTAAGTTAATTTTCTAGAAGATTATATTATCTAACCTTTTTATGCTGAAACCTATTCCTAGCGCGCGCGTTCGCTTGCCGACAATACCCAGAGCACCCGTTAAACCTTAACAGGCGAACCAAACCAGTCGCAAACTGTCAACGACAAAATCTAGACGAATATCATAGCTTACCATAATTATTAAGTTACGAAAAACATTGAAACTGGGACAGTATGGATGGCAGCTAATTTTATAAACATGTCTTAATAGAATTCTATTTAATTCTACAAAAGCGTCCATTCCGATTAGAATTTGGTAGAAGTAACTCGAAGTTTGTAACTATAAATAGAAAATGAGTGAAGGTGTCCTTATTTATTTAAGTTATACTTTTCCTTAAATCCTCATTCATTTTAATATAGGAATGAGTTTGTTATTAAGCCACTACATTATTCCAATAAACTTTGCGATGCAAAAACTGTTAAAGATAAGTCGAATGAAATTAAAAAAATTGCAGACTTCTGAAGGAAAAAATAAAAATTTAACGACCACATATTTTCATGTCAACATAAATTTAACATATATAGGCGACTGTGGGTCACACAATACACCTAACAGCCAGAAATATTACATAGAATATTTTTTCACAACACAACTATATTTTATAATCTTTGCGTATAGAGGTTTAGAAGATGCATTATTTTTTTTGTAAATATAATAAAATCTCAATTAAAATATTTACTCTGTTAAATATCAATTGTAACCGCACTATTTATATCATACAAGTTTTCTGTGAGAAACGATGGAGTTGAGAGTATATGAAATTGGAGTATTTTTTATGCAATCTATTTATTTGTCAAAATGAACTTAAACCCTATTGTCTTGGTTATTTAAGAATGTATAACGTCGATAACGAAAAGTTGAAAATTATACATTAGAGTTGTCTCAAAAGGAAGACTTGTTTTTTTCACACTACCGTACAATAATAATTAATATATTGCATCTTGTTAAGGCATACTGAAGTTTATCAAATTAATCACTATTTTTTAATTCAAGTGTTCTAAATAAAAAACAAACGTGTTTATATCATTTATTGAATAAGCAAATAAAAATGAAAAATATCATTTTTAAGTCACCCCTAACAGCAGAACAATACATAGATATGTTTTTAAAAATTATTTTCATAAAATATTTTTCGTGAGGAGTTTGAATATATTTTCATATGTTTCTAATAAGATTATATTTTCAATCAAATATATTTCACAGCTTTAATAATGTAAGCGCAATATTCTTATATATTGTTAAATATTTATTTATATTGAAATGGAATTTCCTTATGCAATATAGTATTTGTCAAAATGAACTAAAATTGTTCTTGGTTATTTAGAATGTACAACGTCGATAACGAAAAAGTTGAACATTACATAGAGTTGTCAAAGCAAGAACTTGGTTTTTCCACAACTCACCATACAGTTAATAATCAATAATTCTTGGCATCTTTTAAGGCATACTAAGTTTATCAATAATACTATTTTTTAATTGAAGTGTCTAAATAAAAACAACGTATTTATTATTCATTTTTATTGAATAAGCCAATAAAATGAAAATACTCATTTTAGTCTAGCCTTGCTGGTTGCTAGTACAAACTCTATGGTTTTTTCATATCTTCAGTTAGTGGCTCTCTTCATGCTTCCCTTGTGGCCTCTAAACATGCCAATTGTATTAGATCATAACCCATGAATAAACATCGTACACTATCACACCTCATAAGTACATGTTGGAAGCATTTACAATAATGGGGTGGTAGCGATACATTCTAATGAGCGGTGTACATCGATTAACTTATTTTTATTTATTCATAATATTTGAAAACATTCTACGTACAAACATAAAACAAACACACGTCATTCTAACCTCTATGAGGTTATGGACGCTTATCTACCGAGATAATCTCTTAAGCAAACCAGGACTAGCAAATTTATCTGGTAGAATGCAGTACATATATATGCAAAAATTCCTACAATTATATTTTAAACGGTTTTGGTACATAGCGATAGTGAACATTCATTCTTATAAATGCCCATGACTTGTTCAAAGTTTGCTCCTTAACCTTCGGATCACCACAAAACTAAAACACACCCCGAAACAATTTAATTACACAGTTAACCAATTACTCCTAATCCCGTATACTATTATAACTATAACCATGTTGTAACGGACAACAATGAAAACGTTATGTGATACGCCGTGCGCGTATGCATTCGACTGTTACCTATCCATAGAGCGCATAAACAATAAACTTTAAAATCATTAACGCGTAAGAAAAGAGGTGTTGTGTTGTTCGCTCTCCAAAAATATGAATACAAAACGCAGATATATTAATAGAACAGTTACATGCGCTAACTTAGGATACTAATTAAATCTATTAGATATATATCATCTAATTTAATTCTGTTAACTATCATTTTAAAATAGGTACATACCTACTTTTAATATGTATGTATATTTTACCCATTTATATATTCGTCCTACGTACCAAATGTACAAAAGCAAACATTCCAATCTTTTCTTGTTTATATGAATTAAATATTTACAGGAAATAACCAAAGCAAAAATTCTTGCAGGGTTATTGAAAAAAATATGGAGGAAAACATGCAATAAAATATTATTAATGCTACATAACATATATATTTTTTAAATGTTTTCACTAATATATTTCTACTAATATATTTTATGCATATGTGTATTTAGATAACTAATATTCAAGAAGATTTATATTTTTTAATATTGTATAAAATATGAAAAATTATAGGTTGGTCACTGGGGATATGTTTCGATAAACATTACCTTTAAAAACGAAGAAATGGGCATTTTTGGTGTTAAAAATCCGTGCTGCCAGTGTATCATGGCTTTTTTCTATTATAAACGCATGATCCCATATGATAATGAATCTAGAATGTGTATATATGACGTCAGACTTTATTATTCACAACAATCCGTGCCGTTAATAGGAAATCGAGAGGGTATAGTGGTGGAAACTGGCGCAGTTAATTTCGCCACATAAAGCGATCAACATTTCCATCATTTTCGGACGCGAACACCGGGGTGGCCATAAATAGCGTTCTACCTACAACCACAACCCCCCACCATGCATGTATATACAGCCATCGCGCGCGGGAGGTGCTCCTGTTAATTATTGATGCTGATCTGAAAATCTCTACTTCCATCGAAACCGCGCGCGAACTTCGCAACACTCAAACTTGGCAGCTGTTTTCCTGTAATTTCCTCTCGGGCGGAAGCCGCGAGATTTTTTAACAAAATGTAGATATTAAATTGAGTCGCAGGCGGCTTGGGAAGCCGCCGCGGCGCCGCGCTGTTCCCATCTCCGTCTCGCTCCGACAGGGCGGCGTTCCCCTTATCCGATACAGGATGGGTTGCAGATATATCGGAAACAATTGGACATTTACATCGGAGGGAATAAAATTCCTCCGCAGTCGCGATCGGCTTAGTCTAACCGAACGATAAGATATACAACCCTGGTTGGAGATATTTTTTCCTTTTTTACTTAAAGTGTATGGATTTAAACGGGAATTTTGCGCGGTCGTGTCGAAAGGGCAGAACAAAACCTTTACGATGGAGCACAGTGGCGTAGGAAGGCGGGTGGATTGGGTACGACCCTTCGGTGTACAGCTCAGGAGGGCTCAAAGCAAGAAATTCCCAATTTTGTATTAAAGCATCTTTTCCTAACATAAAATAGTATGTCAGACAATGAACGAACGAATTAGACTTAAGAAATAGAGAAAATGAAACTTTAATGGGAATTTAACAACGACCATGTCCTTCATGAGTTGTATGACTGCTCGACACCTTTGTGGCATACTTCCAATCAACCTCTGCATATTTTCTTGGAGTATTAGAACCCATTCTTCTTGAAGTGCCACCAAGAACCTGTGGAATAGCTTCTGGAGCTATAGGTGGACTCCTGATCTCCAGATCTAACTTGAACCACAAATGCTCGATCGGATTTCTTCTTGCCGAAATTGTTTTATCTGCTACATATGGTCTTGCATTGTTATGATGTAACAGAAATACAGGACCTATAAGAGCTCTAGCAGGTAGCATATGGCTCGTAGGCAGATCTTTAAGATATCGAGCAGCATTCATTCACCTACCTATAGTAACAAGATTTATACGAGTATGCAATGAGATTCCAGCCCATGAAATGTCAAATCCTTCCAAATCTACTCTAGTCCTCCACAATGGCGTTCACCGGTACACGCCTAAATTTCAAAACGCCCATCACAACGTGTTAACCGAAATCTTGACTCACCGCTGAAAACTGTGGACTACTGCTCCATTCCCCAGTCCAATGGTGTCGGATACATGACTATATGGCGGAATAAGCACTTTAGCAAAAATAAGAGCAAACTATTGCTAATCCAATTATTTCCGAGATGTAGAAGCTTGGTGCAACCAATGCTGGGTCTGCCCCACTACGAAAGGACCCCAAACACGATCTAGGAAGCGTAATGTTGCCTCATAGGCCCTAAGTTGTGTAACTTAGGAAGTCCGTTTGAAAGAATGGCAATTGACGTAGCTGGGCAATTTCCTGTCACTTAACGTGACAACAAATGCACTGTAGTTGTTGCGGATTATTTGTATGACCAAAAGTTTTCGCAATTTCGAACCAAGAAGTTCCTACTGTCGCGAATATCCTGATCGAAAACGTAATCTATCGATATGGTGTACTTCTTGAGTGGCATTCTGGCCAAGGGAGGAACTCCGAGTCAATACTCTTCCGGGAAAGATGTGAAATGTTGGACATCCGAAAAATGAGAACAGCCCTTCACCCGCAGTCGAACGGAATACTGAAACGATTTATCCGAACCCTTCAACAATACTAAGCTAAAGTAAATCAATTAGGTGAAACACACACACATTGGTTCGTGAACGAATTGGTCTCGCAAGTGATCATATGAAGACCAGATACGACCAAAAAGGTAAATTAATCGGGGGTGACAACCAACTTTATCAATCGTTACGTAAAAAAGGAACATCGCCGAAGCCCAGGAAAAACTATGTTAGACAGTACACTGTTATCAAAAGGATTAACAATTTGGTTGACCCTATAGGACTGGGTTCAAGAACGAAGATGAAGGTAGTCAGTTTGAAGAGAGTCGTAGAGCAAGAGAAAGTAGTTTCCGCGTAGCTTGATAGTAAAGAACTAACATCCCACGGTATCTATTGCCGTCAGTCGAAAAAAAAATATCTAAGTTCTTTTCATTTATTATATTTAATAAAGCCTGATATTTACAATATATTCCGTAAAAATCGTGTACATGTCATATTTTTCTTTACTACCAAGCTACGCGGAAACTTTTTTTCTTCTCATGTTGTACTTATCTATTCTGTTATACGGATTCTGTTTGGGACGATCAAAATTAAGGAGGCAGTGTGAGGTCGCAAGAATTGTGAGTCACGTATGGAGAAATGCCCGCCTTTGCCAGGATACGGTGATCGCTGTAGTATAGATAATTATACAGTTGGTCGTAGTACGATAGAAGGAGACGTTATTGTTGATAATTTTGTCAATATAGTTCTAAGTTCTTTGAAATTTTATATTCCTGTTAATAGGTAAAGTCTAATTAAAGATTAATTAGTGTGTATACCATCCGCGACAATGTGAAAATTTAAACTTTACTATGTTTTACCAGTAAAGCCGTTTTTCCTTTGTAATGTAATTGTATATCTTATTTATAAATGTTTATTTGCCTTATATTAGGTATTTAACCCAGCCTGTCATTAGTATAGTCCACTATGACTATCGCTATTTACCAAATTCAATGCAAATTCAGGATCACACTCGATTCAATACTCACCAACGTATTCCTACTTGGTTGTTGATGTGAAGTAGACTGAATATAAAAGCCGAAACTGGTGTGGTATTTTGCGTAGTATGTATATAGAAAGTAAAATAAATTAGAAGATTCAACTTCATTTAGATTCAGCGAAATTTAATTATGGGCCTAGGTTGCCTTATTTTTGTTTATTTAAGAAAGAATAATTTTTTTTTCAAAATAATTAACATTTTACCTCTTTATTAAAAAATTAAATAGAAAGATCATTTTTATATTTTACACATTTGTTGACAAATTTAAATTCCACACCTCGTACCACTAGATCTTGCTACGCCACTGTAGTGGGAAGCATATATATTTACCGAAGCCGACAATATCGGTTGCCTTAAAGATAAATCGAAAAGAAACGGTTTGCTTTCGTACGGTGGAGGACTGTTTGTTTAGGCTCGTAAGAAACGTATATGCCTATATAATGCAGGAAAATGTTATTCTCCGCCAAGTTGACGTTATTAAGTTCGCCCACTCATTTGTAAGAATTGAAAATCGATAATTTTGAACGTCGAATTTTATATTGAAATCCGAATCACATACCAACTTTGCATTCTCCAAATTCCTTTAATGAAATTGGTTGAAATATTTTTTATTAAATTCCTCTTTTCATTATTTACCTTCGCAAGAGAGGTTTTACAGAATTATGAATTTTCATAGTATTTAATATTTTCTATAGTTGCGGTTGGAATGTAATATTTTATTTTTTTTCACTACTTCTAATTTATATAGGTTTACATGCTGTCTTCATTTTATGCATAAACAATTACGTTAATGACATGTAAAGACAAAATGCTGCCTGATTTACTGCATATTTTTTTATTTACTTTTTCAAGAAACAAGTAATTTGTTTTAAACACTGAATATTCTAAAACCCATTAGATCTATCTGAGGAACCTGTTTTATCTTCTAATCTAGTGAGAAATCGGGTTATGTTTTTGATAGCATTTTCAAATTCGGGTACAGTTTGAAAATATTAATTTAGGAGTCATTTCTGAAATATAGATATTGCATTTTACAGTATTTAAAATTCCCGAAGTTTTGACTAAAGAGGTCAGAATGACCTTCACCACAAAGATGACAGAATCGACGGTTATAAAGAATTCTATTAATCAGGGATGGAAGGTAATTGATAGAGCTGTAAATTTTATAAAATGGTTGTGTTCTTTATGTAAAATATGAGGTGATTTATATTCAATATACCACGTCTATGGGTTAAGACTAGATTAATTTTATACTCGAAAGCATGGAAGGGTTCACTACTGCTCTCAGGATCGTCTGGCTGTCTGTGGAATATAAATTCGCTTATTGCCTTAAGCCCTGTGATTGATTTCTGTTGCGCAATACAATGCATCTGCTTGAAAGATGGCGGCATATTTTCCTAGTGAAAGGATGTTCATTTTGTTTTCCACCCTGCTGTAAACTCCAGTTCCAGTCGTGTTTGCGGTTTTTCACCGTTTATAAACCAAAATAATTCTGCGCACCTGTATTTGAAGTTGAATTGATTCCAGCTTATCCGATCCGGGATTTCTACTTTAGAATTTCGATTAAAAGGACATGTCGAAATCATGTGATCTGATCAGCTTCCCAAAAGGTTATCTTCCACGTGATGAACAAGATTATTGTGTCCCTATTCTGAACCTGAAAACTCCATTGCCACACCAGTAGTCTTTAGTAGTCTTTATTCCTCCGGTTATTACTAAATACGCGAGTCTATATATCTTGCTGATGTAAGAATACGAAATTCCATCCTGTATAATACAAAGTACTTAAATTCATTTTATTAATACGTTGATGATAGGTACCGTGGCATTTGCTGAAGCAGCGTTTACTTCACAGGAAATAATAATCTATTTTCGTTTAAAGACTCGCGTAATTAAGATAACATGGTATTACTTTGTATATTATCTGCTTCATTGTTTATTGAATGTTACAAATGCTGATCAGAAGATCCCACATTACTCTCAAGTAGAGCGTTTGAAGATCACACATATAACGCCTTTGGTCATACTTGCGCCCTCCTGTAAAGAGAAGCGTAACTAGTTATCGGTGCGAAATGACGTCACAACCAAAGTTTACAAAAACCCTTAACATTGCTGTTTTCAATTAATTAATCCGTGGACTTCGTTTCAGCTAAAGTAAAAGCACGCGTCTCCATCTCGTTCGGGCGTTTCCAAATCTTAAAAATTAAAACTTCCCTAATAAAATTTTGCAATGAAAATAAGCCTAAAAAAAATTCGAGAACAGGAAGCAAAAGCTTTCCCCGAGAGGTGTTTTGTTTTAGTGCTAAAATTCGTTTAAATTCCCCCTACTTCTTGGCTTAAATTTTTGTGAGTGTTGTGTAAGTTTTGTGCCCTAAAATTTGGATACGGGAAAAATTAATTACCCACATCGGCCGGTAAGATGTTCAAAATTTCTGCTTAAAACTAACCATTGCAAATACATAAAAACCGTAACTCGTTTGCTCTCTCTCCCTCCCTTAATAAATAATTTTGTAAGTAAGAATTATTAGAATTTAAGTTAATCAACATTATCAAGAAAAGCTTAAAAAATCATTTAAACAGTTGTGATTCGTTTTGTCTTCTGCTTGTCTTTTTATTAATTTGTAGATTGTTAGTTTAACTCAATTGTCACAAAATTTATTCAATATATTAGTGTAGAAAGTAAACATTCTATTATTTCACCATACCAAACTCGAAAGAAGTTTATTTGGTACCCATAGAAAAGGGTTGGAGGGGAAGTTATTATCGGTAAGAGAAAGCCGACGAGGTGGGTAAATCAGCAATCTTTAGGCTAACTAACGGCCCTGCTTCGACTGACGGAGGAAAATATCGTTGGGAAACATCTTTGACTAAAATTACTAAAACCATTCGCTACCGTACAAAAAGTTTGTTTCTCAGCAGTGGCTCGCCGGTCAAAAGAGGAGGAGAGGTTGTCTGTGAGACGGAATTTGGCTTTGTCTTAATTTGAATTTGGGCTGGCCGTCCCCAAAAGTTTCCAGACAAGAAAACCCGATCCGTTACACTAAGTTCAGTTATAGCAGTTTGCTGCCGAATCTTGGTTTACCACACCAGGAATGCACAAGTGATTATGGGTTTGACCAACGTCATATATATCCAGTACATCATATTAGGTCTCAACCCCATGTTTTTCTATGAGCTCTTTTAGCCAACTTGAACATGGTCTCTGCTCAGGGTGGCAACCATTCCATATCAGATCTCCAGCGGATTAGTTAATTCATTATCTATCAGTAATTGCGTCAGGAACTGAGGGATAACTATGAAAAACGCCCCATTTGATCCAACATAAAATATTCCCTCGACCAGACATCGCCCTCTTCAAATTAACGTCGGACTGAAATTGTCAACTAGGAGGGATTGAAGTATTTAATCATTCTCTACTTCCAATTAATACAATAGGATCAGAAGCGACCGCCGCCATCGCTTTCTGGCTGATGAATTCATATGGTTGAGGAGATCGCGGATCTCGGCGTAATCGTTTCAAAGTTTAAATCCGCATCTGAAGTAATGTAATTTGTTTTGTTTGAGGATCCCGTTTAGGCGGAGGAGCTGCGAGGCGTACAGTAGAGAAAGGCACCAGTCGAAGCGCGTATTTATGAATTATTTATGTGCGGATTGGTGTAAGAGGAGCGCGTCTCGGCGGCCACGATAAGCATCTCGCCTTCGGTTCAAGTGACGTCGCGCGCGCCTTCGTCGAACGAAACTCTCAGGCGGAGACGTAGGAAAAAGGACGCGGCCGGAAGAGGAATAAGGCGGCGATTGTCTCCATTTCCGTCGCGTTTCGCCACCGTCCGGGGTAATATAACTCCTCCGGAGAGATGATTCTTTTATTAGATACTGGAAATAAATCAGGGATGCACGTTTATTTGCTTAGGTCGGGCAGATCCTGCAGAAGAAGGTGATATTGTTTTTGGCCGAGTCGAGACTCGGCGGTGCTATATTTCTTTTTGCATTATTCCGTCGTTGCTTCCCTATTTTGTCGTATATTTATATTCCCCGTTCGCTTCTGCTATGACAAATTGTCTAAGTGAAACACAGATCCCGGAATCAGACGATATTTGCGTTATTTTCTTTTTTTCGAAGCCCGTTGATTTCCTTACGGAATGATTGCATATGCGAGATGCTGCAGGAAAAGTTTTGAGTTAATAATATGCAAATTGTAAAATTCCACGTAACTCTTAAGGAGTTCGTCGACCAAAGCAGTAAGCAAGTGAATGAATATGGGGCTTTTATTTCTTCATCGACATATCGCTGGGCATTCATATTGCCTTGAACGAAGACCAAACGAGATCAACTTCCATAAGTTGTATGTAGGGAGGGTGATGATACATCGGAACCTAAAGACATCTATTGTGTCCCATATTGTTGTTGTTTTACAGCTGACCTTCCAGTCCTTTTCCTTTCAGAAAGTGTGGCATATCAGGAGACCCCAGGTTAGGTAAGTCTCCCTCTTCGATTTCAGATGCTCCCAGGTACAACGACCTTGAGTCGCACAGTGCTGCGCAATTTGAGAGTAGATGGATGGGCGTTTCATCCTGTTCCCGACAAAACAGTCAAGATTCTTTTCAGAATCCAAACTTACTCAGATGTCCTTTCAGTTTGCAATGGCCTGAAAATATATATATAAAATATTGCGAACGTTATTCTTACTCAGGTTGATTGCATTCTGTAAAACCTCTTCTGGTTGAGGGTTCCCAGAAAGATTTTACTTTGCCCCATTTTCTGGAGATTCTCCCAATAATTAGAATTTCTCTGCTCCATTTCTCTTTTCAGCTTCTTCAATTTTGTAGTGCTACTTATAGTGCAAAAGGGTTCAAGTCCTACAAAAGGTATTCCAGTCCCCTTTTTTGCGAGATTATCCATTATATTGTTTTCTTCCACTCCTGTGTGATCCCGAACCCACAGGAGGGTTCCTTTATTCCTCTTGCCTAGCTTGCTTAATTGCCCTAGGCATTCCCATACCATCTTGGAACTGATTTCATGTTAGCTCAACGCCTTGATGGCTGCTTGACTATCAGACATGATGATAATCTCCTGCTTTCGATAACTTTATCGATATTGAACTGAACGCATGTTTCAATGGCGTGTATTTTCGCCTGGAAGATACTTGAGTAATTTCCCAAGCTTTTGAAGTACTTGGTTCTAGGCCCATATATTCCTATTCCAGTTCCCTGTGCCGTTTTAGAACCATCAGTGTACCATTTGATGGCATTTCTATCCAATTTCCAGATGATGCTACGATCCCACTCTCTCTTGTTACTAAGTTTTGGTGAATTCCTTCACAAAGCTGAATTTCTTTGGCATGTCTTCCCGGGACATGTCCCAGGTTTGATTCCCGTCAGGAGATTTCTTGACCATTCTGAGTGTGGTTCTTTTTACCACGCTCTCTACCACAATATGGAGAGCGGTAAGATCTAATACTACCTCGATAGCTGCTGTTGGGCAAGTTCTCATAGTCTCAGTTATGCATACGCATGCTAATCTTTGCACCTTCGAGAGGTTAATTCGCGGTGGCTAGATTAGTTATCTTGTTCCAAGCTACTGATGCATAAATGGTGATCGATCTCACTATCGCTGTATATATCCAAAGCAGTATTTTTGGGTTGCATCCCTAGTTTTTCCCTGCAGAGTTTCTACACACCATCTGGCCTTTTTTGTTCCACCATATGTTATAGCACCACATATCAATTTAAATCAATTTAATTTAACCTTTTAACAGTTAAACGTTTCCGACAAGTTTAGTCAAAAAAATCCTAACCCTCCTTAGTGCTGCGTTTTCAGCTGCCTCTTGTCCAACCACTTTATCTAAGAGCTCATAGTATAAGATCTACAGAGTTGGATGTCCGCATCCTCTACATCCACTATAGTCCTTGTTTCGCTTCCTCTGTTACCGCTTTCATCCTATTACTTCGGTAACAAAAATACTCCAAACTGTGGTACTGGTAATGCTGTAAACTTCTCCTAAACCCCTCACCACGAACTGCACTAAACTAGACGTACGTTTCGATAGCAAAGCTATCATCACCAGCAGAAATACTGAACTAAATAACTACACTAAAACTACCCTAACTAACCCTAATAAGGGTAACAACGTACGTCCAGTTTAGTGCAATTTGTGGTGAGGGGTTTAGGAGAAGTTTACACTATTACTTCGGTGTTGGATCTTCCCTGCCTAAAACCTTATTGGTCCTCTAGAAGGCCTTCCTTTGCATCTCTCGTCATTAGTAATCACTCAAAAAACACGAGATTGAGAAGGCAAAATATGATGTGTCCTGTTTACCCAACTTTCTTTCCTTGGTAATCCACACAAATCTTGCCCTCTTCCATATTTTTGGGAAATCTCCTGCTAATAAAGGAACATTCATTATGGCCACCATGGATATCTTCTAGTACTCTCGGCTACTGCTTTAACCACTTCAACAGGTACTTCTTCCAGCTCTTGTAATCCTTTTTTCCTTGATTTCTTCCTACAATGATCCTACGTTTATCACATCATTTGACTTATTGCTTTTTTTCCATTGCTTTACAGGACGCGTGAGGAAAAGTACTCGAATAAATTCCAACTGTTTTTCTTCACTTATTCTTACTAGATGTAGTGCTCTAAATTTTTTGGGCACAATCTAACCTTGTCCTTATAATTCTGTATGTATTTCATCAATCAGCTTCTTCCACGCGTTTGTCCTAACATCCGCTATAGCCTTGTTCGTTAGCGTTCAAATCTTGTTTGACTGACAAGTATTTCCAGATATTGTTTTTCAGTGCTAAAAAGCCGAATACCGGACACCTGACCACAGTGTTGAACTCGACAAATTGTTAATAATAATAATAATAGTTTTTTTATAGATTAAGTTATTTAATCACTAAATTTAAAAAAAAAAATGTTATCGTATAATATATAATAAGTATTACTCTACAGGGAAAATGTGTTTTAAAATTATTTAATGTATAGAGGAATATTAGTATGTATATGTAACAATTTTATTTGATAAATAGGAATACCTATAAATTGTTTGCAATCTGTAGGACATCTGAAACAACTTTGAGCTTAGTAATCCGATTACTACAAAATGATCAAAAATAATCCGGCGCATAGCTCAGCAGATAGGGATAAGAACACGAATTTGTAAGTGACTTTACTGCTTATGTATTATACTATGATATAACCCACCCACTTCGTATGAATCATTATTGATAAAGCCTGCGTCTATGCACTCTCTGATTATGACACATTAAAATCTTGGAAGAATTATTATCTGTCAAAAGTACCTATTAGGAATTATGTTAAACTAATAAAAAATTAAACAAAAAAAAGTACAAGAAAGGAAAGTAAAATAAATAAGTAAAGAGAAGTAAGTCTATTTTATATGTATAAAATATGTAGATAAAATTGTAATATTGAAATTTAATTTATTATTAGTTTGTAGCTATTTAACTCTATTATGTATCTCGGCCAAAGTTTAAATTGTAAATTATTTAGCTAACATTTAATGTCAGTTATGCCTTCTATTATATTTTTTAACTCCTGCATATTAAATTATATATATAACGCCTCATAGAATATTCATTCCAAAAACTTTCATATTTAAAATTTTAATTTCATAGAAAATAAATAAATTGGCAAAATTGACATATTAAGTTTCTTTCAGTCAGTATTACTCCTGCTTCTAAATATATATATTTCCACAACCTTAACAGATACTTTTATTGTCAATTTTCAACCTTCATCACTAATTTGGCTGTTTTTCTTAAATGGTAGATTTAATATTGAATTTAAATGTCAAAGATATATTTTTTATTCCGACGTTTCGCATTTTCAATCTAAACATATTGAAAATATGACGATATTGAACAGTGCAAGGCAAAAAAAGAAACTAGTTTATTTAACTTTGAAATCACACCTACAAATCTCACATTTTACCATTTTTTGCAGCTTGTCTGTGTGATTTATTTCTTCTGAGATTTCTTTTGCCTCCTCTCTTCCAACTGTTATTACACATATTGCGGCGTTGAAGATGAATTCATGCGAACATCATTACGCTTTAACAATATGGCACCCACATCGCAAAAAGTCATATATTGTTTGCAGGCGCTGATGTGTAGCGCAAAACTCACCCTAAAGATACGGAACTTGATGGAGACCAGAAAAAAGATCTGGAGCAAGTATATTACGTTTTCATTTGCGCTCTTTCTCGTTCCCTTTTTAAACATCTGTCAACGGCAGCGCTGGTCCTTCTTGTCGCGCGAAAATATTGAATGAGCACTCACACCGTTGTTATTCAACAAGGCGATTGGAAAAAACACCTGTCGTAAGCGTTGAAATCGTACAAGTCTTCATGCGCGTGCGCTATCAAACCACAAGCGGGAAAATATTTGCTGACATCACAAACTCTGCATGTTTGAAATTCGCTTCGTAAAAATATTATTATTGTTATTGGAAGCTTTACCAGATAATTATCTGGGAATTGACCTAAAACTAGAACGCTTAATTCGGCGAATGAAATGTGTTTCCTTATCTCTCTTCGAAACCGTTTATAATGGGGTCGGATTCCTATAGAAGGAAGCTATAATAATGTAATAAATTCTTTTCGGGCAGTTCCGGAATCATATCCGAAAAGTGAAAGCGAATATTTCGAATAAAAACCGTAAAATTGTGGGTCTATTCCTTTCGAATCCCCGACTTAATTTCTGAACTTTTACAATAAAATAATATGGTTATGGATTTTGCGGAGGCCAAAGTTGTTATTACAAAATTTTATAGCTATGAATGCTTAGATAATGCGCAAAAATACTTTTCCTTTTCGCATTTAGAGAATTAATTGCGGAGAAATTTGAGAAATACCCTAGGGAAAAGGATATTTTTTCGATATAACTGATATCGTTGTAGAATTGCAGGTTTTCTCTAGGTATTTTCATTAATATTGTCTTTGCATGTATTTCCTGTTTTACAAAGAAAAGCCAACATTTGAAACTGGAAACCTAAAACAGAACACTTTATGCTAGGTATACTTTTCAACTTTTAATGCGATGAAATGGTTTAAAAGAATAGTGCTTTATCGTGTACATATCCTCATGTAATTGAAGGTTTAATCAGCGACGAACGAGGAGAACTCTGATAATATGTTATAATAAATATATAAGTAGTATAAATATGAGTATGTTTAATCGTTATTAAACGGGATTCGCTTGCCCTAAATTGCTCATCGCCTTAACTGGGGTTAAACCAGAGATAGTTAACTTAACGAAAAAAGTTGCTACGCCTATACAATGTGGTGAACACCGATTTTGGAAGGTTCTAGTATCAATCCATAGAGGGCGCAACATTTGAATGTATATCCTACTGTTTTCCTCTTATATAATTATTGTTTAAAAATTGAATACATTATTATTGCAAGCGTACATTCTACGCAAAAACATGATAAATTGTCACAATAATACAATCAATTTTCAAGCAATAACATTAATTTGTAAACCTATGAAGGTATTTTTGGAAATAAACAAATATTTCGCAGAAAAAAAGCATTGTATTTTTCATAATTTTATAAAAGAGGTAAATTAATATTAAATGTTTATAGCATAAAAAATATCTATGGAGCATGGACTATTATCCGTCAGCTTCTAATGGGAACCAAAATAATTTTATAGAAGCGAGTACTGCCCTACAAATTAAACACTTATTAACCAGCATTTTATGAATAAAATCTCGGATCGGATGAAAATAACAGGCCAAAATATTTTATTTCCAGTCAACGTATTACGCAAACACTTACATAGCCTACAATATCTAAATAACTACTTCACGACTTCACGAAAATATATTTTTATGAAACTGTCGTTTAAAATAAGTAGCTTTCATTTAATTTTCTAAATGTCAACATGACGCTCCATTTAACTAGAAATAACTAGAACGAAATAATCATGTTTGCTATAGAATAGTAAGTTTTCTTAAAAGAGATGCTACTTAATATAAATTTATTGAAATGGTTAAGAAATGCAATCGATTTTATCACCTAGAATAAATGACAATTGTAGTGGCATACTTGGGCCTAAATTATATGCAATCCTATTAACATATTTTTTGAATTCCTTTTCATATATGTAGGCAACTTTATGTACTTGCATGTTGACTTCAGCGCCTCTAACGATTGATACCTAAACTGTTTCCCCTACGAGGAGAAAGCGTCAAGATTTGTCTAATTCAAGTTGGACAGGCATCGTTATGAACATGGTGGGGATAATGGCTGCCAAAACTTGACATTCAGATAAAAATACCACAAGTATGGAATTTATTTCATTTGAATCACTAGGCCGGAAACTATAGTTTTACGAGTATGAGTACGGTTTGTTTGCTCACAAGTACGAATACTCGCAAAAGAGTTTCTGGCCGTGTGATACACACTGGCCTTGTTTACATCGCACTTTGTTTAGTCCGGTACTAAAGAACTAAGAGAGTGAGGATAATGCGCATAAATTATTCGGTGTTTACATGGATGTTCGACATCATGAAACTGTCATAGTTTTCTCAAACAATTTGGCAACAAAGAACAGAAAGTGTTATGGAAGGTGTCATTTCCGTTATGATTAATAAAATCGTTAGAATATTTGGTATGTATTTTTTAACCTTAAGAAAAATCCAAGAAAGGAGAAGAAAACAATTATTTATTAAATTTAAAAGTAAACGCAGGCATTTATTTAATAAATTGCAAATTATATATGCCCAACAACAGTTTGAAATATATCGTTATAGAGTCATGGATGACGTGCCCACTGAAATTTTGATCGATGCAATCCAATCCAAACGAGTTTGGATGAAACAAAGAAGTAATGATCACTATGATAGAAAATAATGCAAAGTTACACAGATGGTGAATGGATTGAAAATTTTAGAATGTCAAAAAGATCTTTTATGTACATATGTGAAAAGCTTTCAGGCGAGCTCTCTCCGAAAGAGTGCTTTTTACATGCACGGAATCCCTTGTCAACAGAAAAACAAGTGGCAATAGCATTATACAAGTTGGCTAGCTGTGCGTAATACCGTACAATAGGAAATGTATTTGGAGTTCACAAATCCACTGTTAAAAAGTGTGTTTACAGAGTCGTCAGAGCTATAAATAACATTATTGTTCCTGAAGTAATATATATGCCAAATGAAGAAGAAGAAAACCATATTGCTAGTTATTTTGAAAGTAAAACAAATATGCCTCAAATTATTGGTTGTATTGATGGAACACATATTCCAATATTACCTCCCAGTAATGGATATAGAGACTATGTAAATAGAAAGGGTTGGCCATCTTACAACGTGCAAGCAATTGTAGATCATACTGGACGGTGTGCCTGTATGAAATTTGTTATAAGTGCATATATTACAATTTTCAATATTCAAGCAGGTTTAGGAATGTTTTTGCGAAGTTCGGAGGGTCTGCCCATGATGCCAGAGTCTTTAAAAATAGCTCAATATATAAAAATCCAGTAAAATTGATGCCTCAGGTAAAAATTTAGGGAACATATTTTCTGATATGCCAATATACTTTGAAATTTCAAGTACAAAAAAATGTTTCCGGGTTGAATATACCATTCCTTATTGTTGGAGACGCTGCCTATCCGCTTTGACCATGGCTATTAAAGGAATATCCAGGTGCAGTATCACCTAAGCAAGAATCTTTTAATACATACCTAAATTCTGCAAGAGTATGTGTAGAAATGGCTTTCGGTCGGCTGAAGGCTAGGTGGAGGATATTGTTAAAAAGAATAGATATTTCGTACAAATTTGTTCCGTCTGTTATAGTTGCTTGTTGTGCTCTACACAATATTGTAGAAAAAAAAATAAGAATCCTTTTATACAACTATGGCATAATGAAAGTGCAGAAGATATATTTCAACAACCAATTACACATTCTGATCGTAACAGAGATAATTTAACAGCAACCATTATTAGAGATCACTTAATGAATTATTTAACAAAATTTCCACTTAGAAAATCGATACTTAGGTAATTTAATTGCATATTGTAGAAGTAAGTAATAAGAAACCCTGTAGTTTTTTTTTATTATATAATAATTCAAAAACAATAAATATTTTATATTACACTTGTGATTTTGATGTATCAATATTTATGGCAGATACTGATGTCGATTGTTTTGCAGTAGCTGGCTGTCGGACGAGTAATCTGTAATAAGTGAAGTTTAGCTATTTTTAATGAGTAGAGGATATATGTACAACTTACAGTAACAAATTTCATTGGTTGTAGATTGTTCTGTGGCTTTATGCTAGCGATGCATTGTGTGAAAGCTGCTAAAATATCATTAGTTTGCCTCTCCTGGAATTCATGTTCCCTTGCCATCATATCTTCTTCCCATTTTCTTTGCTCCTGCATTGCGTCATTAAACATTTTTTTTGCTGTTTTAACTGTTCTTCTACAGAAGTCATGATAAGGGTTTTATCGTTCTAACAAACTATCATTGTAGTGATCCAGAATACTATGATAACTTCTACGTCCTGCAAATACCCTATCTCTTATTTATTAATACGTAAAAGAAATAATTAGATGCTTACCTTTAGGATTTGGCCGTCGCAGTTTTGCAGGTCTTTCATTTTCCTCAGATATATCTATAACTTCTTCTCCACTTTCATTAGCTGTAAAATACAGAAACTAAGAGTTACCATAATTGCAAAACTTTTTACTTACTATTTATTGTTTCCACATTATCCACATCAACTAAACAGTAACTCTGATTCTGCTCAACTACTACATTCAGCTGTGTCAATTCCTTCAGTACTGTTGGAAATGATTGGCCTCATCCTATATAACAAATTTAATTCCTCATAAAACGGGCACACTTTAAGACCAGCGCCGCTCCTTTTATTATTTTTACGTAATCTTGGCGTAATCGTTTCAGTTTTAATTTCATTTGTTCCGCATTTTTTTCATAGCCCCGCTTCTGCATCTCTGGCACCAGTAAGGCAAATATGTCAGTATGTCTGTGTTTTTTGTTATCCATTAATCATCATTAATCAGATTTCTTTATCAATACATAATTCAAGAAAACACCGCACCTCTTCCTCTATCCAATTTGGACCCTTAGTCCGACTGCAGCAACTGCTATCCATCACTTCTGTTTCACACTTTACCTAAACTGTACCTAAACCTGCCTAAACTGCTGAAAATCTAACCTCTAATATAGAAATATATTAATCTTACATACATAATTTGATACGTTGTCAAGTTTACGTGTTGTTTTCGAACAATTTGTTCCCCTCTTGTTTACATCGCATAAAAGACGATAAATTCGAATTAAAAATAAAAGTTCGAACTAAATATTTGTTCGATCCTCTTCTCGTAGGCGAACCGTACTAAGCATTAGTCCTCTAGTACGCGCCAATATACATCGGATCGTTTGTTCGAACATATTGGTTAGTTCGCAGTTTAAACACTCGATGTAAACAAGGCCACTATTTTTAGGCCGACAAATCGTAATTTTGAAATGAAAATAGAAAAAATAGAAATGTTAGCGCTAGGGAGTTGACAGTACAAGTTGGCACACATGTTACATACCTTTTTTTTATTTTGGCGTTTCTGACAACAAGTCTTTTTCTATAATTTTCTTTCTAGTTTAATATGTATGCAATGAGAATATCAGTTCATGTTAGTATGGTTGCACAGTAGCTTAATGACAATGTATTACACATCTGTCATGTCGAATATAGTGTGCCAACCTTTAATGATAGTTTTGCCTTGCTACTTTCAAGTAATGCAAAAAATGGGTGTTTCTGGTTGGAGGCGCAAAAAATATGTTTTTAAAATTATTCGAACATAAATATTTTCAAACAGTTACAAACATGGTTCCAGAATATTCGTCGACAAAAAACGCGTTAAATAATTATACATATTTTAATTTTATTTTTGTTCATTATAAATAGATGATGTGCACATTTTAGATTGAACCAAGAGACAGTATCTACAAACCATATTTTTAAAATTTACTAACTCCATAATATCTACACTTGCACAAAGCAAAACATTATACTCCGCGTTCATCATTCATCGATGATCAAATTTTCAAAGCACAAACGGAAGTCAAAAACTCAAGAATAATATTTGACCTTCTTCTTTTCGCCATGCGCGCAATTTACCATTCCTAAAACGGCACTCGGAATGGCGAATGCGCCGGATCCGCTATACGCTCGTTCGGGCAATATTTGACGAGAGGATTCGATAAAACGTACGACAGAGGGCGCGCAATACGTTATACTTTTATAATTTTTAATCCCGCCAGAGATAAAAGCGGCGGACGCGTCGTGCCCAGCGATGTGCGATAGCTGGCGGAAATAAAACTTTCCCTCATCCGTCGTCAACGTTTGGCAAATATGGATTTTTCGTCCGCACATCGCAATTCTAGATGTTTTGTGCCGGACTGCTGACGGGGATGGATATTCTTTTTTATCCGTTTCAGTAACCGCCGTTACATGACGTGGCGATATCATAAGCGAGATGATATTAGACGAATATTATGAGAATCTTGGGTGATTGCACCGCAAAAAAATTTCTAGTAAAATTTATTTACACGTAAGATCGTTGCTAACAAAGTTACTAAGAATTTTATAGGCAAATTTACTTATTTACTTATAACGTAAACTTTCTATACCATCCAGTAAATTCATACGCTCATGGATATTCAACCATTATTCTATAAGATTCATATGTAATATTGATATAATTTCGTATTTATCACAGAGTCAAACAATTTCTAAATCTATTTTTACAATAAAAAATTAAAAACACTAAGGAAGTGAGTATTACATTTATAAGAATACGGTAAGATTCTTTTGTAGTGGTAATGTAATATTGCAATCTTATTACTTTTTACACCATAATAAGTCTTAAATTAAATCTCTATATAAAATAATCGACGATTCTAATATCAATTTCCTAACATTCAGAAGTATTGTCTAATTCTATTTAAAAATTACTATTAATATTCCATAATGTTATTCAAAGACATTGCATTTAAAGCATATTTAGCACAATAATGCAATTAGTTCAATAAATATATGCTACTAGTTGTTAATAGTCATGTTATTACATCACAAATTTAAGTGAATGTTACCTGAAATTTAACACAGCATTGAATTATGACTTTTTCCAGCTAAATTAAGAAAAGTGCAATATTTTTCAATTATATATTTAAGTAAAACAGAAAATAAATAAACCGATTGCGCATTTTATTAAACTACTGGAATCATAACCTAAATGAAACTGTTCAGAACAGTAACAGAATATAAAGCTGAACTATACAGACGATACATAACTAACAAATAACACGAAAAAATATATCAACCCTTCAATAGACAAAGCCGAATCATAGGTAACACCCCGAGTTGCATTGAATTTTACTCTGAAACAAACAATAAAGATAGATGTTACCTCAATTATTTTATTACATTATGCATAATTTAGTTGTAATGGTTCAAAACTTACTTTTAAACGGTCTATTCGTTAATAATAGTGGAATTTTTCAAGACTTTAATGCGTTGTATTGTCCTGACATAATCTGAAAATGGCATCTTTATTTTACACTAAGTTTCAAAACCGATTATACTTGAATTTACCCGATATGGACATGTGGACCTATGTGGTTTCAACATGATGAAATACCGGCTCATTTTGCGCATGGCGTAATGATTTATTTAAATGCGCATTATCCTTGATAGGTGAATACGAGAATGAGATCCTGTTGGCTGGCCAGCAAGATTCGCAGACTTGATTAAATTTAATTTTTTTGTGGGAATGACAAAAAGTTTGATGAAGTTTGTGCGTTAGATAAAATGGCAGTTATATCAAAAATCCACTGTCTTAATTAGTTTGTTTTATGTATTATCCGACAGTGTTTATTATTTATTTATTCATATTAATTTATTTCTTTTTTTGTTTCATTTCTATAGTAAATATATTTTTTTTGTGTTGTGTATTAATTCGTCACCCACTACGATTATAATTAGATACGACAAGAAATTCATGGAATAAATGGCAAAAATTAATAATTCGAAAAATGGAAGAGATATACATAGTGCTGTGTACTGATTGAGTTTGAAAATGCAAAATGAATATTAATAAAAATGAAAAATTAAATTAGCTAGCTCAACGGATAAAAAAAAAATAAAAGGGCGCAAAAGAACAATTAAACTCAGAGTTACCCTCGTGAATTAAAACTGAAATCTAACCACGACAAGAAAAAATGTGGGTGAAAGAAATCTGACTTTCCTAATTACCCCAAAAATTGAAAAGGTTTAATTAAAAATAAAAGAACAGAATTTTGAATGACGTTAAATAACAATCAATAATTTAATATAAAAAAAAGAAGAAAAAATGTTAATTACAATTATGCAGAAAAAAAAAAACCGTGGACAAAGGGTCCTGGTCTAAATCAAAACTGCTCAAGATACTAAATTACAATAGGATAATGCTAAATCCTATATCAAAGCAAAATATAAATTAGTTCAGGAAGATAATTCTTTTTTCACAAAAATCCACGTGGTTTCAAATTAAAACTAAATAAATTAAACGTGGACAAAACAAGTAAATTAACAAAAGCAAAACTTACATACAAACACAAAGCTTCTATTCACCCAACCCGAGGTGATTAATAAATAATTACAAATCAGCAAACATTAAAAAACGAAAATTAACTCTTTAAACTAAAAATATCTTCCAGAACAAAAATAATAAATGATATTATATCTAAATTGTGTACACAACATATAATAACAATTATTATTAAGCGAGTTCCTTAATGGACGAAATAAATTCAAATTAAACGAAACAAATCTCTAAATCAAAAGTATAACAAATGGTCAAGCAAAGCAACATAAAAATTACGAAGTACTCACGCTTGGTCGTCAATCTCGGAACTAGTTACAATCGCGACCGCTGCGTACAGCGAAGTCGCACAGAGATCAGTCCGCCAACGGACAAAATCTCAAAACATAATAACATAAACAATACTAGTGAACGCAAAATATACATGAACGAAATTAAATTAAAACAACTGAACACTTAAATAAATAATTCATACAAATAATTGAATTTGTGGAAACTCCCACAAAACATTGATAAGGGCTCATCGGAATAAACAAGAAGAAAAATCTGAATTTGCGAAAACCGGGATGCCAGACCACAGCAATAGATTAATAAAAATCAAAGCATTTGTCACCAGGAACAATAATATAAATTTAAACCAACAAGGAGACAAATTGAAAAACATGTGGTAAAAGCATCGAAACGTTTTTGTGTAAGTAATATGAAATAATAAATAAGTGCCACTTCCCAAGAAGTTTTTTAAAAATTATATATAAATAATATAAACATATACAAGGTGTTCTATTTAAAAAAAAATAAGATTGAAATTGTCTAAGTGTTCACATTAGTAACGAACACTCAGTATATTAATATTGAAGTGGAAATACATTTGAAAATTTAAATAGTAAGATTAAAATATTTCAAAATTTAGTTCATTATTCCGAGTGGTAATTAAATTATAACGGCCTTTCTCAAATAATGTGACATAATTTTTAGGATTGGAGAACTTAACGAGTCTAGGTCTAATCTATGTACTAACCGGTAGTGCGGGAAACTTAATTTTTAAATGCAGTAAATAAAATTTAACATTTCAATATAATTCGGAAGTATTTTTCTATTCCTTTATCAAATTTATGAAAAACCTTTTCGAGAACTTGTCTCCCTGTGAGACACTCTGTATATTGCAAATGTGACATATGATTCACGACATTGCAAATTCGATGAAATGCAGTTCCATACTTCGCATGAAAACCAGTTTCTTTCATGCCAGGTAATTCATAACTACTGTACAAGAAAGCCGCAAACAAAAGATTTGAGAATTAATGGGAAAGTCCAAATTAGAGTCTTGTTTAAAGAACAGAAAAGTTTACGAGAAATTCAAAAATCAAAAGACCAAATACTTAGTACTCTTCAGTATATTATTAACATACTTGAATTTGAAAAATGCATCGAAAATGCTCATCGTCCAAACGCGAAGAACGAGCTGTGGTAAAGGAAGTTAAAAAGTTTCTTAGGACTAGCGCTTTAACGTTATCTGTTCATGTCGCAAAGAGAAAAGAAAGATAATGAATTCTGAAATTATAAGAGAACTATAGAGAATATTTTAAATGTACACATCAAAAAATATAATGTTCAAAATGACATGACCTTCAAAGAAATTGATACTGCCCATGCCTAAGCGCTTGCAAGCTGTTACAGATGCCAAGGGCATGCATACTAAATATTAGAATCAAATCAACAAATATTTCTTGTATTTTCTTTCGCGTGCACAAATACTTTGTGAGTTCAATTTTCTGATTTGTCGTTAGAAATAATGCTTGCCTCCTTTATATCAAAATAAATCATCGCTTAGTTCTCTATTTCTATAGTTCCTTTTTGTAATTCGTATGAATATAGCATGTAAAAATACATACTTAAGTGATACACTGTATAACTAACAGAAAATACCAATAAACTTCAGTCTCACAAATTCTTTAATCTTCAAAACACAATGTACATTTCATTAGCTAACATCTTCAGGTGTACATACAAGTGTATTTGACAATACACTGTTAGTTTATCAGTAGAGACCGGATTATATGCAAAGAAAAACTGAAATATATGCATTGATTTTTGAGAAAATATGTTTTGAAATAGAAAAGCTTCTTTCATCATCCACAGATGTAATTGGTGCATTTTTTAACTTTGCAATACATTCTAAACTAAAATTAAAGTCAAAATCGTTTCACCTTCCAAAATTTTCTTAACTTTCTTCAATTTCAAATACCCCGCATTCTTATTTATCACTTTTTTAAATTTATCGTATATAGAATTACCTATTGTACCCTTAACCTTCTTCCATAGCATATCAAATTCGTCTACTATTTCGAATGATTCCGAGAGCGACATCCCTTGCGTTTCTAGTTTACGAATGGAACTTGAAACAAAGCTATAATTTGACTTAATATACAAAAGGTTTTGTAGCAATTCTGTTGATGTTACTATCTTTTTTACAGTTTTCTAGAGCAATGTAGTCAGCAGTGATTTCAAGAATTACAATTTTTATTCCTTCAAAATTATCGGCGAAAAAAAATTGCAGCCTCTTACCGTGTATTCTATCTTGTAATAATCGGTTCAGGAGGCAACTTAACACCGAGAAGTCGCTCCTTATAAAATTGGATTCGTAAAGGTGCTTTTAAAAATACTTTTTTGACATTGCTAATTAAATCATTAATCAAAGGGAATTAATTCCTAATGTCTTCGGCTACACGATTGAACCCATGAGCTAAACAAGTGGTATGAATAATGTTACTATAAAAAAAATTAAAATGTTGCCCGGCTTTTATCATGTATGGTGCAGCGTCGGACAACATTAGTAAAATTTTTTCACAAGGTATACTTCCAGGTAAAAAGAAATTTGATAAACCTTCTTGAACGAATTGGGCAATTGCCACATTATTTGTTTTTTGAAGTTCTTTACAATAAATTAAATATGATTTACTTACAACATTTTCATGAAGAATTCCTATTAACAAAATGGGCAATATAATGGCCACACTTATCTGTACTTTCATCTACCATGATATAAATAAAATTATTCCCTACCAATTGTTGAATTTCTGCTATTGTTTGCTGGTTACAAGATGTGACATAATTTTTTCGTAAGGTACTTTTGTCAGGTATATTATGTTTGCAATATTTTTGCAGAAATGATTTCAAATTAACGTTGTTTAATGTTGCTAATGGTATGTTAGACGAAATTAAAGCATTACACAGATCCGTATTATATTCTTCTTGTTCTGAGTTCCGTGAAGTTGATGCTACACATTGACGTATAGATTGCTGCACACACGCGGATCGCTTTAGCTTTCACATTTTCCAATATGTGATGGAGTTTTAGCGTGTTTATCAATCAGGTATTTTCTCTCAGAAGGCACCTACAACAACAATTGTCATTTTATATCAAAAGTTAAAGAATTTAAAAACAATTGTAAAGCTTTTAGTAAAATTAAACTTACCAGTTTACTGCAGGCTCGACAAAATATTTTGTCGCCATTCTTTACCAGTTCAGGATATGGCTTAATCCATAAAGAAATTTTGTTCGCTATACTCATTGTATGTACGCACAGTATTTAATAACGTAACACAATTACATGCTGTTTCGCTCAAAGATATTGAATAAATGAATAGTTTATTTGGGAATTAATAATAATAAAACGTATTTACCATATCCCTTCTGCTAGGCGAAATTAAACACGTGCAGTTCTTGGAAAAAAGTATTAGAGAAACCAATGTGAAAGATTTATAGTTCTAAGAATTGTCGGTTGTCGATCTACATTAGGAATTACTAGGAATTTTTACTAATAGAAAGGATAAGAAAAAGCTTAAATATGCAATATATGTAACTTTTGTAAAAATATGCATAGAAATGCCTAAATATGCAATATATGCAATCACAAATTAGCGCTAATTAACTGCAATTAGTGTAATACGTCTACATATAGACTATAATTAAAGATATGCAAAAAATAAAATATATGCACTTTGAATATAATCCGGTCTCTAGTTATCAGTATATCTCACTGTGCTCGATTTATCTTCTATTTAATTGATACACTGTATGTTCAAATAACAGTATTGTTATCCTGTAATTGAATTTTCATCCCTTGAATGATTTAAGAAATTCTATTTCTATTCTTGTTAATATCCCATAAATGTGTGTAGTCTGACAAGCTTAAAGATTTAATACAAAATCACTACATTAATCCCTCTTCTTTATTTGCAGTGGAAGAATTAGACCTACTGACCGCCGTCAAAATCCCATTCGACGACTCGAAAACCCAATATGTGGACGCGGAGGGTTCGGACGGATTCCCGGCCATCGGTTTCCGGACCGGATCCGATGTGAAGATGCCGTGGCGGGTCATCCTGCCCGAAAAACTATTCCCCGAGTTCTCCATACTGATACGCGCTAAACCCCGCTCGCACAATGGCGGCTACCTATTCGCCGTCGTCAATTCGTACGAGAACGTCGTACAGTTAGGCGTTAAACTGTCCAGGACCGCCAATTCCATGACTACCATATCGCTGATATACACCGAACCCGGCGAGCTACTCTCCAATACCATCGCCAACTTCACGGTGGGCAATTTCGTGAACGATTGGACGAGGATAGCGCTGAAAGTGAACGAGGACAACGTTACGCTCTTCCTGAACTGTCAGGAGAGCGCTAGCGTCGAGGTCAGACGGCAAATGCTCGAACTAGAATTCGAACCGGCCTCCACGCTGTACATCGCGAAAGCCGGCTCGAAAATACAGGATTATTACGAGGTAAGTGTGAGACGACATTGTCGATACGTTTATATAGTGATTGTGTTGGATTTTGCTTTACTATTGATTTTTAATATTTTATACTTTGGTACTACTTTCATTGTGTAATATAAATTCATAAATATATGTTCGAACGTTCGCTAGATTTTAAGTACTCATCTTGTACCGATGTCAACCCCTCAAGCGAGCATTATTCTTTTGGATAAATGCCTCAAAATTGGGACAGCATGTATATACGGAATAATCGTTTAAGAGGTTAAAGAAAAAAAATCTGTATACACACCCATAAACTACTTTCTTTTGTTCTCTTCCTCAATGGATTCTATCGAGTTTCAAGTTTCCAAATTAACTTGCAATGTGAAACAAGCTTTAGTTAGTTGCGTCAGCTTATGGTCTAAGAAGTAATTACCAAGTTGTTGTGAAGTTAGACACTTCCCAATAAGTAAAATCGAGGAGGCAAGCTCTTAGATAAGAATGTAAGCAATGTTGTTGCTGATTGAAAAAGAAATAAGGTAAAGTCAGGTAAGTGTGTAACCGGGGCAAGTGTGTAGATTGGCTATATTTATTTTTAAAATTAAAATAAAGATGTCCTCTGTTATATTACTAATGTACTAAACTTCATACTAGTTTTACAAATAAAAATTCACATTTCTTAACGTGTAATAACTTAGATATCTTGTAAATTTATCATACCTTATTAAAAAGGCATCAATATAGTATTACACTCTTGGCCGAACTAAGGGATAATGCCATTAATATATAAAATGCGGGACCGTTACACACTTGCCCCATTTTGCTGGGTAAGTGTGTAGTATTGACAGTGTTTAAGATTTCTTTTTTTTTCTAGTAAACCGTTGATAATTATAAAGGGTGTATCTATTGAAGGCTTATAACTGGGCATATATTACATACTTCTATGTGTAAAATTTATCAAAATGTCTTATTATGTGAACAGTATTACATTTTCTTTACACTATGCGATTTCTGCTACACACTTACCTGACTTTACCTTATTCTTTTTCTTGGATCATACAGCGTGTTAAAAAGGTATAACAATCTACATCACAAGGGCTTACGAGAAATCAATTTCACACCGATACACAAAAATAAGGATGCAGCAAAAAATTGCTGGTTAACAAAAATGATTATTAATTGCTTAATTTTAAATGCTTAATAAAGCATTTAAAATTTGATGTTGAGATTGAAGTAACTATTTATTTTATTCAGGAAATTTATTGCTCTAACAATATTGAGGGTTTGAAATATAATTACCGTTATTAATCGTGAGAACATTGAAATATTGTCAAATCTACGTATTTATTTTAACATCTAGATTGTGTAAATTAAGGTAAAGAATAATTGCGGTGAATACACCATATTTATTTTTTACCTTTCAGGAATTATATAGAAAAAAGATGTAAAATAAATAAATTATATTTTCCAAAAGGTGTTTGACGTTTTTGAAATGAATTTCTGGGCATTCCTACCAAGTTTCATCAAAATCTAAATTAATAGTAGTTCCAATATCGGTTAAATAGGGAACACACACATTGTGATAAATTGTATTTAATTATTGTCACACCCACATGTACCTATTGACCTTAGTATGTATGATGTTAATGTTTGTATTTTCGTTACTACACCCACAATAATAGTAATCTATTTCAATCAATACACATATATTGATATGCTATAAACACATTGTATTTATTAGAAATTAGGTTTAATTTGATGTGTATGAGATATTGATTGATTCTGTTATGCGTCAATAATAAATTTTCGTCAGCTGATTGGTACATACATGTTAGTTCTTAAATTGCTTGAATTTGAGAAGAAATAAATATTGTTCTTTATTTCAAATAAAATTCTTTTTGGTATAGTGGCCATATGTTTAATTTATCTTAGTTCAATTACACAATTAGCAAAAATAACATAATACAAACAAAAGAATTCCTAAAAGAACACCCAGAAATTATTGTCCTTAGACCAGGTAAAAGTAGTAAAACTATAATAATGAACAAAAATGATTATGAAACAAAATGTTAGATTTATTAAATGATACAAAAACTGACGAAGAGTTAAAACAATATCCCACAAATGTTTACCAGAAACTAAACAATAATTTGGTTAACAAATGTAAAGACCAAAAAATCATTGCAGATTGCTTAGCTAATTCATTAAAAATCTATAATTCACATTCCCTGAAAATACACGGATTACCAAAACTACATAAACAAAATCCACCATTATGACTAATTGTGTCATTTATACAAAGTCCCTTATATAATTTAGGAAAATATTTAGCAAATTCAATTTTAAAGGTAATAGAAGAAATGTGAGGAGAAAGAAAGGTGCAGAAGAAGTACTTCCCAATTGCTTTATTTTATTTTATTACTGCATTTGATAATGATTTTTTTTCTGCACTACCGGTTTCGGCTTATTCGCCTTCTTCAGGTGCATGAAATATTTTTTTAATTAAAAAACGCAAAAGTATTTTTTATTCTAATGTATTCGTTGGTGCCATCAGTTTTCAAAATTTTTAAATTGTCGACTTTTGCATTTTTTAATTAAAAAACAATTTGGTGCACCTGAAGAAGCCGAAACCGGTAGTGCAGAAAAGGTTTCATTATCAAATGCAGTAAAAAAAAATAAAATACAGCAATTGGAAAGTACTTTTTCTACACCTTTCTTCTAAAACTGACTAACCCAAATATGGACATATAATCACCATTGAAAAAAAAAATTTGATTTTAAAAACAATTTTGATAGAATAATTTTAAAAACCAAAAATCTAAAAATGATGTCTTTAGATGTTACGTCACTATACACAAATATATCGATAGATTTAGAAATTAAATATGTTACAGACAAGTGGGATAAAATTAAAGAATTTGTACACTTACTTTTACAAAATTTTATAGAAGCATTAAAGTTAACATTAACAATCACATATTTCAATGGAGTAGCTATTGATGCTACTTTTCTCTTACTGTACTACTAGTATAGTAGTACAGCCAGAGAAAAAAGTTTCCACGTAGCTTGGTAATAAAGAACTAACATCCGGCGACGTCTATTGCCGCCAGCCGAAAAAAAGTACCTAAATTCCTTTCATTTATTTTATTCAATAAAGCGCAATATTTACAATATATTCCGTAAAAATTGTGTTCACGTCATCGTTTTCTTTAATACCAAGCTACGCGGAAACTTTTTTCTCTTGCTGCACGAATAGTCATGGAACATTTAGAAACCAATGTAATTAAAAACCAATAATTTTCAAAAAATACGTAGACCATTGTTTCCTAATAAACAAAATAGAATGCATACAAAATGAATTTAACAAATTCCATCCACAACTTAAATTCACCACAGAAATAGAAAATAATAATACAATTAATTTTTCAGATGAAACTCATTAAACAAGAAGACGTATACTTATACAGTGGTATAATAAACCGACATCGTCGGCAAGATATGTAAACTTCAATTCTACCCAATCCATTAACCACAAAAAAACGTATAAACAAACATTATAATGCCCAGAACCAAAATAACATATATTAATAATGAACAACCACAAAAATATGTAAACCAGTTACCTGAAAAATTGAGAAGTATTTTACTAAAATATAACATTAACACGACTTTTAAGACAACAAACACACTAAATACGCTTTACACTAAATTAAATGCTGAAACACCAAATCCAAAAACAAAGTAATATTGTATATCAGATACCGTGTAATCAATGTGAAAAAGTGTACATACGTAGGTCAAACAAAACAGTATTTAAAAGGTCGTTTAAATGGACATAAATATACGAGCAACATTACAGCTTTAACAAACATTGTATAGACACAGGTCATCAATTTAATTTCAATAACACTAAAATTTTATTTACATGTAGTAAAAAATATTCTGTGACTCAATTAAAAACTTTAATTGTACAAAATTAAAGATTGGAAGGCTATGAAACAGTAAACTAAGCAAGTTTTGGCTTGTCCGTTCTACATTAGTGAATAACATAAACGTTTATTATATTGTAGTTATAAAATAACTACACCTTTTAAAAAGACAGATTGACGTCGAAACGTTAGAAAGCGTGTGATTGAACTAAGATATTATACATATGGCCACTTTAATCAAGAATTTTGATTAAAATAAAAACCCTACTGGCCAAGAAAACAAGATTATTGTTCATTTAACTCCTAAAATATGGAGGTTCAACTTTTCGTTTGAGTTTTTATTTCTGAGGTACAAATTTTAGCATTTCTTATTGAAAATACTATTAGAAATTCATCAAAGAATACTGTATACTATATATCACATTAAATGTTGAAGTCATATCAAATAGAGTTCGCCAAATTCGGCACGAATTACCAGTCTTATTGTTTTTCATGTCTTTGATTGTCGGATCAATATATTCGACTCGCCGCGCTGTGCATTTTGCCCTCATTTTCAGCTGTATGGAAACTGTTGGTTCCCGAGTTACAAACAAAAACTGAAAACCTTGTTTTTTGCTCTGTCGATTTCCAGAATCGCACATTGAAAGGCAAACCGATAGTTCCCAATGTTCGTTCAGTCACGCTTAGTGGTTTGAGATCAAATGCAGCTCTTTACCTCTAACCACTCCAGAATTACAGCGCATACACAATGTTGAAAAAAATCCCATATTGACGTTATGGAAAAAAGACTTCTGTTCTATTTTAGTTTCATAATGCCGGTGGTTACTGAGAAAATGTTTGCATTATCAGTAGCAGTACACATTTACATACTAACGAACTGTTTCGTTCTTATAATAGCGGGTTTGTTCATATTTGACAGAGGGACATAGCAATAAAGCAAGGAAAAACAAGTCAAACAAACAAGAAAGTTGGCAATCGTTTAATAATAATAATAATAATAAAAATAATAATAATAATAATATTTATTGATTAAAGACACAATTGTGTATATAATAAGTCAGGAAACACAATTAATGAAGCCACCACCAAACTAAAAAACAAAAAATTATAGAACAATAAATGAATAATCTTAATAATAAGATACAAAAACAACAAAAGGAATTTATAAACAGAAAAAAGAAAGCAAAAGAAGATCGTATTACTCTCCGAAATATTCAGCCACCGAGTAAAAGAAATGTTGTAACAAAAATGCTTTTAGTGACTTTCGAAAACTTTTATAACTATCATGACATCTAATTTCGTTGGGTAAATGATTAAATATTTTTATTCCTAAGTTATATGTGCCTTGACTTATAATATTCATTGAGCTAGAAGGTAAGTGCAGTTGATCTTTTATTCTAGTGTCATAATCATGAATTTTCGCATTGGTCGGAATATTTACTTTTGATTGGTATATGTAACATGACGATTCAAAAATGTATAAACATGAAAGAGGAAGGATTTTATATTTTTCAAAAATTGGTCGACAGGAATCATAAAAATGAGCTCCAGCAACACTTCTAATCACATACTTTTGCGCTAAAAATACTTGATGCGCACTTGCCGAGTTTCCCCATAAGAGTATACCATACTGTAATCTAGACTGAATTTCAGCATAGTACAGTGAAATTAAACAATCCACAGATACCTGAGACCTTAAGCGTTTAAAAGCAAAAGCTTTTTGGTGTAATTTTTGCACAATACTGTCACATTGCTCTTTCCATATCAACGTATGATCAAAAATAACTCCTAAAAATTTAGTACTATCACAGCACAATAATTCTTTTTTGTTTATAGTTAAATTGTAATATTCGATACTCTTTGTCTGGCATGAAATACCATGTATTTTGTTTTTTCTAAGCTTAAAGAGAGTTTATTGTGCGAAAACCAATTGCATAAGTTATTTAATAGAGAATTTGTTGTGTTTTCAATAATATGAGTATTTATATTAGGAGCAGTTAACATTACGACATCATCAGCATAAATCGTCAGGTATATATTTGATAGAAACAAGACTATATCGTTTATGTATAAATTGAAAAGTGTTGGACCTAGCACTGAACCCTGTGGAATTCCAGAATCCGTGGGTAACCACGATGATTCAATTAAAGTATAATTTCCTTCATTGTTTTTGTAACGTACCTTTACCATTTGCATTCTGTTGTTAAAATATGAAGCAAACCAGCGCCCAAGTACACCTCTTATTCCATATAATTCAAGCTTTTGTAACAAAATTTCATGTTGTACACAGTCGAAGGCCTTCTGTAAATCGCAGAAAACACCAATAGCTGCTTTATATTGATCGATATTTTTTAAGATATTACAATAAAACTCAATTAATGCAGTGGAGGTAGACTTTCCCTTTTTAAATCCATGTTGATTATTACTAATGATGTTATGTTTATCAAGAAAAGAATTTAAACGGTCTAACATACAGTATTCTAAAATTTCTGAAATTACAGATGTCAAAGCTACTGGCCTATAATTTGAAATATCTGTAACTATGCCTTTTTTTATAAACTGGAATAATAGTAGCATGTTTTAAAACTGTTGGAAAAATTCCTTCTGCGAGAGATATATTTATTAAGTGAGTTAATATTTCACAAAGGTATAAGTTAAATTCTTTAATCACCGAAGCAGCAAGACCATCGGGACCTGTTGTGTATTTATTTTTTAATTTAAATGTAATCTTGTACACTTCGTCTAATGAAAAAGGAAAAAGAAACATTGAAAACGGGTTGGCTTGTATCTTATTATCATAATTAACCGTAGGGATCGTGGCACAGACCCGAGAGGGTGTTGTTTGAAAGAAAGAGTTAAAGTGTTCAGCAATACAATAAGGATCTGTTATCTGTTTATCTTTTATGTTAAGTGTAATATTACTTTCTGATAATTTAGGAGAAGTTACAGATTTCTTCACTATTTTCCACATGGCCGAACTTCTGTTTGCGGCGCTACTTATATAATTACTATTAAAAGCAATTTTGGTATCGGAAATTAATTTTTTATGTTTTCTTTTAGCTTCCTTATAAACATTTTGTAGTTCAGGTTAAGTTTGTTGCAAACAGTATAAATCACGCAAATTGGCGCTTGAGGTTTTTACCTCATCTGAGACCAAAGAGTATATTTACAATCAACGTGTATTCGTTTAACTGGAAATGCATTATTATAATGAAAACAAAGAGTTTGTAAAAATTTCACAAATTTAAGATTTACATCATTTTCTTCATAAACCTCTGTCCAACATTCTTCAGAAAGATAGCGCGAGAAGTGTAATTTATTATTACTGCTGTAGATTCTTTTCTCAAGCATTTGTTTGGTGGATTGTTTTTCAACGTACTCTTTCGAAATTAACATGTTAATAAAATTATGATCAGAAATGTGAGTTTTCCCAGTGATATATGTTGTAGCAGATAATACATTAGTAAAAATATTGTCAATAAGAGTTTGAGACCTTTCAGTAATTCGTGTATAATCCGTAACAACGGCAGACAATCCGTATTCTCTCATAGTATTGAGTAATTCGAATTGTTCACGCGATTTTGTTTTTAAATCAATGTTAAAATCACCGCAAATAAACACCATTCTATTGCTAAGAGCATATTTGTGAAGAATATGTCTTAATTGATTAATAAAGATATTAAATTCTGATTGGGGTGGTCTGTATATATTTATAATGTAATAACTAATATTGTTTATGATCAGAGAAATGCCGCACACTTCAAAAGTTCTTTCGATAGCATAGTCAGTAAGCTCAATATGTTCAGCTTTTATGTCCTGCCTGCAGTAAATACAAACGTTTGACATTGATACGTCAAATAATCAAATTTACAATTACAATAATCATCATTCCCTTTGTGTACCTAAACCTATCTGCGAAATAACCTATGGCAGATGTAAATGTTAGCGCGGGGAATTCAAATCTCTTGTTTTAAAAGCAGATAGCAGTTACAAAAAATACATATATTTACTACAAATTACCCACAGTTGGCAACATAAATGTTATAGTTGACTAGGAGGTACAGCCATCTTTACTCTTCGAGTAAACTATGACACGAGAGTATAACTTTTAAGTTATAAACCTTCTCGTATCTTTTGTGCATTTAGTACATTACGAAAGTCGTCAAAGTTGAAGACGACATCTACCTTAACAAAGTTACATGGCACCGTAAGGGCTTTTATAGTACCAGTAGCTGTTTTAACCTCTACGTCTAAAGACGGTTGAAATATTCGCTAGTTGACTGACTAACATAGGAAAGCACAAATATCATTTCTTCTACCGTTCGTAGATTTCTCTACATAGTTTACAATATACTATTATATTTGATATAAACTGACACATTGTAAATACTTCGCGTAAATATTAATCATTAAATAATCTGTACGACACTACTACTGCTTATAGGATTTATTTAAATAGGTAATTTTACACAGACAACTTAAATTGGATCCTGAATGATTATTGAATATTTTTGGAACAAATCCAGATTTTGGGGATCCACAATTGAGAGAGTAATATAACCGTGCGATAAACGTAATTCAAATCAATCAAGTGCCATGTCATAAATTGAAAGCCCGGCACATTAATAGACATCATGACTGGGGCACAGATTGTGCCATCGGCAAACGCGAAATTTTTTATTGGCCGAACAACTGTGACTTTAATACTAAGGTTTTTAAAATATATATATTTTCAAACTTTTTTCTGCAACGATATTAATCTAATCGACAAGAAATCTGAAAATCCGTATTTATTTGAAGCTCACAGCTATACACTAAATCATCATCTACCATTTATAAAGGAAAATTCTTTAGATCTGTTGTTATTAACTCACCTATGTACCATCTTTAACAAATTAAATGCGAATTGATGCTCCACAAATCTTCGATTATTTATGCAATCGAAACTGCAAGTACTGCGTACCGAGCAATGCATAATTAATTACTATTTCAGTGTGCTGCAGCTTCGATTGTATTAATAATCAAAGATCTGTGAAGCTTAGATTCGTAGTTAATTTGCTAAAGATGATACAATCTATCAAAACATTTAAATAACATTTTAAAAAACTTAAGAGATACATTTACATTCAGGATAACAACCTTGTATGAATTTGTGAAAATTTAGTAATACGCTAACAGTTTGTTTTAATCTCACTTGACGTTCAATCACCTTCTACTGATATCCCTAATTGTAAGTACATAGTCAAAGATGAGATGAAATACATGTATAGTTGGATATTAAAAAATACGCTACTTAGGTATACATACTTTGAATATAAAGACAATTTTTTTGGTACCTACTCGTATGGGTGATCCATTGAGTACCATTGTGAAAATAATTGATCGTAAAATTCAACATAAAAATAAAACAAGATAACGAAATGTATTTCCTTAGAGTTTAATTGATTTAAAGGGTATTAAAATTAACTAACTAAAGTTAATAAACCAACGGTCTTCTCATAAACTTAAACCCTAATTTCTAAAAAGTTAACAAAAGTAACATTATTAATAGTGTGTATGCCCTCCTCTTGTAGAAATACACGCCGATAAGTTCGTCGGTATGCTTAATATTAAGTTTCGGATCCCCTCTTAGGATATCTGCTCCTATTCTTGAGCAAAAATTTTAGAAAGCTCATCAAGTGTTACTGACAGTCTAGGTGCGTTTTTAATTTTGTTGCGCAATTGATCCCAGAGTTGCTCAATAGGATTGAGATCAGAGCTTTTGGCAGACCACTCCAATCATTGGATATTTGCATCTCTCAACAGAGATGTGGCAATGCTAGATAGTATGAAGTTTGGCATTGTCGTGCATAAAAATGAATGAAATGGGTTGGCAATAATTTCGTCTCTATATCTCCTTGCTGTTAGCGATCCATTTCGTATCAAAACCCAATCCACTACGGATCCTCTCACCATATTTGTCAAATTCTCGAATGTTACATGGTGCAAATCGCGATCATCCCGTTTAAACGGAATCTTAACTCACCCGAACACAAAACTCTGTTCCATTGCCCCTCATTCTAACCTTGATAATTTTGATGAAAGTTTAAGCAATTCCTTTTGTGCGTAGCTGGGAGAATTGGACCGATTGCTGGTTTTCTAGCAGCCAAACTGATTTCTTTCAGTCTTCTTCTTACTGTTTTGGTAGAAATTTCTTTCTCAGTCAGTGGCTAATCGAAGATCATTTTTTTAACTTACGAGATATCACAAACCATTAAACTCTGAAGTTCGATATAGCGATCTTCTCTGGGTGGTGTTTTTTTTTAACACCTTGTCCGCATCTTCTTTTGGAACTGCCAGTATTTCTGAACCGTGCTGTGGCCTTTTGTACCACGGATTTATTGGTATTTAGAATTTCGGCAACTTCTCTTTCAGAATATCCTTCACGAAGAAGAAGAATTATTTGGGATTTGGGATACTTCTTGTTATGACTTCTAGAACTATTTGTAAATTTAAATAACAATCTTTAATATAGTAATGGGTAATAATAAATTTTAACAATGACCGATTCAAAATATCACAGTCTGTTTGTCGTTGAGTAATATGTTGAGATATAGAGGAAAATAATAAATCTACATATCCATACCTTAGGACAACTGCCCTGTAGTAAATTTGTACTACTTTGGCTCTTAACAAGTAGTCGCAAAAAAAATTAAGCTTAATAGCAAAAAAACATGATGTGCATGTGGTTAAATAAAAATTAATTACAAGAATAAAATATAATTAGAAATAATGTATGGTGATATTAACTCTATACGATTAATAAGTTTTGTTTGTAGGCGATAAAAAGTTCGAGATGCTAACAGCTGTTATGTCCCTAATCATTTGCCGAAATTGTTGTAAATAAAATGATGCAGTTATCAGTTGGTAGGTTACAATTCAGTATTCGGGTTATATAACTTAAGCCAACCATAAATAGAAAATGTTATGATTTAAATTTTAATTCTAAGTTAGGTGCCTAAAAAAATTACAAATCCACTAAATTTAATACCTTACCTGAGTGTTCTATTTTTTTTTTTTAATTATATCTCTCTATGTTTACTTCAGACAAAAAAATTCAGTAGGTCACATTAAAAACGTGTGTAACACTCAGTTGATAACAGCATAGATATGTTTCACCTTACCAAGGATCTTCAGTGCTACTGGTCAACCTAATGTATTATACGGATAAATTCGTATATATACTTAATAAGTGGAAGAATAATAATTATTCTTTAGTAGTAAATATATATACGAATTTCTCCGTATAATACATTAGATTGACCAGCAGCACTGAAGATCCTTGGTAAGGTGGAACAGATGTATGCTAATATCAACCGAGTGTTACACACGTTTTCAATGTGACCTAATTATTGATAAAGTCGACCTACAATTATTAGTCTACTTGTTAAAAAAATACATGTTTGTTAATAATAAAAAAGCAAATAAAATTGAGATATTTTTAAAATGACAATTTAAATTATTGAAACCTCTTATATACCGTGTGCCCCGGATGAAGGTGAGGAAAAAAATCTTTATTATTGATTTATAAATATTTCTTTATAAAAAGTTCTGCTTGTTGAGTGGATAAATTAACCATCGGAAAATCTAAGACTACATGTGCAGAATGTCCAGAAATTAAGATAACATGAAAATGCTTCAACAAAAGAGTATCATTTATTGCATGTTTTGTAGTTTAAGTACAAAATTTCAATTAATTAAGTCAACAAAAATCACTCTATTTTCTTTAAAAATTCTCTGCAAATGAGATTTACTAATATTCAGCCTTTGTGATCGTTTCCGTAAGGATAATTTTGGTGTTTCTATCACTGAATCTATTGTCAAAAGTGTAGCCGTATCGTCTTCATTGTATTTTTTCTTGGGTTTCTTAACATTTACTACAGAATCAAATTTATGCACAAGCTTGCGCAGTGCTTCGCGCGATACGGCAGTGTTTGGGAATTTTTTGTGAAACATGTCTATAGTGTATCGATAAGATACGTTTCAAATTCCAAAACATTTAATCAAATAAATACGTTCTTCGATAGTAAACAGTTTGCAACTCCAAAAGAAGAAAAATGGCAAGTCTACAATTGATGACGTTTTACAGTACAATATTATTACACAACACAACAACTTTTAATTGCCAAGATTAATTATGATTATCCACATTAATTTCCAGATAACACGTTATCTCAATTAAACTTACCAACATACAATCATAATACTCAAACTTTAGACTTAAAATTTTGTATTTTAACTAATTTTATGTTGTTAAAGAACTTTTTCTGTTAACAGTAAACTCTTAATTGCAATAAATGATACTCTTCTCTTGAAACATTTTCATGTTATCTTAATTTGTGGACATTGAAATTATGCGACGCTTTTGGTACGGCAGTAGTTGACAGAACAGTTCGGAGAAAGATGGATGGGAAAATTTGGTCCAATAAATTTTCCTGCTAGATCACCTGACTTGACACCTCTTGATTTTTTTTGTGGGGTATTTTAAAGCAAAAAGTTAACGCAAATGACCTGCCGCATGATCAGAAAATACTAAAAGCACGAATGCAGGATGTGGTGAATGAGATAACTGTACCACCAACCATACGCAAAGTCTATGGTGAATTTATTAAAAGGGCGGAGGTATGTGTGGAAGTTGAAGGTGGCCTTGTAGGATAATTTTTGTTGACTTTGATTAATTGAAATTTTCTACTTAAACTACAAAACATGCAATAAATGATACTTTTCTGTTAAAGTATTTTTATGTTATCTTAATTTGTGGACATTATGTACATTTAATCTTAGATTTTCCGATGGTTAATTTCTCTACTCAACAAGCAGAACTTTTTATAAAGAATGACTTTTTGTCGTAAAATCAATAATAAAGATTTTTTCCTCTTGTCAACTTCATCCGGGGACACACGGTATATTATTATACTTAATAATTGTGTGTTATATGTTATCATTGCATACAGTTCCGGCCAAAACAAAATAGACGTGACATTCTACTAGTCTGCAAATGGCATATTTAAATAACTTAGTGCAAACAACTTCACTAATTATCGAAACGAAAAGCGCGCTTTCTTAATTAAATGCATTAAAAAGCAGTCAACAATTAGAACTTTTCATCCTAGTATAGAATGTCTTGCTATTGTTAATAATTTCATGGCGCACTATTTGAAATGTGTTCAATAAGCATCAATTTACGACATGTGAAAAGTCTTCTTCAAGTTTATTTGGCGGTCTTTTAATTCTGTCCAGAAATGTACTACTACAAGTCATACGCCGCAAAAAAACAACATCCCTTCAACTGGACGTCGCAAAAACACCGCGCTCCCAGTCATTTTAGCGGCATGCGGTACGCCACAAAGCAGAAACCGCCACGCCACATCTGCGATCCTAGGGCCACCCCGCACGCGAGTATCGTTCGGGCCGCCAGAGATGAGTCGATCGTAGATAAAAAGTAACGGCTCGCCCGATGCACCCCGTAGATAGCTGGAGAAGCTTTCCTCGGGAAATGAGATCCTATAAACTTCGCGATAAGGGAACGGCTCCTTGAACTTTTTTACTGTCCAAACAATGACTCGAATCTTTTATTTCGTTCGCCGGCTCCGCTCCTCTCGTTTTCCTTTTTTTTTCAGCTCTGATGACCCATACGTATGTACGCATCTCTAGTTCGTGCGTATGTAGTTCCGACTTCGGCCGGTTTTCTTACGTTCTCTCGGAAACATCTGTTCGTTCTCCGGTATACGATTATTACATATATACGGCAATTTAAACGACACACAAAGGCTGTATAGGTCAGAGACGTATGCTATCAAATAAAGATTACTATATACAGAAATTTAGTATTTCGGTAAAAACATAATTGATTCCCATTACAATTTTATCACAATTAATAAAATTCACCTATGTATATTGTAATGTAATATTAGATTGGTATTCATTGTGTATGTACTTATTATAAGTTTTAAGTATTTGCATAAACTCAAAATACATAATTTATATTATTTTATAATCGAAATTAATGTTTAATTTAACATAAACAAACATATAACACTTTATAGATGTTGATTTTAAAATTGCAAAGTTATTTAAAAATTGTCAAAATACAAATTTGGAGGCTGTGTACAATTTATGATATGTGTTTGGTGCACATGGTGATATAAAAAAAAGGATTATTATTGATTACTTACAAAAAATGATGGATTGACTTAAAAAAGATAAAAGCAAAGTTCTGAAAATTAAGAAGATATAAAATAAAAAGTATTAAAAACAAGTTAATGGAAGTATCATCGTTAGAAATACTGTTTGAACAGATATAATTCAAAGGTTGGATTTATGCTAAGGTGAAAATATTGAGGAGGAGTTACTAAAGGAAAAAGGATAGAAGAAGTGTTTCGGGAGATACTGTTGAAGGTGATTTGAGTTAAGTTTGAAATTGAAGAGGACTGAAAGCAGTTTGATTCACAAGGTTTGGACTTTAATGTTTTATTTTTAATTTGATTGCAAAATTTATTTAGTTACACACACACACACACACTATATATATATATATATATATTTTGAGGTAGTAGGGATTGATATAGGGTTTTTGTTACGTAATTGTAAATGAAATAATATAAAGTATATATAAATTATAAATATTTAACATCAATTAATTTGTTTTGGTATTATTATTCCAAAATTTAATGTTGCATGTTTAGACAACCGGATCCATAAAAAAATTAATTAACTCTGAGAGAGAGAGTAACATTACAATATATAAATGAGATTGGAATTTTCATAGATTTTGGTTACATTTCTCTAAAGTTGGGGAAATTTTGAACTATTACAGTAATAACTTGATAAAAAATAACGCTCTATTTCCTTGATTCAAAAGTAGTACTCAATTAAAGGGCCAAAATTAAGCAAATATTTTATTAATGGGGAAATAATCCAATTTCTCACAAATTCTTTTATTGACGACAACCGGTTTCATCCAATAATGGACATCCTCACGTCAGCTGAAGACTCAACAAGAAATTAACATGACACAATTTAGACTAGAATAATAAAAATTGTAAAATCAAATAAAATTGTATAAAACGTAATTTGATTTTACAATTCAATTTTTATTATTTTACATGACTAAATTTTAAACTTTTTTCACAAATGTAAGTATTAATTTAACTTAACTTTTTTACGTTTAATTTTTCTAATTTATTTATTTATTAACTTGTTTAATAATTTACACAATTTTAACCACTGTATTAAGTATAACTTAAGTCTAAATTGTGCCATGTTAATTTCTTGTTGGGTCTTCAGCTGACCTGATGTCCATGATTGGATGAAAGCGGTTGTCGTCAATAAAAGAATTTGTGAGAAATTGGACCACTTACATTCATTTCCGTATTACTGTTTACTCATACAGAATCAAGAACCATGGATTATATAAATATTTTATTATTCATTAATTATTAACCATAGTTTTTGTTTGCAATCTGTCGATGGTAAAACTTGCGTCTTCTCCAAACTAAAATTGAAATAAAAGTATGAGAAAAACAGTATCTTAAATCAAGTAAGTCAAACATTGAAAGTTAAAATTGGAAATTTAAAAACATAGGATTTGATTAATTAAATATAAAATTCATTTATAGTACTAATTAATATTTTAATTGTGAACAAGTTTAATCACGGAGAGTGTATAAATAAATATGAACTATAAAATCATATCTAATACAAGACCGTGCTTTGAACTAAAATACAGGATAAGTAAAAGAACATATTTTTCCCCCAAATAGTTTATACACTGCGATATAATAATACCATAATATATTATTGATATCAGTTCTAAAATTGCGAGTGTCGAAATGTGTCTGAAATGTGCGCTGCTGGTAAACTGTTCGAAAGCAATTGTTCGAATGCAGTAGTTCGAATGTAATTGTTCTAAAACAATTATTCGAAACAAACATTGTGACATGCGTCCATAATTAATGGATTTATTGGAAAATGGGAAATTAATTACTAAGCAGCATGTACAATAATAAAAAGTGAAACAAAATGGTTTAGAATTTTTATTTACAATAATTAACAGTAATCTTTAGCAATTACAATATACTATACAGGCTGTCCTACCGAATCGGGTCATTAGAATTGTTCAAACTTCTAGTAGGAATTTGACGTTGAAACTTGCCGAGTGGTTATGGCCGACTGTGATCTATTTAAGGAAAATATTTTCAATCTTATAGGAGTTTTAGTATACAGGGTGTCGATATAAAATTTCTTATTTTAAATAAAATGGTCCAATATGGATATCTTGAAAGTAGAAATCAGTTCTTTAGGACACCTGTATATACCTACATACATATATACATTGTTCTCTCAACTCATATTATTGTGCTATTTCCTTAAATACTCAACCATCAATACTCTATTATTAAAATATTTTTACGATTCGCCGAATCTTTTCAGCACAATCTTTGCATTTTTTTTTGTGCAGGAGATAGGACTCCTACGAAATATTGATCAATTCTTAAGTGGCAAACAGAAATCCTTCTAACACAAGCTTCTTGTTACCTTTTTTACTCAACACATACTTCATTTTCTCAAACGTTTCAGCTGACAGCCGATAAGAAACTGATACTATTTCATGTTTCAAGTTATTTATGCAATTTTCAAAGCGGGTTTGCCTCAAGAGAACATTTATTTCAAATTAGAAGATGCCACAAATACCAAATATTACGTTTAATAAGCTTTCTGGGCTAATTCAGGATATTATCAATCGATTTTTCGCCTAATTCTTGGGCACCTGTAATTACCAATAAATTAAGAATTGTGCAAAACTAATTACTTTTACACTAGTTATTATTGTGCTGTTAATTCTATTCTTTTCATTTCATTTGTTAGTGATAAGACGCACTAATTGGATGTCCATCCATCAATCCACCTTAATTTCTTTAGAAGAATTATTGGCGAACAATTGCATTCGAACAAGTTGCCTAGACTCTTCCATGAGATATTTATTTAACACCATTGTGGAACTCTATTTGGAACTCACTCACGATTGCTTGAAGTTTACTGCATGCATTTTACGCATTTTTAATATCCTTATCACAAATATTGTATCATAGCAACTGTTTCCGAAATAATTCGTGCGAAACTCTCACAAACTCTTAAAACTCGACAAACTTGTTTAACTTCAACGGATAGCCGTTAAAGTTGAAAGGCTAGCGGTTGTAATCAATCGACTATTTGTTGCACTGGAAGGGCTATCGGCTGTGATTGATGCACCGCACGATTGTGAGCTAGTTCACTAGTGAGCCACCTAGCGGTGGATACCCTAATATTCAGAATAATCTGCACATTGATAAATCTACTAATGTCTGAGTGGAACAAAATTGGTGTAAGTATAATTGCTGATTGTTCCTACGAACTATTCTAGAAAAAATGAGTTTAATTGAAATGAAGTGGTCGGAATTTAGCATCAACAGTTCAGTCAGTTCATAAATTTTAATGGGAAAGTATCAACTTATTTATAGAAATGTAATTTAGCACCAAGTACTACGAAGAAGTATTTAGTTCTGCCAGGGGCGAAATTTTGTTTTATACCATATTTCTCCTCCATTTCGAACGTCCCCTTAATGAGTACATTAGAGCTATAGAGACGGGCTATATTTACCGAACTAATAGCGGTGGAACTGCTGTCTAACGAACTGTAAGATGGCGCGTGACGTGCTGGGATTTAGCGGGACGCCATTGGGACACACGTGGAGGTATTTCGCGTGGCATCGTCGGTAGGAAATGATACTGGAGCGCGTTACGTTTCTCCCATTACGGAATGCCTAAGTATAGTGTACCAGTTAAATCCGCTGACAAATGAAATATTAAGCTTAAAATATCACTTGAATGAAAAAGACGGTTTAATTACTGGAAGTGCTATCTCTCCGGTAGGACTGAAGGACTTATTAAGTGCGAAACGAGTAGAGTGAAGAGAAAGTTCTGTGTTTCATTAGATATGAATATGTCTGCCTGTTTATGCACATCAGTACAGTTCAATTCGAGAATTTCATTGTCGAGTAAGGTTTGAATGTGTAGAAACATAATTATGAAATTCATTGATCTTAGAAGAAACTGAGTGCACTGTAACTTACTCTTTAGTATAACTAGAAGAAAAAAAGAGAAGAGAAATACAAAAATCAACAATAAACTTTATTCACTCAACAAAAAAGTCCTAATAACCGGATGAAAAAATAGACACTATATTATATGATACACGTATAAATAACACTTAAAATAAATTAAAACATAGTTCATTATGACAAAATTTACTAATAAATATGTCTCGTATGTCTAAGCAAAACATTGCTAAAGATTCCTTATACAATATGCCTAGGAAAGTTTTTAATAAGTCTCGATTGCTGAAGGGCTGCAAAGATGCAGTAATAAATCCGAACGTAACTGCAGTAGACTAGTACTTCTGATGAGTGTGGTCTATAGAGAGTTACCTGCCAAATAGAATCCCAAAGTCCCTAAGCATACCAGTCAAATTGATGGTTTCTTATCATGTAGGATAGGGGAACGCTTCGTCCTGCAAAAAAGTAACGTAGGTGCACTTCACAGAGATTAATTATTATTTTTTGGACACCATGTAGATACGAATCCATACATTCGTGAAGATTTTTTATACCATTGATAAATAATTCTGGAAAACACCTTAACAACAAAACCATATGCAGGTGTATCGTATGGGTGAAAATGCCAATAAAACACCCAAAAGGATACACAAAGCAGCGGCCTCGAGCTAGAGCCCCATGGTACTCCATACATACATTGAACCAAAAGTGAGTCCTGAAACAATGACATAAATTGTTGTTCATATAAAATAATCCATTAAAATTGGTCCAAAGAACGAGTTCATCAAATCAATAAAAACAATTTTAAAAAATGGTCACGGAATTTATTAAATACTAGATCATTCATTGTAGTAATGAAACCGAAACATCGAAAATTGTTGAGAAGAAATTGCAAATCTTATCAACTAGCAAATAAGTTATGTATCAAAAAATTGTAAATTCAGTGAAAATAGATCCAAAATGTATTTAATAAACTGCTTTCCATTTACCGGTTGACTCACCCCACTTCAGTTTTGTGTGTTAAGTTACGAACTGCCATGTTAACTCATTTTGTCGCCAAGTTACATCATTCGTAGTAAGTAATTCGCAGCTTAACGCACAAAACTGAAGTGAGGTGAGCTAAACGGTAAATGGAAAGCTGCTATAGTAATACACTTTGTCCAATAATATATTTGTGCATTTTTTATGAGTTAAATAGTATTTATGTGCTAATTTTTTAATTAGATCTGTAATTTTCGTTTCAATAGGGATCCATTTAAAATGTTATTAACATTTTGACTCCACAAGTTACAAATAAAAACAAAACTACAGTTTACAATATTATCAAAAAATTTACCTGATTTTTCATAAAAAAATAGGGGTAAACCGTTGACATTTATAAATACCATAAGAAACCAGATATATTATATTATAACTTTCATTTAAAAAACCCCAAATGATGCAAAAAAAAAAAACGATTATTTGAGGTATTCTATAAAAATGCGGAGGGTTTAACGAAACACAACTTTGATGCTTTTGCGGCTCTTGGAACACCCAGTGTAATATAAAAGTAATATTAAAAAGCCTTTGATGTTTTGTCTATCAATTTAAGAAAATTCGCAATGGCGTTTGGCCGCTATATTTGTAACTAATAATTGCAAAGTGGGAACGAAAATAACCTATATACTCAAACAGACTGACAATTGACAGAAACTCGCACAACATCAATGTCATTCCTATAACAAAATGACAGAATGGAACGGCTTTGTAGGTTAGATTTTTGCTTGTAAACAAATTCAAATAGTTTTAGTTACAATTTCACCCACCTATGCAACACCGCGAATTTCCTTGGGCGCCATGTTTGAAGCCCATGTTGCCGGCGATGTGAAACTACTCGATATGCATATATACTGTGATAATAGACTGTACCGACGATTCCCGCGCTCAAAACGGATATGGCGACATATGTACTTCTCATTTTGGATTCACTATAGGTACCTATTTTGACAAATTATATAATTATAGAAACTAGTTTTTATAATTTCAATTGACTAGTTTTAATAAATGCCTCTAGATGCCACCAAATTACATGACATTAGAAACATATGTGATTTATTATGTAATCTTTTGTAAGGGCAAGCATTGTCTTGTCAAATAAAACTGATTACATAAATAATACAACAGAATGTATAGATAATAATGATTTCATAAAATTAAACAGAAACCCTTTACCTATGATAATAGAAAAAAACAAAACAAACAAAATACACCTTACAAAAGATTACAAACACAAACCCCACAAATTACATACATATGAACCCACAACTTCCCAAATTAAAAGCATTGTCAAAACTACACAAAACAGATATACCCATACGCCCATTAATAGATTTTACAAATACACCCACGTACACCCTTACCCAAATAATGGTACAATTGTTAAAAATGACTGAATACAAACCGAAATACATCATCGATAACCAGAAACAACTAATCAATATGCTAGAACAAAATACAACAAATTATACAATGGTTTCCTTCGATATTGAAAATCTATACACTAATATACCTACAAACTATACAATTGACAAAACCATAAATATAATAAAACAGAAAATAGATAATACACAAATAGCGATGACATACCCGAGATTATTAAAATATTAGACTTAGTCACAAAACACAATTATTGCCAGTTTAACGGAGATTTTTATAAAATGGCAGATGGCTTACCGATGGGTAGTCCTATATCTAGTGTGATAGCAAATATATATCTAGATCACATTGATCAAGAATATATTTTAAACGATAAGAATCCCTTCAGAAAACATATCCATCTTTGGTGTATATATATGGACGATGTCTTCTGCCTATGGAGGATGAATTAGATGAAATTAACAATTTCCTTACATATATAAACAATTTACATACAAAACTACACTTCACACACGAAATAGAAGATAACAATACGCTGAATTTCTTAGATTTACAAATACAAAAACAAAACAACAAATTTTACTACGCCATATACCGTAAACCCACTACAACCAATAACATAATTCCATACGATTCCTTTCACCATCCTTCACAGAAATATGCAGCACTAAATTATTACATACAAAGATTACACAATATACCCCTTACTACAACTGAATACAACAAAGAACTCATAAAACAAATTGCACACAATAAAGAAATTCCAAATAACACAATAGACAAACTCATCTATAAACATAAAATAAAAACCGATCCACTTTACATAAAAGAAAATAAAAATAACATTTATAGAAAATTTACATACAACAACCTCTCTACATCAATAAACAACCTTTTCAAACCATTTAATATACAATTAGCGTATAAGTCAGCTCATAATCTACAAAAATATGCTTTGCACATATACCGAAAATAAAGACAAACTACAACGAAACGGAGTTTACAGAATAAAATGCGCTGATTGTGGTGCTACTTACATAGGGGAAACTGGCAGAAAATTAGATACCAGAATTAAAGAACACAGGAAACAGAATAACTCAAATTTTTAGCAACATTTACTAGAATTTGGACATAAAAGCATTTGTGATGATAACGTTACCTTACTTCACAACTGCGATAAGGGTCAAAAACGTAGACTGTTTGAGGCATACCAAATAGAACGGCATAAGAAAATACTTAACATACATCTTTTAAATGAACAAATAGATTATAACATTAAACCAATCTTCACTTATTTGGATTTGACAACCAATTTAACACAGCACTAACATCACATATTTAGACAACTTGAATATCTTTTACACACACATACACAAAACACACACATTCACAAGAAACACACACACTTTTACATATACTTAATTTTTTAAACAATCTGTCGCAGTTTCGGTTTACAATAAATACATTAGACACGTTTTGCGTATGTTGAATTCATTTGTATTGTTGTCATTTTGGAATAGTTTTTCATATATTGTAATGTATATTACATTTATAGTCAATTGTTATATATAAATGTTGGTTGTCCACTTAATTTATTATTCATGTTTGGTCTTTTTTAACTTATGATAGACAATTTTACCTATTGACGTGTAAGTAAACTTTTTAATACATAATTTTAAAAATGTCATTTGTAATTTAACTTATATTATTTACATCTACTAGTTTTTAATTTCATCAGTTATATTTAAATTTTAACACAATTATTTATGCTAACCAATTGATCAATTTGCATTTCTAGTGATCTGAAGATGGCTGTTAAGGTACGCGTTCACTATTAAGTATCGTACGGACGGCACGCATCGTACGAATCGGATTTATTTGATATACTGCGTCCACTGCTTTCGCAGCTTACGGATATCCGAATAATGCGTACGCATTTTTTTTTCGATTTTTATTCACTAGTACCGTTATTCAGTTCCGTATAACTGTCGTAGATATAAACATTGTATAGATATATAACATGAATAGCGAAGATGAAGTTATCGTTGTTACTAGTGTTCTGGCAGAGGAAGAAGAAAAGCAAAATAAACACAAACGAAAGTGAAGATATTGGATACACAATATTAACACGAAAAGGTTAATGTATGGAGAATACCATACATTATTCCCGGATTTGTTAGAAGATGATGTAAAATTCTTTCAATATTTTCGTATGTCTCGCGCTAAGTTTGCAAGTTTATAACCTTATTAGATATGAGACAGGATTTAAGCAGACAAGATACATCATTTAGGAAATCTATAGGACCTCAAGAAAGACTAGCACTCTGCGTAAGGTATGTATCTATTTTTATTATTGTAATATTTAGGAAGAGACTATGAAAAGCAATATTAGCAAACGATTGACTTCTGAAAATAAAAATTTGGAATATCTGTAATCTCTCATGCGTTTATTTAGGTACCAAAACAACTAAGTAGGAACATTAAGTATTAACATATTATAATTATGATTTAAAATTAATAAAACGATTGATAATGGCAGTTGGAGCTTGTTCTGTATCAAATTCATTTAGTCGTCGTTGATTGTCTGATAAATTATGTACTGCATCTTGGTCATCAAGATAATGCGGATATTGACTGTTGTTGGAAGGGGACGGGAGAGGAGCATGCAACTCAGTCGCTAATCTCATTTTCACGCCATTTACAATATAAAATAGTTGTGCTTTTATATGGATTTGATCCTTAACAGGAAAGCATTTCACAGTGCGAGCCATATTTAAAAAAAAATCGGTCAAAGGATCTTCATTATTTAAATTTTGTGCTGTTGCTTCTCTCCTCTCTTTTTTTGAAAGACACTCATGAAGAACGGATGCTGCACTGATTCTTTGTGACTTAGGGTCTAGCTTTTTTTTTCCTGCCGTACTTAGCTGAAGCCTGAGTATCAGAACTCGCAGGGGAAGGTGTAGGACCTTCAGTAACAGAAGGAGGACGATCAGAAACGACTTCTTCCCTTTCCTGTTCCTCTTCAGAGTCCGCTTCACTTGTAAAAAAAAAGGTTGGACTGGTGTTGTTCTTCATCATTCAAATATGGGATTAAGAACGTTAGTTCTTGGGAGTATACTTTGGGGGCTTCATTTTGGAAGCAGCCTGACCACTTTTTGTTTTCCTCAGATTTAAAGCTTTCCGATGGTTGTCTCTGATTCGTGTCCAGCGTTCTTTGCATATTTTACCTTAAACAACAGCAAAACATTTCATAAAATTACTGCATTGTTTTGTTTGAGATTTCTAGCTACTGGAAACTCATTTCGTTCACTAGGGTTTTCTTTTCGATTGGGCGATCGCACAGTTCACGAAATTGTATATTCCACTTGTGAAGCAATATGTCAGATTCTACAACCAATACTTATGCCAACATTTAATGAAGAAATTTGGAGAAATTCGGAAAAAGGTTTTCGTGAACGATGGAACTTTCCAAATGCAGTAGCCGCTCTCGATGGAAAACATGTGTTGATACAAGCACCCCCACATAGTGGATCGGATTATTTTTGCTATAAGAAACATTTCAGTATCTTGTTGCTAGCATTAGTTGATGCTAACTATAGGTTTTTTTAAGTATAGATGTGGGTGCATATGGTAAAAACTCAGATGCTAGTATATTCAGAAGTTCTAATTTGGGAAGGCGATTAATTAATGAAACTTTAAATATGCCTCCACCTAAGCAGCTCCCAGGAAGTAATGATATTTTACCACATATAATCGTCGGATTATATGTGGTAAAATTTTTGCATTTAGGCCTTATTCTCGTGATGATGTGCAAGGAAACGAAGAGAAAAAGATCTTTAATTATCGGCTAAGTCGTGCAAGAAATACTGTTGAAAATACATTTGGAATCTTGACACGAAAGTTCAGAATTTTTTAAAGGATGATATATGTCATTGGACCGATAGTGATTTGGGGGTTTCTATGTCCAACATGAGAGCTTTGACAAGTTTGAGAGGAACGGGCGGTGTATCACGTCATGATGCTTTAGATATTCGAGATCGATTTAAAATATATTTCAACTCAGATTCGGGGTCAGTAGACTGGCAACAAAAAGCTATCCGTGCTGGGAAACGTATGCAATAATCTATAATAATAATAATAATAATATAATTTAACAAAATTACTTTTTTATGTAAAGTAGTATCAATAAATAATAAATACAAAGCCAAATAAGCTATCAATAAAGAATATGTGAATGTATATGTATATATTTACCATTTTCCTTCATTCGTTTTCCTATCTCTTCCCAAATATTGTCTCTTCGTTGTTGGTTTAAGTATTGTAGATGTCGTAAATTATACAATTCTTCATATTCTTGCACAATTGTAATAAAGCGAGCCACGTCCATGGCGATAACTGCTTGAAATACTGAATGCGAATACCGGGGAAACGAAACACCTGCACTTGCCAGGATTTTGAATGACATCATCGGCAGCGTACGGACGCATCGGATTTTAATTCGTCTCTCCGAATTACTATCGGCATTACCGAAGTGCGATGCGTACGATGCGGATAGATGGACGCAGTTCCATTAAAAACAATACAACTAATAGTAAAATCCGATACAAGTGAACGCGTACCTTTAAAAGCCGAAACTAGTAATCATATATTAAACTACTATCTGAACGAAAGAACGAGTTTATTTACTCTTATCTAACCTTTACATTTATATTTTGGTTTTTTTTTTTATTCATATTTGTGTAGAAAATATAATTTTTCCAACGTTTTATTCACGTATGTATCCATTGGCGTAAAGGGATTTCTTGTTATACGTCTATATCAAAAATCTCTAGGTAGGTAACCCGCATGCAAAACGTCAATCAAACGGTGTAATTAAATTATGTCCGATCCCTCCGGAGTCTTGCCAGCTTTTGTGCGGAATACTCGAGCGTCACCGTGAGTGCGCAGACGACGGCGGCGGCGTCTGGTCCGCCGACTCCGGCGACGACAGCGTGCAGCGGCGAGTCTTCCGCTGGAGCGGCACAGTACGGTTGCGAAGCTTACCGCAGCTAGTTCACACGGTACCCGCCAGGTGCGCTCATTCGCGGCGGCGGAGTTTCCGAAGTTCTCGCGTTATCTTTAGCACCGTTATGCGCGACCACGATCCGTCACCGAGACTCGCAGGCGACCGTTGGCGCTGCCTTTATTATTGAGGGGGTCGTGATGTGATCGCTTACGAAACCAACGCAGTAAAGAACAACAGGCGACCGTCATGGCTATGGTACTTTCGAACCAGAGCAAAATGCTCGTCGCTCTGTGCTTCACGCTTCTGATATTAGCGGGTGCTTTGGCCATCGGTTCTTTAACTGGATGGTTCCAACCGAAACTAGCGTACGATCCCGTACCAGCTAGACTTCGACAGGTTAAACGTTGTTTTTTTTTTAGGTAGTAAAAAAGATGATGCAGAATAAAAAAAATTAGCCTTACAAAAAAAAAGGAAAAAAATAAATTCGTTGCTAAAGAAACAGTAAGAATGAAAAGAATACAAAAATTTCATTCATCATCGTCAGCATATGAAGCAAATCCATTATTTATCGTTTCATGTCCAAAAATCTACGCCAGAAAATGGCAATTTATTAGAGTTTTTTCACACGTAATAATTCTTTTTCGTCGTGTATCTTTGTTTTATTTTTATATTATACAGTTAACAACTCATTTATCATAAGAAAGAGAGAAAAAAACGTCTTCTCAGTAATTAAACAATAGAAAAAACAAAACTCCCATTGTTTTAAGACTGTGAGAAGTTGAATTCTTTTCATTCAACTGCAATTGATTTTAACCATTCATTTCTATTATTAGAAAATATTGTAATTTCCTCCCACATCCCCAGTGAAGCAATACGTCGCCTGCTGAAACTCGTAGGAAATATAGGATAAAATTAATGACCCTATACTCAACTTGTTGCCGTCTTTAGTGTGTAGACACATATATATACTGCTACCAGGGATAAGTGTGGATCATTTATTTTGCCGGCGATGTATTGTTATCCCACGTACTACCCTCACCTTAATATATCTTAAGATGTTATATGATAGCAACAAAATTTTTAAATAAACAATGATCTACCCTATTGAAGTAAATAAGTAATATCAGCTTCACGAACGTTACTATTTATTTAAGTGCGGCATCCTTTGTGACTTTTTGATTAAGTGTAAGTGGAGCTTTTACGTCAATGGAAAAAGATGGAAATCATTAAAAACCACCATATTTTTTGATGAACAGCTTGGACTGGGAAACAGAAAAAAAGCATTTAGCGTGCTTTTTTTTTTTGCTTGCCGATCCATAGATAGGGATAATGCCATTCACGTGATACAAAGATTTACGGAGGTCGTTAGAGTAATGAGCAGTTCGACAAATATTTACGTAGGGTATAAAATGTGAAATCATACGTAGCTCTGTACATTAGCAAACATTAGCCAACGTTTTATGGTGAGGTAATGATAATGGTTATATATCCCACAAAAAAAAGTTTCCATATATTAATGGAATCGTTAACCATGTGTTATATAGCAGTTTTATGTGTAAATACTACACAATAATGTGTATTTTATTATAACTGCTTGACAAGCAAAAAATTTACTGCAAGTGCCTACGGTGCAAAAAAAAACCCTATCTAGAAAGCTCATAAATACTGTATTAAACATGTAAATTTGGTTACGAAATTCAAGAATTTATGAAATTTTGAGAATGTATGGAGCTCATAGGTAGGTGAGCAATATTTTTTTGGTGCGAAAATTCACTTTAAAAAAGTGACTTAACGGATTTGCAATGCTATCTGAATTAACCCCAATACAAAAAGAAGTTATAAACCTATCTCTAACAATAATAGATACTCTTCGTGTGGATTTGCTGAAGCCCAGCCTTATTTAACACTCGTAAAGATGTTAATTACAAGTTGTTATGTGTGTCAATGAGTTCATCGTAAATTTGCTTTATAGAAAAGAATGAGGTTTAGGTTTTGCCATTGCATTGTGCTCCTAATAGAACCCTTTTTCGCTTTATATCAATATTGTATTACAGGTTAAAATGAAATGACGTCTTTCATGATGATAATGATACAAGATACTATGTTGTCTTGAAATGTAAAATGTGGATACTTTCCCTTCCATTTTTTCTTTTGTAATTACTGTTTTTTTTTTACAATAAATGGATTGGTATACAACCGTATTTATAATTATTATTTTAAGAAGAATATTTAACAATCTTTTAGATTGGTCATGTTGGGCAAATATTTAGGTACAGTCAAAATCAAAACTCATGTCTCTCTAAGGTATTATTTCCTTGTATTTTATAAATATAATGTGTCTCTGTGTTTGCTTAAAATATGGCCCCTGTTTCATTAAGCGCTCAAATTTTTGTAGAGTGGTGCCTCAGATATCTTTACATTTAAATTAGATGTATTGTTAATAATAATAATTTGTTTCGTCCATGGATCAATACAATAGATATTGGACATGTTAACAGTAATATAATAACAAAAATAGCACAAAAAATATATTACAAACCACTATACATTGAGAAAAGAGATTAACTTTTGGTTTTCATCATGTTCAACGAAAAGAATACCTTTTCTCAGAAAAGTGCTTATTTTAATTGAAAATAGCGTGCTGTTTTGCCGGAAGCCTATTTTCTTCTTAAGTATATGCTTTTCGACGAAAAGTAACCGTAATTAAATGGAACGCACCTTAGTTTTGATTAATATTTTATAATGTCTGTATAACTTCTGTTTAAGTAAGACAATACACATTACATATTATATTGTTATTATTATGTACATATTTAACAACATATTTTAGTTTCTTTTAAGTACGTTATCATATGTATTATTGAATTATAAACAGTATTTTAAATAAAAAAAGCCAGACGTTTTGGTTTATTTGTGTGAACACGCATGTCTACATTGATTTAAAACTTTTGCCGGAAAACGGAAAATGCTGTATTTATGCTGATTGCTTTTTTGCGCGGAAGTATTTTAGTTTTATTCATGTTCCCACGTGCATAAGTCTCAGATACACAAACAACAATGAACAAAAGTGAATATTTTTCGCGCAAGGTTAAAGAAATATCAGAGATAATTGGGATCTTTTCAGTTAATGCTGATTTACTTATAAGCCAAGGAACTTTACAACAGTATACAGTGTTTGAAGGTTTTAAAACTGTTATACACGAGAAAAACGATCTTGTTGTTTTTCAACCATTTTTGCATGTATTTGGTTACAGTTACTAAATTATTACTTGATTTAGGAATATTAAAAATATTCCTGTATTCAATCAAACAAATAATTTGGTTAGTAGATTTATTTGAAGCTAGCGCAGTGTAACGGAAACGGGTTTTCCTATCTGGAGACTTTTGGGGATGGCCAGCCCAATTTCTAGTAAGACAAGGCCAAATTCCGTCTCACAGATAACCCACACCTGCTCTTTTGAGCGACCAGCCACTGCTGGAAAGCAAACTTTTTTGTTCGGTAGCGATTGGTTTTAGATAATCTAGCCAAAGATGCTCTCCAACAGCGTTTTCCTCGGTCAGTCGAAGCAGGGCCGTTAGTTAGCCTAAAGATTGTTGACTTACCCTTCTCGTCGCCTTCCTCTTTCAAGATTGACTTTCTTTTGAAATGTCGAAATAATAGAACGACTTATATTATTTTACAATTATTTATTGAAAATTTTGAGACTTTGAAATTAAACTAACAAGCTACACGATTAAATGAAATAACAAGAGATTTAAAAAAAACAATCCAAATCACAAATATCTTAATAAATATTTTACAAACTATATTGACGTTTAACATAAGCAAAAGTAATTTTACTACAAAATTTATTTAATAAGGGAGAGAGAGAGAGCGAACGAGTTACGATTTTTATGTATTTGCATTGGTTAGTTTCAAGCGGAATTTTTTGAACATCTTACCGGCCGATGTGGGAAGTTATAATCCTTCACGCAATCCAAATTTTAGGGCACAAAACTTACACAACACTCACAAGCAAAATTAAGCCAAGAAAAAAAAAGGGGAAACTGTTAAATGAATTTATCTCCAAAATCACTGATCACCCCGCGAGGAACGCTTTTGCCTCCTATACTTTTAAAAGCGTATTATGACTACAAATTCTAAAAAGAGAAGTTTTAATTTTAAGTTTTAGATTCGCCCGTTACGAAGGGAACGCGTGCTTTTACTTTAGCTGTAACGAAGTCCACGAAATTAATTCCCCCAAAACCGCTATGTTAAGGGTTTTTATAAACTCTAGTTGTGACGTCATTTTGCACCGATAACTAGTTCGGCCTCTCTTTACAGAAGGGCGCAAGTATCACCGAAGGCGTTATTTTTCTGACTTTCAGACGACCTACTGATAGCGTAACATGGGAATTGGCGACCGGCGTTTTGTAACATACAGTGGACAAGGTAATAGATAACATACATTGGACAAAGTAATAGATTACATACAAAGTATTACCATGTTATTTTAATTACGCCCGCGTTTAAACAAAGATAGATTGTTGTCTCCGGCGAGGCAGGCGCTTGCTTTTGCAAATGCCACGGTACTTATCAACTACGCATTAAGAAAATGAATTTAAATTCTCGCATTATACAGGATGGAATTTCGAATTCTTACATTTATTAATTTAACTAAATATTTACATAGAAGTAAACATAAATATCGCATATTATTTTCGTATAGCAGTTTTCTCCTCATATAGTACAGGTGATGAGCAGATATACTTATGTGTAGTAGACAAATTGTCGCATAGGTGGCGAAACGTCTATTTCACTCCAGTAACAGATAATATTTTGCGCAAAATAGGCTGGAAACTAGGGTCGGAGCATACTAATCTGGTGTGTTTACCAGATTAACATCTGGTAAATACACCAGACATGTCACTGGAAGGACGATCTTTTTAACGGCACACAAGGTGCTAGGGATGGTCACTGTGACCAACTCCCCAATTCTACTAAGATTTACAACATTATTCTAACGGCAAATCCCTTCTTAGTGCATGAAGCTTTTGGAGATAATTAATTTCATTTCGATTAAAAAATGATCACGGCATTTGTTGTGTTTACAGTTAATTCTAAGCCGACAAAAAAGTTACTGAAGGTTGACAACACTACATTCCAGTTGTTGGCGTGTCTGCAATTGAATCTACATTCTATGACAGTTGACAGAATTTTCGCTACAAACATTCTTAAATAAGTCTATATTGTTTCTGATATTTGTGGGCAAATTTTGTGAATAATAAATTGGCAATAATCTATTGCACTCGCTATTGTAAAATAAATGTCAAACTACGAAGAAAATTGGAAAAAAAATATTTATTTTCAAAAAACTAAAGGTGTGTTCGTCTTACATGTTTGGTCACTTAGATTTGTTCGATTTTTAATAAAAACTGATCGGCTACATTATATGATGATGCATGTATGCATCTATTTTGATTAATGAACTTGTTAAATATATTAGCCCAAAAAATGATGTATGGACACACAGCAAGAAACTCTTTTGCGAGTATTTTTAGCGTATGTCGCGCTAAAACATGTGTTGGCAACGCATGCGTGAATGTTCTACCTTTGTTTGCTACTCACTCTTATAAAAAGGCGAGCTTTAATCGTTAAGAAACAAAATAATGAACGGATATCTAAAGATTAAATAAAGAAGTTATACGCATCTCAATTCCAATACCCAGGGTATGTCGTTTTAAGAAGTATCTGTGTCAAATGATTACACAATGCCCATTTAAAATTGTTTCCATGAAAGCATGTAATTAAATTTATCCTCCTCTATAAAGAAAAGTAAAAGCGTCTTGGTTGTCACTAAATAAGTATTGGAACTCGCGTCACTGTGACTCTCCTGCAATTACTATTTAAAACTATCAACCAGTTTTAGTACTTAGAAATTTCTCCTTTCTTCTATAGATCGCCACGACAACTTATAGTTTGTCTCCGCCCATATCGAACGCGAACAGATCTTCCGTAATCTCAGAAAGTTTTCAGTTGTATCGTAACTCCCTTCTCTACTTCGAAATCTGCGACAGCGAGTTGGCATCTATCCGCCTTAATTGAATTCTTCCCGGGTCTCTCATTTAATTATCCGTACCATGCCATTAAAATTGTATAAATTTGTCTTCGACGCGTCCGAGATGAAGTAGAAACGCCCGAACTATCATCTGGCGCGTTTCCGAGTTGCCGCGCTTTCGACGCGAGCCGGCTTATTGCCCCGAGTCGGCGTCGTGCCTTGGAGCGCTTTTAATTAGGGAAATTCTTCTTGAATTATGAACACGTACTACGTGAGTTGAGTCTGTCGCAGGTACTCGGCGCCTGTCGCATATAATTCGAAATTAAATGTCAAACACGCGAAAAAAGCAATAAATATAAATAATAACAAACTAAAAAGCAGTGAACCGATAAAATGCCACCAAGAAGAGCTCATGGTCTACTATTGTAAGAATCAGCCAGAGCTGATGCATAAACCTACATGTTTACCAAATCAAATGCGAATCTAAGCTTCACAAATCTTCGATTATTAATGCAATCGAAGCTACAGCATACTGAAACAGTAATTACAAATTATTTGCAAACAATTCTGAATTATGCATTGCTTGGTACGCAGTGTAAGAATTCGAAATTCCATCCTGTATAATGCGAGAATTTAAATTCATTTTATTAATACGTAGTTGATAGATACCGTGGCATTTGCTGAGTAGCGCTACCTAACAGGAAACAATAATCATTTTCGTTTAAAGACTCGCGTAATTAAAATAATATAGTATTACTTTGTATGTTATCTGCCTCTTTGTTTATTGTATGTTACATTTGCCGTTCAGCAATTCCCAAGTTCCTCTCAAGTAGTACGTCTGAAAGTCAGAAAAATAACGCCTTCTGTCATACTTGCGCCCTCCTGTAAAGAGAAGCGAAACTAGTTATCGCTGCGAAATGACGTCACAATCAAAGTTTATAAAAACCCTTAACATAGCTGTTTTCAATTAATTAATCCTTGGTCTTCGTTACAGCTAAAGTAAAAGCACGCGTCCCCTTCGTATCGGGCGTTTCCAAATCTTAAAATTAAAACTTCTCATCTTAGTTTTTGCAATCAAAATACGCTTAAAATTCGAGAACAGGAAGCACAAGCTTTCCTCGAGAGGTGTTTTGTTTTGTGATAAAATTCATGAAAATTACCCTCCTTTTCTTGGCTTAAATTTTTGCGGGTGTTGTGTAAAGTTTTGTGCTTTAAAATTTGGATTACGAGAAGAATTATTTTTCCCACAACGGCTGGTAAGATGTTCAAAATTTTTGCTTAAAACTAACCAAAGCAATTACGTGAAAACCGTAACTCGTTCGCTCTCTCTCTCCCTTAATAAATAATTTGAAAGTAAGAATTACTAGAATTTAAGTTAAACAACATTGTTAAGTAAAGCCTAAAAAAAATTCATCCAAATAGTTGTGTTTTGTTTTGTCATTTGCTTGATACTTTATTAAATTCGTAGATTGTTAGCTTAACTTAATTGTCACAAAAAAAAATTCGTTAAAACAAAATTGTGTTTTGTTAATTTTTGTTCACTTGTTATTTTATTTAATTGTGTAGTTTGTGAGTTTTTTTTTCAATGTCTTAAAATATTCAAGATATAATTGTAAAAATATAAGTCGTTCTATTATTTCGCCATTTAGAAGAAGTACAGTTTAACCCCTAGTAAAGACCTGGAGAGGAAGTTACTTTGTAAACAGAAAGAAAACTAACGGCCCTGCTTCGACTGACGGTGGAAAACACAGTTGGGAAACATCTTTGGCTAAAATTTCTAAAACCATTCGCTACCGAACAAAAAGTTTGTTTCCCAGCAGTGGCTCGCCGGTCAAAAGAGCAGGAGGGGTTACCTGTAAACGAGGCTAGGTCTTGCTCGATTGAATTTGGGCTGACCATCCCCCAAAAGTTTCCAGGTAAGAAAACCCGTTCCGTTACAGCAGTACTGGTAGTTCTGGCTGCATAAATAATTGAAGATTTGTGGAACTTCAATTCGCATTTAATTTGCTAAAGATGGTACAATCACCCACTAGATGAAGAAGAGTTTCAGTTTGTGCGCCTCTTAGGAGCCACCCACCAAACCCTTACAAGCGATTGCAGCATAAAGCTGGCAATGCAGTTATTGACCTAGCTCGGGCGGTTCGTGTACTGCCATTTCTAATAAATGTGCTAGTATAAAGTGGGTTGTATTGCATTTAGGCACTTTTTTATGTTTGAATTACGTCATGGTAAGCTGTTCTTGGAAGCACGATCATATGGAGTATGATACACGTCTTATACGAGGACATCTAGTGGGAATGGCAGTTCACAAACTGCCCGAGCTAGATCAATGACTGCATTGCCAGCTTTATACTGCGATCGCTTGCGAGTGAAAGTTTGGCGTATGAATTCTAGGAAGCGCATTAACTCTTAAACTCTTTTTTGGGTAGTGGATGATTGAAATTAAAGTTTCAGATGCTATAGCAATAAGAATGGGTTTACACACTCTCCTAGTAAGCAGAAGCTCGAGTTCGTTCCTAGTATTATTCCACTTTCATTGCTGTTATGGTGATTCCTATAATAGACCATGAGCTCGGCCTAGTAGCTTTTATTGCTTCTAGACTGGCAACGTATCTGGAAAAAAAAATTACATCATACAAACAATACGGATATTGAGAAGGACGCATAGCTGTAAACGGAATATTAAGCGTTATTCAGTTTATACATGACGCATTTGGAGATGGGATGTATGCCGAAATGAAGCTATAACGGCTATTTGCACCGGTTATACTTAATTTAGGGTAACCAAATGTACAATATTATTTACACTAAACCTGATTGAAGCTGAAATTGAATATCCTTGATGTGTGAGTAGGTATAAAAAATAATTTTAAGTTTACCATGTAACCTAAGACAAAATAACCACTCCTATGACCACGAATGCATACAGTTTGTTATGTTTTATCTAATTAAACAACAAATTTTCAGCAATAATAGTGTTGCTTTTATGAATCCACTGTTAATATTCCTGAGATTGACCTGACAACAATAATGAAAACTCGAAAACTCGTATCAAGAATTAAAAGTCAACATTCTCCTTCTTTCTGTGTGTTTCTGTAAAAAACTTACAAGTTACAAGTCACTTTCACACTGTCTGACACTCTTGCCATCCGTTTTCAATACTTAGCTAAACTTTATTCCTAGTTTCGACGGTACAAAACATATTCACCTTAAGATTCACCTTAAGCTGAGCCTCTTCTTAACTAAGTTTGTTATTAAAGAAAACTGGTGCAAATAACTGTTAGATCTTAGCAAGGCATTTGACTCTGTGAGTCCTGGCAAACCTTCTAGGGAAGCTGGAATTTTATAGCGTTCGGGGCTGCCCTTTGGAGTTACTGAAGTCATACGTACATGGCAGGCAGCAGGTTATCAAATGGAACGAAAGCCTTTCTTCAGTCTTAGAAATATGGCATAGCTCAGGGATCGATATTCGGGCCGTTGTTATTTCTCATTTATATTAATGATCTTCCCTACAACATAAACGGCGAAGAAATATATTTATGACACCTCTATCATTACAAAAGATGTCGATCCGATGGAATTAGCAAGAAAGTCTAGAGCCGCAGTTGGGCAAGCAGAAGACTAGTTCCTACCAAGTAAATAAAACAGAAAAATATTATTCTCACCAAGAAAAATTTAAGTCCTCCGGTAAAGTTTCTAGCCCTTGCAATACATGCTAAATTAAAGTGGGATATAGACATAATTTAAGACATTTAGTCTCAACACATGAAGCAGCAAAAATGGTTTAATTCTCCTTGTTTCACCCCCACCTAAGCTCCTATACTCTCTGGGGCTTGGTAGCAGGTGCGAACAGAATTTTTCGCCTCGAAAACAAGTGCCACACGTTCGTTGTGCAACCTGAAAAGTAATGAGAATTACCAGGACTATTTCAAGAGAGAAGGTATACTAACCTTAATTTCAGTATATGTACATGCTTACCGCTGTTCTCTATATGCACAACAACAAGTCACAATTTACCACAAGTGGTGACAGCCACGGGTACACTATATGAACAAAAAATGAATTACGAACATCATATCACCCATTGTCCAAAACTAAATTATAGGTAGATTTCTGAGGCCCGCAGCTGTATAACCAATTACCAATAATTAATATAAGATATAAAACAATTTTTAGAAGTAATTCATAACTGAAAGTACTGCATTTTTATGATAAACTTTTAATTTTAAATGCTACATGGGTATTGATGCTTATAATAAATATGAAAAAGTATTAACTGTTACATAAATATCCATGTTCGACAAGTACATCCTAATTTTATTCGGCAAAGCTAAACATCGTATCTTTTATTTTACTCAAGGATAAAACGTGTAACCTAAATATCAGGACAAATAACAACAGCTACTTCTTTTTTTTTGTCGGGAAAACGTAAACAGTTTAATTTTAATTCCAGTTGCTACATCAGCATAATGTCACTTTTACTTTAAATTCAATGTGTACTTAAGAGAAATTTGAGGACGGGGATGAGATTACTATGGTAATGCGAAATTAAAACGTTTTCGCAACATTGCCCTTCTTTTTTTAAAAGAAGGGTAGGATTAGGATCATGAAAATCAAGGCCAAAACATGGCATGCAATCGAAGAACGTGTTTTTGATTAAAAGAACCTTTTTCTTGGAAACGAAACTCTTTTATTTTTATCGCCGCATTTGCCTGTGTTTCGTTGGGAAATGCTTGAGTTCCCATTTGTTGAATTTTTGTATAGTTTTCTAAATAGTTAACTGTTTTTGAAAAAAAAACTTTAAACGCTTTAATAACTTGCTTTACAATGGGATGGAGTTATCGCTCATTACAAATGACATACGTGATATACTAATTGTTTATTTCCAAAAATACTTTCGTATGTTTACAAATCGATGTTATTGCTTGAATCTTGATTGTATTGTTATGATAATTTATCATGTTTTTGCATAGAATGTACGTTTGCTATAATAATGCATTCAATTTTCAAACAATGATTATATTAGAGGAAAACAGTAGGATATACATTCAATTTTCGCGCTCTTAGTGACGCGAGCGCCCTCTATGGATTGATACCAGAACCTTTCAAAATCGACGCCCATCACATTGCACAGACATAGTATAAACCTAAGCTGTAATTGCACTTAGTGTCAGCGCCTTTGATCTTTTGTCTATCAATTTAAGAAATTACGCGAAGGCGCTTTGGCGGCTTTGCTTGCAACTAATAATTGCAAAGTGGGTACGAAGATATATACTGGAACGGATTGATAATTGACAGAAAATCGCACAACATCAATGTCACCAATAGGTTTGCTAAGAACAGAATGACAAAACGGATCGGCTTTGTAGGTTAGATTTTTGTTTGTAAACAAATTCAAATAATTTTAGTTGCAATTTCACCCACCTATGCGACACAGCGAAGTTCCCTGGCGGGATACGTATGAAACCCATGTCTCCGACGTTGTGAAACTACTCCTTAGATGTATATACTCTGGCACAGGCGTAGCAACTTTTTATCTTTAAGTTAACTATCTCTAGTGAACCTTATTTCTGACCGCCGTAGTGTGGTAAAGCGCACGGCATTTTTTTCTCATCTCACAGTTACTTCCAGTGTAAAACATAATATCAGTGCATAATATTCTTTAATTTAAGTTAAGAAAAAAAACAAATCACCAGGATTTTTATTGCCGTTTTAATTGTTATTTACGAAACATCATCATCCAAAAATTCACTTCGACATAGCCGTAAGGCTAAGTTGAGTTGTCAAAACGCAGTGGTACCAATCCACATCTATTGACTGTCACATCAACGTATTAACTATATTAAATTAAATAAGATTTTCTGAATATTTTTCTCGGCCAAGAAATCTAATGCAAATATCGTGCGTTAGGTCATTTACAGCATTCGAATTCTTCTAAATCTGAATTCTCGCACTGTAAATGACCACACTCTAATGTAAATAACAATTTTACGCTCTTAAAAGTGTGTTCAGGTACAAATATATTTAATGAATATAGTTTACCAAATTAGGTACTGTTTTTAACACGTAAACTTGTTACTACTTACATTTTAAGCTTTACACACAGATTTTTTTTACTGTGCACTATAAAAAAATATCAACTCATCAGTTGCTTTTGGAAAAAAAAAACACATGTATGTTACTCCCAATTATGCACTGAGAAAAGAGATTGCATTAAATGAAAAGTTTTATAACTTTTGGTTTTTATTATGTTCAACGAAAAGAATGCCTTTTCTCAGAAAAGTGTTTATTTTAATTGAAAGTAGCGTATTGTTTTGCCGGAAGACTATTTTCTTCTTAAGTACATGCTTTTCGACGAAAAGTAACCGTAATTAAGTGGAATGCACCTTAGTTTTGATTAATATTTTATAATGTCTGTATAACTTCTGTTTAACAATAAGTAAGACAATACACATTACATATTATATTGTTATTATTATGTACATATTTAACAACATATTTTAGTTACTTTTAAGTACGTTATCATATTATTGAATTATAAACAGTATTTTAAATAAAAAAAGGCGGACGTTTTGTTTATTTGCGTTGACAGGCATGTATACATTGATTTAAAACTTTTACCTTTTAACGGAAAATGCAAGCACCTGTATTCAAGCTGAGTGCTTTTTTACGCGGAAATATTTTAGTTTTATTCATGGTCCCACGTGCAAGTCTCAGATACACGAACAATAATGAACAAAAGTGAATATTTTTCGCGCGAGGTTAAAGAAATTTCTGAGATAATTGGAATCTTTTCAGTTAATGCTGATTTACTTATAAGCCAAGGAACTTTACAGTTTGAAGGTTTTAACACTGTTATACACGGGAAACATTATCTTGTTGTTTTCAACCATTTTTCATGCATTTGGTTACAGTTACAAAATTATTACTTGATTTAGGAATATTAAAAATATTCCTGTATTCAATCAAACAAATAATTTGATTAATGAATTTATTTGAAGCTAGCGCAGTATTTATTAATTTAACTAAATATTTACATGGAAGTAAAAATAAATATCGCATTTTATTTTCGTACAGCAGTTTTCTCCTGATATAGTGCAGCAGATGAGCAGATATACTTATGTGTAGTAGAGAAATTGTCGCATAGATGGCGCATCTCCTATTTCATTCCAGTAACAGATAATATTTCGCACAAAATAGGCTGGAAACTACGATGGTAACATACTAATCTGATATATTTACCAGATCAGCATCTGATAGGATCATCGCCATCGAAAGGGCGATTTCTTTAACGGCACACTAGAGTGCTAGGGCGGTCACTGCGACCAACTCCCCAATACTACTAGGGTTTACAACATTCTAACGGCAAATCTCTGCTTAATGCATGGGCTTTTGGAGATAATTCATTTTTATTTCGGTTGAAAATGATCACGGCATTTTGTTGTGCTTACGCTTAAATCTAAAATGAATAAATGTTTAAGAAAAGGAAAAACCTCTTGAATCAAATGCTTACGGTTTTTTGCCAATCTGTATAGTGTTCAACTTCAAAATAAAGAGGACTTGAATCAACTATCACTATTTTTCACTTAAAAGAATAAATTGTTTCAACGAAAATATGTTATTTCCGAAGAAATGCGTGAATTTAAAATTATATTCCTTTTCAAGGAAACACCAAATCATGTTAGCCATATAGAAAACGCAAAAACCTTTGGTTTAATATAATTCCGTTTAAATGAAAGGATATTTCTCTCAATGTGTGCTTTTTTCCAAAAACACACATTGAGAATGTTGCGCTGTTATTTCTTTTATCACAGGAACAAAATTTTAGGAAAATTTTAGCAGAAGTAATCCATTTTATGATATATCCACAATCTATTCATTTACCTTATAAATATTTAAGAAACGAAGCGATTATACCAGCCGTCAGTAGTGAATTGTTTCTTGGATGTCCCGCATTTTAACTGTAAAATGATCCATTTCGTATTCTTGCTCATTCCAATTCAAAAAATATTTTACCTGCACCTGCAGTTACCCAAAAAAAATTGAACGATTCAATTTTAATAGAGGTTCTATTAACGCGTTGGTTAGTAAGTTAAAAAAAATATTTTTTTAAACCCTCAAATGTCTGAACACCCTTAAGATAATTGGAAAAATGAAGAGTCAAATTAACAGCAGGTATTTAAAACGTTTCACGATTCATGCAAATGAGATTTTTTTGTGTTAAACAACAAAAAATAGTGTGCGGGTTGTTGGATTTTTCAATGTACAAAGACGAACATTAATAGTAGGCGCGAATAAAACTTTATACTAACGTTTCATTCCATTGTGCGAGGGCACGAACGAACGGCGTCTTCGTAATATGTTTATTGTTCCCGCGTATACCGTAAAAGGGTCCGCGATACCCCATTAGAGATTTTATTGTGCCCGTAATTTCGGGAAACTCCGACTTCGGGCTAGTGGGAGCAGACAGCGACGGCATGCCGTCCTAATTTTAGTTTACAGTTTTAGTTTAAGACCGTAAAGCTTAGCACGTCGGGGTCTTTTCTGATAGCTTACAAATGAAGTTCCCGTTCTGGGACCCGTACATCTTAATTCGGTCTTGGACATGACAGGAATACCTCCTTAGTTAACTGCCAAGTAGCGCGCGATTAATCTTGCGTGGATCCCTGCGATGCATGCTAAATATATATGTTTTCCTGTCCTAAATCATGTTCGTAACCAGGAAGGAAGGGAGTTTGACGTGGACGAGTCGACCTCTTCATTCGGCGAATGGTTTTGTAATTGAAGTTGTTACTTACAACTATTTTTAAATCTAGATTAGCTTCAAATGAGTGGAAAAGCAAGCGCTGTTTAAAGAATGTTGATATAACGAAGCTGCAGATTTTTAAAACGTATTCTTAGGCGCCTTTGAGATGACGAAAAATACCATTTGATTTAATAATCTCACTTAAGTTAGAGTTGGTGCTAAAAAATTGTGGATTAAAGGTTAAAAATATTTTGTTGACTCAAATAAGTCTCATACAAATTTTCTGGCGTCCCTCATGATCCCATTAGGGCACGCAGGAAATAAGTGTTTAATTCAACTAAATATTATTCAATTTAACAACATTACGAGATTAGATACAGTCAAGGCAGCAGATTTGCTTGCCTGAATAAAAACGTTTGTTGCCATTTTATGAACACATCATACCATTTCGCACTACATCGCATTTCATTAATTCGGGACAGTCGAAACACGTGGGTTCCCAACCGAAAACTCAATTACTTAAGTAAAAATAAGAAACCTCCTATTTCTCTCTAAAAAGGAAACATATTTACACGCGCTTCTTCTACGCCTACTCGACCCTTAGAAATACCAAGAATTAGCGACAAATGTAAATCAGTCTACCCTCATAAATCCATCAAAATTGAATGGTGGAGGACCCGCTTCCAGATTTAATTAGCTATTTGAATGTTTTTTCATATACAATGACCGGCAGAAAGTGCGCAGCATATGGAATTTTTTTTTGTCTTTGAATTTAGTAATTCTTTTTTCTTACAGTTTACTTCCGCATCTCTTGAAACTAAAATAACACTCATCAAAGCTGCCGAAAATTTAATTGTATGCAAAGGAAGGTCAAAAATATGAAAGTACGCTAAGAGTAAAGTATCTCAGTTTTTGATTTTAGAACACTCTTTTATTAATAAATATTGTTCCAAAACGCTATTACCAAATATGAAGTTTCGTTTAATTTTAGCAAAAAATCAGATTTAATCACTTTTTAGTTAGTTTAAAAATTTTTATAGCTTTGAAAAGAAAAACTTTAAAATGGGGTTATTATTTTTGCTGCACACCTTGATTTGTTTTCAAATGATACAAAATAATTACAACATAGACCAACTTTTCAATGGCTTTTTTTCCAAGAAACTACGAAAAGGTTCTTTATTAGTAGCATATACTAGAATTATAAAAAATTGTACATGGATATTATTTACAGATGAGGCAACCTTCACAAGCAACGGCACGGTTAATTCCCAAAATTGCAGGTGGTGGGCTGACCACAATGACCACCTTGATTATAAAATTCAATCAAGTGTAAAAACCAATATTCATTTAAAGTTAACGCTTGGTGTGGTATAATAAATACTCAAATCGTGGGGCCATTTTTCTTTTGGGAGAATTTGAGTGCGGCTAAATATTTACAATTTTTACAAAATGAGTTTAGTGAATTTTCAAATTAACTGTCTTTATTTTTAAGAGTAAATCTCTATTTTCAACAAGATAGTGCATCCATTCCGCCTTGCTAGTAAGAGAATGGCTAAATCAACGATTTCCGAACAAATGGATCGGCCGCTATTCGAAAATCCTTGGCCTCCAAGATCACCAGACCTTTCCCCAATGGATTTCTTTTTTTGGGGTTACATAAAAAATAAAGTTTACGAATTTCGACCATTTAGAAATATTGACCACTTAGAAAATGTAATTAAACAATGTATCGGGGAAATCAATTCTGTTTTTTTTTTTTTATGGAATGTTGCAAGGGAATTTAATAATAGATTGACAAAATGTTTACAAAACACCAAACATTTTACACCAATAAATATTTGCTGTTGACATTATTGTAAATACATTGCCTTTTATTTTTTGTTCTTCAAGTGGTGATTAACATTTTGACATTTTGAAGTTAAAGTGATTATGAGTTACAAAATTTCAGTTAGATGTAATTATTTTGCATCATTTGAAAACAAATCAACATGTGCAGCAAAAATTATAATCCAATTTTAGTTTTCCTTTTCAAGGCTATAAAAAAATTTTTAAACTAAATAATTTGGCATAGTATGCATGATTTTCTCTTACAAATTATACACAGAATAGGATATGACTGCTGTATGATCTCAATAAATTTTTTATACAGGATAATTCCGAAAAAACGATTGAATCTCATTTTTTGCTAAAATTAAGCGACTTCATATTTGGTAATAGCGTTGAATTTGGAACAATATTTATTAATAAAAGAGTGTTCTAAACTCAAAAACTGAGATAGTTTATTCTTAGCGTAATTTCATATTTTTAACTATAAGAACTATATTATAACTATAAGAAAAAAGATTTACTAAATTCAAACACAAAAAAATTTCCCATATGCTGCGCACTTTCAGCCGGTCATTGTATATATGGTTTCGTACGCGTTTAACTTTTTTAGTGATTGTACATTTTTCACTAATTCAAGGTCTCCCATATCGATTTTATATCTGGTATCGCTTATATGTTACACAACCCTGGATGATATAAATCTACTATAACGATAATTTGCTAGGTGTTCCTTAAAGCTAGTTCCGATCACAAGCTTTGTTTGTACCATCTAAACTTTATCAAAACTACTACAACCGATTGTGTAAGTATCCCATGTTTCATTAAGATGAGGTTTATTTTTCGCGTTGCCTAAAAGGTTACTCAGTGTGTTACGCAAGGTGAAGTTATTACGTTTCATTTTTTAACTAGGATATTTATTTCTAATATTTGAATTATTTTTCTCGGTACTAGTCACGTCATCTCTTAGCCAATTACACCAATTACAGCGTTTGTTTTTTTATAGATTACTGCCCGTCCAACAGGGTTGTACTCTCTCTTTCTACCGTAAGAATTCGGCTAGCATTTTTCTCGAGTGATCTAGAATCGACCGCGTGTGTGAACCGTTGCTGAGCTCTCCGATAAGTATTGTTGACGTTTTATGTGCATCTTTTCGGCTTTGAGAAAGCTTTGGTTTTGAGTTTGGTTTTATACTTATATTCAAATTCGTGTATTTATCCTGGTTTTCCTCCATTAACATTCCGCAGATTCTGGGTTTATGCGACGTAGCTCGTAGGTATTTTTAAACCAGAGTTGCGCCTTTTTATCATCTATTCAAACCACCCCGTCTTCACTACAGCTACTCACCGTAGGCGAGGTCTACGGTAAGTCAGAGTTTGAACGGAAATCAGAGTTTTTGTGTTTTGGAACCGATTTTTTAAAAAAGACGTGACAAAGGAAAAGTTCTGTAATTTAAAAATGTCGCATAAACCTTTTGAAACACGGTGGGAAGGTAATTTAGCAAACTTTTCATCACATTTCCATTTGAACATATGCTTCACCTCGCATAACACACAGAGAAATCTTTTAGGCAACGCCAAAAATAAAGCTTATCCCAATGAAAGGTCGGGCATTTACTAAATCGATTGTAGCGGGCGTGATAAAATTTGCAGTGGACAAACAAAGCGCACGATCGTAACTAGGTTTAAGGAACACATAGCAAGTTATTGCTATGGGAGATTGGAATCATCCAGCGTTGCGCAACATATAAATGATACCGGACATAAAATCAATCAATCAATAATTTAACAAACTTTTTGTCGCGATTTTCTTCTGAATTTAAAGTCGTGACACTTCTAATATAGTGTTTATATCGAACTTTCTTTATACTATGGACTACATCTATAGAATAATAAGCATTATAGATTCCTGCCTTTCCAATGAATTTCAAGTTCGTTTCGAATCTTGAAATTGACTTGAAAATAGAAAACAAGACACATTTACCTAGAATTTCATCACCAAAAAAAGACATCACCAAACAACCATCACGCATTTTGTCTTAATACTGAATTCAATTCGATACGATTAGCGCACCTTATATGAACATAACCCCAAAAAATACACTTCCACGCAGAATACGTATCTATACTGAGTAAATTACATAAATCTAATTTGATCATTACAAATTGAAACCTGAAATTCTATTGTAATTATATGTCATTCTTACCACGTCTATACTATAACTTGCCGACATTATGCCCATGCTTAAAGAAGTGAATATGCGTATTACATCAAACAAGACGCAAATATTTCCTACCAAAATTCTATGTGAAAATCATCAATCCGGCGATTTCCATTTATTATTTATAAAATAAATGCATATATTGGATGTCATGTCAAGCTAATCCTCTAATTTCACAATTGATTTTGGAAAGTAAATAGATTTATTTAACTGTGTATTTATTCAGTAACCGAAATGAAAAATTTACCATTGTCAAGTAAAATACAACGTGAGCAATTTTCCTATTTTATCCGCCTGATGGGGCTTTACAGTTGTCGCTAGAGTTCGTATGCACGGCAATATAAAAATGAAAAATACCAGCTGTGTCACAAGGAGGTCATAAAAAACACAAGTACTTTCCAGTATTTATTGCCGGAAAGACATTACCTTTTATTTCCCTTAGGCTCGCCGAATAGGCACTTATGACTACTGCACGAACCTGCGCGTACATTAGCAATTGCTGGCTTAAATTAGAAATATGAGTGCATCTTTTTTTGTTGCTTCTTCTCAAGATACAAGTTGAAATTTAATCTGTTGTATTTTAATAAAAATAAATATATTTATCTTATTTGTTACCTATATGAAGAACAGTATTTTCTACAGACCAGTAACACTAAAAGTAAAACAGACACCAGATTTAAGTAACTGTCATTCTCAAATGCATATAAACAATAAGATACTATTTCAGGAGTAATGTTGTAATTCCTCAATAATCTAATGCTGTTTCTGGATAACACACTTTTTTACGTAACCAACCAAAATAAATATAATGCATTGTAGGGTAGTACATTTATATGTATGTAATATATCAAATTATTAAATCTACTGGGTGTTTTATTTGAAATAAGGAATTCTTTCTTAAATCAAGAGAAAGAAATGTAAAAAAAAAGAATTATTTCAGCCAAGAATGACTTGTATTGAGATTAGTAAGTTATTATATTATATATTCTACAAATAAGAAGAAAAATATTCATATTAAAGAAATAAACTCAAGAAAATGGAGTTTCTTGCCATTACAAAATATTTTGCTCTGGGTGCCTATCTTAATTATTATTGTTTCTTTTTCTTTCATTATATACAGTATGTCCGCGGACCGACTTTAAAAGAGGAACAAAATTTTTATTTTTGATTTCTCAGAAAATTTCACTGTTGTTGATTTGCCCTGCTTATTTTCAAACTCTCAAAGCACAAATTACTTTTTATTTAACTCGAACGGTTCTCGAGATAATATCATTTTCTTGCTAGAAAATAGTCAAATCGGGCTTAAGTTTTATTTAATAAATTTAACAAAGGGTAAATGAAATAAAATTATCAAAAGCTAAAATATTATTTTCTATTCAAATAATGCTCCTCCTTTTTCTGCACAGATTTCAATGCGAGCTCTAAATTCATTGAAACTGCGTCTTATTTCTAAAATTGATAAGGACTGGATTGCATTTTGTATCCTATTTTTTAATTGCTCTACATCATTGTCTAGTTTTTGTTTTAAACGACCCCATAGATAAAAGTCCATTATTGTGAGATCAGGACTTCTCGGTGGCCATAAAATGGTACCATGTCTCCCTATCCAGTTATCATGGAACTCTGTAATGAGCCACTACCGAACATTTCCGGCATAATGAGCAGGGAAACCATCGTGCTGGAAAAACATTTCCATTCGGTAGTTTAACGGCAATTCGTCCAGGTTATCAGCTAAAAAAAATTGCAACATTTCCAAATATGAATTACGGTTTAAATTTTGATCAAAATAATATGGGTCAATAATGCCATAGTACGAAACCGCACACCACACATTAACTTTTTTAAAATATTGTCTTCGACAGGAAATTCTGAAGTTTGAATTCGTCTCACTCCAGTACCGGCAATGTTGAGATAAAACGACTCCGTTAGTTGAAAAGGTTGATTCATCGGAGAATATAATTCGTTCGTGAAAATATGGATCGTCCCTAACTCCGTTGGCTATTTCCAAACAAAAATTTTCTAAAGTTTGCTTAAATTGCGGTTTAAATGGTAAAATTTTGTGCTCCTTGAAGATTCTTTGTAAATGAGATTTACTTATTCCAATTTGTGCTGCCTTCCTTAAAGACAACCTTGAAGCTTCTCTTACGGAATGAAAGGCAAGAACTGAAGCAGCATCGTCTTCATCCAACAACTTCCTTGACTTCTTAATGTTTAAAACCGAGCCTGTTTTAAGGAATTTGGTCACCAAGTTTTTTGCTACGGAATTTGAAATGGTAACTTGCGGGTATTTTTGGTGGAATTTGTCGATAACAACTCGGTAGCACTCTTCCCCAGTTCCGTAACATTAAATTAAATAAATTCTCTGTGGTATAATCAACATTATAGCATAAAGCTATATATAATAGCTCTTCAAATTAGCGAAGATTTAATTTGCAGTTATACTAATTTGTCAACAACTGTCAAAATTATTAGATTTGTAAACAACTGTCAGTGGTACTTTTAAATGAAATCCGCCTACTGCAGTTACTTCTAAAACAAATCCAAATTTTGAAGAAAAATGATATTATCTCGAGAACCGTTCGAGTTAAATAAAAAGTAATTTGTGTTTTGAGGGTTTGAAAACAAGCAGGGCATCTCAACAAGAGTGAAATTTTCTGAGAAATCAAATATATTTTTTTTCCTCTTTTAAAGTCGATCCGGGGACATACTGTATACAAGGGGCAAATTTTAAAATGCAAAAGAAATATACATATCATGCTCTAATTATCAAAATAAATTATAATCGGTTTAAATTAAAGAGAAACGAAGAGTATTCCCATGAAGTTGGCAAAAGCATTCGATTATTACTATAAGAAAACAAATGAGATTACAGTTTTTCGAAAAGTTACATCAAACTGGGTAGGTCGTACTTGTCAGAGAGCAATCAAAGAGTGATAGTCAACAAAAAGGGAACAGATATTAGATCGGAATAGAAGAATATAGTAGGAGGTGTCTTCCACAGATTTTGCCAATATGCTTGCTTAATTTTTATCGAGTTTGCGCATGAAAAAATGCAAACATTTTAGTGCACCTACGTGCACAAAACCTAATCTTTTCTGAGAATATGCATACAAATAGATGATGTATAAAACGTCTTCAATCTGCTTACGTCAGCAATTTTCCATGAAAATATATCCCTTTGAACAATTTTAAGTCTTTTACAATATGCGATTTAATTCCCACACAGATCTCCATTCATCTAAACGCGCCAGCTGATGTTTTGCAGAGGATTTCGCTTATATTATATTCTCGTTAATAATTTCCGCTAGAATTTCCAGGGCCATGGATTTATAAAGAAATTAAATCGAGCTATTAAGCCAGACACTCTTTATGAATTGTGCTCATTAATCAAGCAATTAATTAAACATTAAACGTGCAAGAATTATAGTCGAAGCCGGTAGTACCTGAGCCGTAGCGGTTTATTAACTCGAGAAATATCTAACTGCGAATTCTGCAGACAGTTTGAACCATAATAGATTTCACTCTATGAAATTTATATTGGACGTCTGCTTAATTGTCCGGCGAAATCAATTTTAATTAGAATTTGCAGACGTATCGCCGCCTTATTGTTAATTAAATTGAGCAAGATCTTATTTATCAGCAGTTGATGTAAAACGGTGGATATATTAATCAACAAATTTATAATTGTCTTTTTTCTATTTTTAGTTGAATGGAAATAATGCATAAAATTTAGGTTAAAGATTAGAGGCAAAAATATTGCATGGTTCAACAACTTCATTAAAGTAATTTTTGTAAAAGCATTATCGTTCGCATTGTTACATTTAAAATGACATTTTTGCGTGATTTTAAACACCATTTCGTCCTTTATACAACACGGAATGTCGTTGTAAAGTACATTCACCCATATGTAAACTAAATTTACGTTGGTTAGTTTAACAGTTGGCGTTAATTATACCCCTCTCTGACAATTCTATAGTGTTTGTGGACTGTTGTGTTGTCTCACATTTATTTAATGTAAATTAAAAAAAATTATAGAAGTTCTCTCAACGATTTAGTATATTATTTTGTAATTTCGCAAAATTAGAAGCGTCTATCTTTTTTTAGTACTGATATAATAATTTTCATCGAATGAAACTATTTTATCTCTATTATATTTAAATTTATTCCAAAACAAAATAAAAAAAGTTACAAAATCGAAAACTTTTTGCAGAACAACATGTTTTCAGAATGCTGAAGATTTGAAATGAAACCAGACTTCACTAGATTTTTCAGTGAAGCTGAGACGGATAGTGATGGGTTGCTACGACGCAAACTGCTATTTTATAGCTGCTAACAATCGTTAGCAATTTGCAGCAGCTATTTCTTGTAGCACTTTCCTGATAGAGTAGGCAAGTGCGAATGTTGTGAAACATACATGTATATTCGTAGCAGTATATGCAGAGTGATTCTCAATATATGCGACAAACTTTAAGAGATTCCTGAGGTTATTTTGATCATAAAAGTTCATATGAGTATATGTCCAAAACGGTTTGGTTTTAAAGTTATTGAATGTTTAATAATAAATGATGAACTATGACTAACACGATATAATATCACAGTTGGTTCTTCAAAAACTATTGTGTTGAGAGGGAATTGTTTATTTATCATTTCAATATTTGTCAATAGTTGTCAGAGTATTCATTCAGTTTATTGCCAGTTTCTGTTTTCTAAAATGAATTACACGAATGCTGAGATGTGTGATATGCATTTCGTTTATGGTCTTGCCAATGGAAATTCGCGTGCTGCTAAACGTCTTTATGAAAAACGATACCCGAACCGTATCATCCCGCATCATTCAATATTTGCCCGTCTTCACCACCGTCTTAGTGAAACGGGAAACTTTAACAAACGGACGACTGATAACGGGCACCCACCTACAGTGAGAATCCACAAGTTGAAGAATGGTACTAATGAAATGAGGACATCCTACTAACAAGCCCAGAAAACTGCGTTTGCTTTAAACATTAGTCAGGCCACAGTTTGGAAAATATTGAAAGATCAACTTTTGTATCCATATCACATTCAACGGGTGCAGGCATTTTTGCCGGTAGATTTTCCGCAAAGAGTGGCTTTTTGTCAATGGATGCAACACAAAATCGACAAATCCTGGACTATTTTATTCTTCACGACGAGGCTACTTTCTCTAGAAACGCGATTATTAATTTTCATAATATCACATATGGCCGAAGAAATCCGCACGAACTAGTGAATGCCCGCCATCAGCATCAATTCTCTGTCAATGTGTGGGCCGGAATTGTTGGAGATGACTTGATAGGTGCACATTTTTTACCGATGCGGTTAAATGGCGAGGTATACCACAATTTTCTTGAAGAGGAGCTACCGCTACTGCTGGAGGAAGTTCCGTTACAATTAAGATTACAAATGTACTTTATGCATGACGGTGCTCCAGCGCATTTTAGTTTAGTTACTCGCGAGTTTTTGGACAATACGTATCCAGATCGGTGGATAGGACCGGGAGGTCCACAACCGTGGCCTCCTCGGTCTCCAGACCTTTGGACTTTTATCTCTGGGGTCACCTTAAATCATTAGTTTATACGACACCATTGAAAATGTCGATGAACAGAGAAATCGTATTATCGCAGCTTTTCAAACAATTCGATATTTCGGTATTTTGGAACGGACTCGCCAGTCAATACGACGGAGGATAGAAGCTTGTATTGCAGTTGGGGGCGGCCATTTTCAACAGTTAGTATAAGTTAATTTTGTTTTACTAATTATTTTGTTAATTTATAATAAAAACATTAATTATGTTAACTTACTATTAAACATTGTACAACATTAGAACTAAGCGATTTTGGACATATGTTCTTATGAACTTTTATGATCAAAATAACCCCAAGAATCAGCGCTTAAAGTTTGTCGCATATATTGAGAATCACCCTGTATAGCAGTAAAGCAGTGATATTAAATTTAGTGATGTATAAAAACTGATTCTTTACGTTAGCAGCTACAATCTGCTTTTGTAAATGTTTCTAAATATTCTGTGTAAGAGGAGTTTCATACGTCGGTTTGGATCGAAGTTACCGTTCTGGAGCCGCAAAATTTTGTCATATAGAGGTATTTAATCGTCTTCATAACTTTGGGAGTCGCGTGGCGCAAAAGGGATTAATTCTTTTTCAATGATTAAATTATTTTTTTTTTTGCAACACCGGTGAGGAATGAAGGTAATAATAATTTAAATGAGTAAATTGATTTTTATTTTTTTGATGATTTGTTGCATCTTATAATTGTAACTTGACTGCTTATGCAAAAAAAAACATTATTTTCATGTGACTATTAACTTGAAGAAGTTAATAGTCTTTATCAAATAGATTTGAACAGTTGCTCTTTGTATTTCTGCTAATAGCTGTAATAATTAACAGGAATTTTTCCCAAGAAAATTTTTCTCCTTACGCAGGATATGAACCTACACACTTCCCTTCAGTCCACACTTAAAGCGATTAGTTCCACAGGTGTGGGACTCTAAGCTGATACGGGACTGCATAAGCGCCAGAAATGAGGTGGGCACCCAAAGGGAATTAACATTTGGCGGCGGATGAGCTGGCCAGATAAGGTTCGTCAAAATCATTGCAGCTGGCCCTTCTTTTGGCACTACTAAATTGCAAACTAAAAAAATCCATCAATGAATGGATATAATATCAGTCCAGAGAAAGGTGGAAAAATCACCGGGACAGAGACAAGCAAAAGAGATCTGAATTTACTATTACTTATCTACTGAGTAAAGATAGGAAGACTATCAAAAATGTAAGCAGGTCTCTGCCAAGAGGAGGAAGAAACACCAGTTCATGTGCTGTACTAATGTTACGGCCTAGCAAGGCAAGACTTTCTAGTAATGGGTATGAAGATCTCCACAGCTAGCAGCTACACAAAGAAGCCGCTCTCAAAGATGATACGCCTAATTAAGAGGGCAAAATTAGAGAGCGTCTTCTAGGAAAAAGAAGATCACAATAGATCCGAAAAGGTCGCGGTGAAACAGGTTCGTAGGCCCAGCCACACTCCTAAACTAACAACGACTAGATATTTAGGTTAAAAATGGTAATAAATCAGAGCTACGAACAAAATTTGGGCTTTCATATCATCTTTATTGATCTTATGAATACGCATGACTTAGTAAGGAGGAGAAAATTCTTTGAAGCAATGCAAAAGTTAAACATTCCTAGCAAACAAAATAGTGACAGAAGAAAAATTATCGCACAGAGTCGAGGGAAAGATCAGAGTTGGACAAGGGAAACTATTATGAAAGGTACTAGAAGGGTGCTAATATTTAATCTGGTACTAGAAACAGTTTTCAGAGACAGCAGATATGGAGACAACGTATCTCTAATTAATAACCAGGTCAAAAAAACAACTAGGAAAAAATGTTCAACAAAATGCAATAGACGGCTAGGTTATATGTATTAAAAGTTATTGAAAATAAAGTTGAAAGTAAATGAAACAAGCAACAATAAATGAACAAAGATATAGTAAATTCAAAACGAATTCAAGAAGTTACAATTTTGAGGAGTTAAGTCACTTTGAATACTTGAGTTTAACAATTACAAATAACAATGAAAAGAACAAAGGTGGCGATATCTTCTGATTCCAGTGAAGAATTGCTATTTGAGGTTGAGCGGGTTATGATGCAAATGTCATCCTGGCGCAACAACAATAAATTGATTTTGAATCATGAGAAGACTGCCGTCATTTATTTTCACAAAAGGCGAAGTCCGCCGCGCGATGGTTTATTTGTAGCGTCATCGAGAGTCTTGGGAGTATTGCTAGGTGAGAACTTAACTTTCGAGTCACATATTGAGTATGTAATGAAAAAAATTAAATTCGACATATTACGCAATTATGCAGTTAAAATCGAGTCTTAGCACGAAAAATTTACTTAGCGTCTACTACGCCCTAGCTTACTCAATTATGTCATATAACATAGTAATATGGGGTCAATTTGTTAGTTGGAATAGAATATTTGTGGCTCAAAAGCGCATCATACGCCTTATATTTAATGTCAAACACCGGGATAGCTGCCAATCTATATTTAAACAAAAACAAATTCTGACTTACCCATCAATATATATTTACCGATGTGCTTTATTTGCTAAAGCGAACTTAGATACATTTAATAAATTCTTACCAAAACATGGGTATTCTACTAGCGGTTATAATTCATGGTCAATCCCGCATCACAGTACGGCGCTGTTTCGTAAGTCTCCTGAGTTTGCTTGTATGACGGTTCACAACCAACTCCCAGAAAAAATAAGAAATACTGAATCAATTAAAGTATTCAAAACGCATCTCAAGAAATATCTTAGCGAGAACTGCTTCTACAGCTTCAATGAGTTTTTATCTTCTTGATTGTCTTTTATTTCATTTTGTTTTTATTGTTTCTCTGTTTTTATTGAACTTATTGTGTTTTGTAGTTTTATGACGCATTCAATCCAATTGTATATTGGCTATGAATAAAGATTATTATTATTATTATTATTATTATTATATTTATTATTAAACAATAGAAACAAAGCAATGGGGTTGATGGAGAAAATATTAAAATCAAAAGAAATTTCCAGAGCAGCGAAAATTAGAACAAACAGGTTGTGTTATTCCATAAACCGACGCATGGTTGCTGTCTACGTTAATTACTCTAATACGCTAGCATAACCCTTTGCAGGAAGTATTTTCCATTTAGGAAAGAGGCAATCTACCACCACCCCCACACCATAGTGATTTCGGAATAAGCTTTTTTAATTGGCTCGTAATTGGTTAAAGGGTTGCTTAGCGCTTCCGCTATTATCAGAGGACGGTTCCTGATCATCCCACAACCGGCCGGGATTTTAACCCTTTGCCCTATCTATGTGTAAGTACAAGCTCAGATTACACGCCCTCCATCGCTACCAGCTACTCTGTAACAATTATCGGTGATATCGGCAATCAAGTTCTGGTGTTTCAGTTTAATAACTGGCATGAATTCCACTAACTCGTGATTTGAATGTAATTACTATACGAGCAATAATTAACAATGATCACAGAAACAGGAAATCTAAATAACTAGCAATTTAACTTTAGATTGAGTTTCTATTATTTTTAGTCTAGGAGAGAGAATCATCATTATATTATTGTGACAAATATAGTATTAATATTGCAACTTTTACAAAATGTATTTGAAAAAATTTTCTGCAGCATACAAATGAAGTTATTCTAAATGTAGCATATAATATATGAGTGACAAAAACGTCCATACCTTTGTGGTTGCTTCGCTTTGTAGAATATTTCAATTTCGTTTGTGTATCTGTCAACTCAAACAACAACATTCAACAATGGAAAGGAAGCGTTACGTATTATTTATTCAGTAAGCCGTCGGTAGCTGCTGTTATGTACCACTTATCAAGAAAAATATTGTTGTGGTCGTAATATTATTCCGTTGACACAGCTCCAAAAGTTTGACGCCAGTGATGTAAATTCTAAATTTTGCAGTGCGTCTAAGATCCACCAAGTTACCATTAGTATTAATTGATAGTTGTAAAATAGATTTTGTGAATGGATATAAATTTAATAATTAATTGTCAACATTAAACTACTAAGTAAACTGGTCATAAATTTAAATTCCAACATTGAAGAGGTTCGGAAAATTGGAAGATCAAGAATGCATTTTTTATTAAATTAGGACTTTTCCTTAACTGAATGTTTGAAGTTGTACACTTTTTAGACATCAGAAAATGCCTAAAATTAATTTCTAAAAATACAACATCAAATAAAATAGGGCATTTATTTGATGCTGTATTAGGGAATAGAAATCTTAATAGTGGTTATTTTATGTAAATAGTTTTGATATGTGTGAGTTACTTAATAAGAAAACACAAAAATTTAAAGAATAATCCACTCTCTCACAAATTTCTTGTCTGAGAATGTCTTCGTTTGGACGAAACTGCAGCTTTAATTAAACAGAATTTTCGAGAAGGTACACCATTATTTCAATTCGTTTATTTGCTTGGTTATTTTATGGTTAAAACACAGAAAACGCGAAAGAAGCGTCCACTCACTAGATGTAATTACTTTTCCTTTCCGGACATTTCTAAAGAAAAAATAAATTTAATATTAATTAAAACGTTTTAATGAACTAATACGCGCTATACAGGTGTCCCCATCTGTAAGCACAATTGGTAATTTAATTCAAATAGAAGAGCGTAACAATATGATGCTTGTAAGGTGTTATAGAGCTTTAACGTTTGTAATATATAAAGCGAAAACAGAACACAGATGAATCAAAATTTATGTCACGCACAACGTCTAAAGGATTGCCCTACAATTAGCAACTACATTTGGAATTATATTGAGCACTTGCTGGTGAAATGTAATTTTAGTTTATTATTATTCTGGTGATTTATGAAACTCACATTTTTGCTTAACATTTCCTAACTCTTCCTAAATTGCTGATTTTATTTTCCTCACCGTAAAAGACTATATTTTAGTCGAAACGTTTGATGACATGTTAATTATGTAAATACTAATTAACAAATAAATCAATGTAGTCACAGATTCCACTAGAGAATTTTATTAATTATCAAATACTGGCTACAAAAAACACTATTACTACTTCAAATTGCACTTTGCTGGTATGGTGATTCCTACAATATACATAAGCCTCGCCTGGTGACATATTCTTTCGGTTCATTGTATTTAGATTTTTTGATGTATTTTTGTCATGGTAAGCTGTTCTTGGAATCACAATCATACGCAGTCTGGTTGTCGTGTATACGAGCCATCTAGCGAGACTATCCGAGCTAGTTCAATGACTGCATTGCCAGCTTTACAGTCGCTTGCTGATGAGAGTTCGGTATGCGTCTCCTGGGGGACGCCCAAACTGTACTTGGCAAGGGTGATTAGTAGGTTTTTGAAACAGTCCGCAATCTTGGAAGTTATAGCGGGAATAAACGGAAATATACATTCGCTGAATAAACTATTCTGCAAATGTAAAGCCTCAATACCGTTACTTTTAGTATCTAACGTTGTCTATTTTATTCCTTGTTTTCAACGTGAGTCGATTTATATCGGAAAAGCCTCACAATATATTAAAAATAGAGTTAGACAACATATTCACGATTATAAAAACCTATCTGGCACTAGTAGTAAACCAGCCTTGGTTGACCATCATAGTAATACGGATCTATTTCCAACTTTGATGGTGTGTCAGTGTTAACCATTGAACATTCTTACTTTGACAGACTTTTCTTAGAAATCTATTATATCGACGTTAATAGAAATAATATTAACTTTCGTAGTGATATCAACAATTTAAGTAATATTTATTCATATCTTTTTGACATCGATGGAAATTTACATAAAAAGTAGTTAAAAAGTCTTCTTGTATCATACGGGGTGATTCTTAATATACGCGACAAACTTTAGAGCTGATTCCTGAGGTTATTTGATCATAAAAGTTCATATGAGTATATGTCCAAAACGGTTTGGTTTTAAAGTTATTGAATGTTAATAATAAATTATGAACTATGACTAACACGATATATCACACAGTTCTTCCTTCAAAAACTATTGTGTTTAGAGGGAATTGTTTATTTGTCGTTTCAATATTTGTCAATAGTTGTCAGAGTATTCGTTCAGTTTTATTGCCAGCTTCTGTTTTCTAAAATGAATTACACGAATGCTGAGATGTGTAATATGCATTTCATTTACGGTCTTGCCAATGGAAATTCGCGTGCTGCTAAATGTCTTTATGAAGAACGATACCCGAACCGTATCATCTCGCATCATTCAATATTTGCCCGTCTTCACCAACGTCTTAGTGAAACGGGAAATCTTAAAAAAAAACGGACAACTGATAACGGGCACCCATCTACAGTGAGAACTCCACAAGTTGAAGAAATGGTACTAAATGAAATTGAGGAACATCCTACTACAAACACCAGAAAAATTGCTTTTGCTTTAAACATTAGTCAGGCCACAGTTTGGAGAATACTGAAAGATCAACTATTGTATCCATATCACATTTAACGCAAAGAGTGGCTTTTTGTCAATGGATGCAACACAAAATCGTACAAAATCCTGACTATTTGGCTCAAATATTCTCCACCGACGAGGCTACTTTCTCTACAAACGCGACTATTAATTTTCATAATAATCACATATGGGCCGAAGAAAATCCGCACGAACTAGTGAATGCCCGTCATCAACATCAATTCTCCGTCAATGTGTGGGCCGGAATTGTTGGAGATCACTTGATAGGTCCACATTTTTTTACCGATGCGGTTAAATGGCGAAGTATACCGCAATTTTCTTGAAGAGGAGCTACCACTACTGCTGGAAGAAGTTCCGTTGCAATTAAGATTACAAATGTATTTTATGCATGACGGTGATCCAGCGCATTTTAGTTTAGTTGCTCACGAGTTTTTAGACAATACATATGCAAATCGGTGGATAGGACGGGGAGGTCCACAACCGTGGCCTCCTCGGTCTGCAGACTTAAATTCTTTGGACTTTTTTTCTCTGGAGTCACCTTAAATCATTAGTTTATACGACTCCCATTGAAAATGTCGATGAACTGAGAAGTCGTATTATCGCAGCTTTTCAAACAATTCGAAATACCCCTGGTATTTTAGAACGGACTCGCCAGTCATTACGACGGAGGATGGAAGCTTGTATTGCAGTTGGGGGCGGTCATTTTCAACAGTTGGTATAAGTTAATTTTGTTTTACTAATTATTTTGTTAATTTATAATAAAACATTAATTATGTTAACTTACTATTAAACATTGTACAACTTTAGAACTAAGCGATTTTGGACATATGTTTTACTGAACTTTTATGATCAAATAACCCAGGAATCAGCGCTTAAAGTTTGTCGCATATATTGAGAATCACCTTGTGTAATATTATAATATTAAAATGTTGTAATTCTTTGTAGCTAATTCTCTGATGAGGCAATAAATTGATTTCGAAAGCTCAGAATTGAATATTTGAATATTTTGATTCAAACTTCGGCTGCTATACACGTTAACCTTTGTAATCCTTTAATATTAATTATATTTTTTAAGTGATTAACAATATTATACAAAATTGGAACTAAAGAACTCGTTAATGCTACCATACCTCCGAAATCCCACATTATCTAATCCAAACGGAAATTAATACGTGTATAAATCGACTATTAAATCCATAGTCGACAATAATATTTTCTTTTATTGGATCTCCTCTGCGCGTCCGCGATGAAAAGACCCCGAATCCAAAAAATAGATTAAGTTTATCTATTCAGGAGAACGTTTCTTCTCTAGCTCCGAGCCATTGTGCTGCGGTAAAGATATTCAGAGGATTCACGAGGAGTCCATCCGCAGTATACTAGTCGCCGAAGAATACTACTGCGGGTGGCGTGAATTTTACTTGAGATTCCAATCACTCTCCGGTCGAGAATTCGCGCCTTCTAAGTACTATTTCTTTCGAGCTGGCGAGTTACTCTGGTGGTAGTGCGCGCTCGGAAAACGGGAAGAGCTTTAAGCGTCGGATGCGACCTCTTTATAAAATTCTACAAAGGGCCGGATAGTGTAACTCTAAGTAGATTTCAAGGGGCGACGTTTTGGCTTTATTTTTCGTGTTTACAATGTATGTATGTGTATTAGTATACTCCTTGGGCGCGTACACACCTACGTAAAAGATATGTACGTAAGAATTTAGGTGGACGGTTTCGTTAGCTGCGAGCGATAAGTTTAGCGTCGCAAATAAAAGGATCTACGGAAACGTGTAGCTTCGCCTTTCAACTTTAACATGTAACCTACATCATACGTAATATACATATCTTGTAAACTCATATAGTGCGATACGAACATAGATACATGAGAATACGGTGTTCGTGTTAAAACCATCTCAATTCGAAAGTTACTGGAGCAAGCGTCAAGTTCTTTTAGTTGGGGGAAATATTTTGACGTAGTAAGTATATTCACACGATATTTATCCAGTTTGTTCTATATTCCAACTACTCTCTATGTTACAATATACTGTATATATTAAGAAAATAAGTATTATGTTAAAGAAAGTTTTGAATTTTCGCAATTTATCAAAAAATAAGTAAATAAAATTAGTGATTTCTACTTAGAACTATTTATTAAAAAGCAATTAGTTTCATGCTATCAATAAATAATCGACCAAAAAGATTATTTATTAATTATCCAAGAAATTTACCTAAATTAGTCTGATACAGGGCCGTAGTCAGAATCAACTTCCAGAAGGGGCAAACAATTTCCTAGAACGGGCAAATCCTTCCCAATAAAAAATTAACATGTAGCAACAATGTTAATAAGTTACGTATTGTTTTTTTTTTTTACATTTTAGGTATTGGAACACCTTAATAATACAGGGTGTATCAGATAAATATAATAATATGCAGCAGCTGTAATCATATTCAATCAAAAATTCTTAATGCACAGGGGGTCTATCGGTAAGCGGCATTTATAAAAAAAATTTTATAAAAGCCGTGGGCTAGAGCCACACCTGTGCCCAACCTAAATGCTGTCCCGAGTATACCCCCACATACCACTATCATTTAGCCATTACCGCTGTTAGTTTTGTGTGGATCGCCGCTTGGAGTGCAAGCCACTTCGAACATTTTATTTAAATTCTTCCGGTCTCGAAAAAACGATTCTTTTCAGGACCGTCATGATTTCATATAAAGAAAAACGAAGCTTGATGCATCGGCAAAAGCGCGGGAATGTATAGATTCATTTTCGCGCGATATCATCATCATGAAAATTGCAAATTTTCTGTATCTACATTTATTTCTGTGTAATTCAATTCATTCATTTGCGTTATATGATTAAATAAATCCAAAGAAATAACTCTGATTCATGTGGTACCGTTTATTAATAACAAACTCTCGATTCGACAAAGCAAAAGAAAAATATGTACGTTTTCTCTAACTACTGAAGTCGCATATCCGGTGAAACTCGAACGCCTTATCAGGATATTAAAAATAATACTTTGTAGACTTACGTAGAATGCTCTTAACAAATAAGGAATGCTTATTTTATAAAATGAAGAAATTTAAAATGCCTCAATTTTGCTATTTTTACAAGGGCACACTGGCCGATTGGCCCTTATTTATTGAGAATGACGTTAAATGAACTTACGCCATACCATTGAGAATAATACTAAATGAGTGCAATGTATTTATACATAATACCCCGTTTAGCGGGTGCTTAACATGACGTTTCCTTGCATCAGGCCCGGACTAAAGAATTTTTGGCTCTAAATTTTACTTTTTTATTCTTTAATGATGAAATCCGGTTTCGGTGGGTTTGTGCTTTATATGTTGTGTAGTTAACACCAAGCAAAAATTTACTTTTTTATTTGATACACCCTGTATATGACATTTAGCTTTACAATTTATTTCTGTTATTTAAGGACTGCCCTATTTAGTCTAATTAAACTTAAACAAAAACACGTAATAAAAATAAACTGTGAATACATAGGCTATTAAAAAAATTAGGTCACACTAAAATCGTGTGTAACACCCGGTTGATATTAGCATACATATGTTTCACCTTACCAAGGATCTTCAGTGCTACTGATCAACCTAAAGTATACGGAGAAATTCGTATATATTTATACTTAATAAGTGGAAGAATAATTGAATGATAATTTAAGATAGAAATTTCATTATTAATGTAAAGTAAACGTCCTACGATTATTGTTATTCTTTATAGATACATATTGTAGTTTCAGATCGACCGTTAGCAAATATCTTCACGTTAATAATGAGATCTCAATCTTAAATTCTCATTCAATTGTTCTCAGTGTTGCCAACTCGTGGGAAATTTCCCGATTCGTAGGAAGTTTTGAAGTCGAAGGGGAAAAGGGAAATAGCATGGTATTCGTGGGAATTTTTTTTTTAGCAACGTTGTGATATCCTAAAATAAGACGTATTTACCAGGAACAAATACACAAGCTATGCTCTTCCGAAGTCCCAAATGCGCTCAAGGTCGTGCAGCTGCTCCCAACCGCGTCATCAGCGTGTGTTCACGTTGTTCTATGATATTTTCGTTGAAAATTAAGATTCAATTGTGAATTAAAACACTTTGAATGTACACTCCATTTACATGTGGTTTTATTATTTATATTTGTTCATTTCTATTTATTTGATAAAAGCCGTTTTACACGTACGAGAATTTTTGCATAAATCATAACAGAAGTTATCCCGAAAATTTTGGTGAGATTTTCTAAGAAATTTTGTCACGACACTTTCAGGTCGTTTTACACAGGAATAAGGTTACTTCCATTTGCACTTCCAAGTTGTAAATCTAAACAATTATGATTCATATTTTGCTGGTTTATCGGTTAACTCCTATTTATTTAGGATTTCTATGATAACCATAATGAAATAACAACTTAATTTAACAAATGCACCTGCTTATAACAACAAATTCCAACAAAATTCCGGTTAAAAATTATTCCTGTGTAAAATGACCTGAAAGTGTCGCGACAAAATTTCTTAGGAAAACTCTTACCAAAATTTTCGGGATAATTTTTATTATGACTTACGTAAAAATTCTCGTACGTGTAAAACGGCTCTAATGCGTAATTTTATGAAACTTTATTACTTCAATAGAATGGTGCGACTACAATAGCGCACTAGTTTGTTTTATTGGTGGGACTGGATCCCATCCGCGTCATCACAAGATGCGCAAGATCCATATCTTGTACATTTGTACAATGGTTTTGCGCATTCGTGGGAATTTTGTTTAAAAAAAGGGAAATTTTGATAGTTCTCGTGGAAAATTCTATGGTTAAAGATTGGGAACACTGATTATTCTTCCACTTATTACAAAAATAATATAAAACATAGACATAAGGAACATAGGGGTGAAAATACTGCATGGTAGTGGTAATACACTTTGCTTTGGAAAATAATTTTCTTGCAGTATAATTTATTTATAATTAATTTAAGAAACATAGCATTGTCTTTTTGGGGAACCTTAAGGAGCGATTACATTTGAAAATGAAGATTTCGAAGCATACTCTAGCATTTCGCGTTTTGACAGCAGGTATATATGTTTTTAGACATTTTTCATTTGGCGTATTTATTTTTTTGTTCGACCCTTTATTGTTAACAAACTTCTTGTCGTAAACTGTTCGCAATTTTCAAACTCTAATTCTGGTTCATTATCCACATGCATAATTTTTTATGTTTAAACGAGTAATTATAATTATTAGGAATAATACGGCACTGACAAAATAACCCAAGCTCATTTTTTGGCAATTTCATTTGGTGTTAGTCATTTCAGCTTTAATAGTTTTCTTTTTATATTCTGGCACACATTTATTTCCGGTAATACGTTTTCACTATCGGAGCAATATTTAAAAACCCTGATTTCTCGAATGGAAATTGCAGGAATAAAAACAAAATTTAATGGTATAAAAAGCATGTAGATGATCGTTACCACCAATACGTGTACAATACCAGAATAAATATTAATTGTACACCTTCTGCTTTAGTTATTTCACGAACTATTCTGAATCGTGATAAGTAATTAAATTTAATTATAACGTTTTTTTTTTCGAATTTGTTAAAGGTAAGCCTGCATTAATCTAGACTTTGTAAATGAATAAATTTAACGTTTTAAACTGGCTAACTTGTTTGGCTGATGTTTCGAATTTTAATACCGTATTCCTCGTTGGCTAATTGATCATGTGCATACGTGTAGGCCACGCTGCCTGTTTTGTGTAGTAAATTTGCAAAATGCTTTTTACATCGAAATACCGTGGATACCGCCGTATTTGTAATCGTTTTCATATGGATTTTGATATAAATTTAGCTTAACATTGAGAAAGATTTATTCTTACCTCTTGATTTAACTTGACTGGTGATTTGGTCATTATAGAAGAATGGAACTCTTACTAATTTAGGTAAAAATTCTTCTTTAAATCTGAATGATCTATTTTGCTGAAATTTTTTGTCACGCAATGAAACATGTTTTTTTTAGTTAAAAAAAACTTAAATTCGTGATGTTTAGGCACAAATAATTCTCGTAAAATACTTCTTGTTTCTAACACCTCTCCTATCTCATTCAAAAAAAAATTAAACATGTACAGCTAAATGATAAAGACTCAAAGGAAAATGCCAATAAAACCAAAATGTATAAGAACTATATACGATAAATTAAACGTGCATAACTAACGAATACTTACTTCACAATTAATTCTTTACTTTCTCTTGCACTTTTTGTAATTACATCTATTCTAAGAGTTCTGGGAGTACCAAAAACACAACACGAGAGCAAGTAAGAAGTTGAGTAAAAGAAAAACATAAAATGCAGTGGAATAAAACAAGCAGACAAATTCATGGAAAGACCTTTATTAACAAACCATCAAAGAAAAAGAAGAACTACTGCAGCTTAGTAGAAATCATTTTTGCACCGCAGCAGGCCTCCTTACAGGGCACTGGGCATTAAAAGGTCGCTTACAGAAAATTGGGATCTATACTGGAGATCAGTGTTGCCAGATCTACCGCTAAAACGGTAATTCTACCGTTTTCAACTTCATTCTTTCGTTCTTCCGTTTCGAGTTCGCAATCTATCACTTTTTGATTTTTTGTGGTACTCAATGAAAACTATAATGCGTATGATGTGTAAGCGGTGTAAACCCTTTGTTTCATTGCACGAAACACTTGATATGTTTTTGAATTGCAGTAATAGGTGGTGCCACATGTTAATCTGTTATTTCCAATACAAGAACACAATAATTGCTGAGCCATCTGTGTAACCAAAGTCAAAGTAAAATAATTTCTTCAGTGACAAATATCTCTAAACCAGATACAAAAAATACAGAAACCAGTTTTATTTTTCAAGTTGTTTATCAAGAATTAAACTACTATATATAACTGTGCTAGTTTAACGTTTATTTTACTTTTACAACAATTTCTTGAACAAATAATACCGTTTTGTTCACATTTAGCGCTCCAGATTTCGTTTTCAGTAATTTTCCATATCGATTCGACCAACTTCATTTTTAACATATTAACTTTACCGCACTTAAGTGTATCTTCAATAATCAATTTAATAAGAAATAAACAGAGAAATATGCCGGGAAACGGAACAGATATTGTTTTACTTCACAGTAAGCGTCTGACAACTGATAATTATTTCGATTTCCAACCGAATAAAGATTTAGGACATCTAATGACATAACATATGTATAACGATTATTAAGTAGCGTAGAGCTTTACATACATACTATACAGTTTTCATAATTTGAAGAATTATAAAGAATTTTCTTTTTGTTTTTCACAAAAATATAATATAAATTAATAGGCAGTGAAATAAAATGAATAAGAACAGAGGAAGAAGAATTACGAAAATTCTTTCGTTTAGGTATTGACATCTACCGTTATTTTACATGACATTTTACTGTTACGAAATAAATTTAGCTGGTAACACTGCTGGAGATACCAACTGCAGACGGTGTTGGAATGACAGCGCTTACGACATTATATGTCAATGCGAGGCTCTGGACGCAAAAAGAGAGGCAATTTTGGCAAACCAAAGATGAACCCAGAGGATTACTTCAATCAACCAGACAGAAATCTGTGCAGATTAGTGCAGGGTGCTAGAATACTGGAATGCAGTTATAAAATTTCCACAAAATCTTCTCTCTATCTGCTCATTGTCTACTCGATGAAATAAAATAATGAGCAGGTTGTGCTCTTGAACTCATTGTATGACGGGAGAACAAATTATTAGTTACAGTTATTCGATAAAATAAATTCGTGTTCAATCCAACTTATGCCATTATATCTATCATATAAATTATCCATACAATTTCCTATTTCTTTTAAGAAAAAAAGAAATCCAAGCTGCATTGCCCCGTCTCGGAAAACGCATTTAATTTCTCAGTTGCAATTCCGACGTATCTTGCCCATCATGTTCCTTTCCACGACTCTGTCTAAAATCTCAACTACGAAATTGCCATCCATTTGACGTATATATGGAAAATTGATTTAAATCGCAGCTGGTGAAACCATATTCATATATCGAACGGGCAGAAATAGGGCTTTCTATCTCTATTTAAAACGTGACAAAAACTCGAAGTGAATTGCAACGTGATATATATTTCATTGCATCCGTCATATATATAATTTGTAATTGTTTAACGCCGACAATGAAAACGACTATGACACACAAACTCGTACATATGTATGTAGAGACGAGTTTTCGTTTAGACACAGCGCAATGAATAATAAATGTTATATGTATGTATCATGCACCAGTTCAAATAAATGCGTTATTTGGCGTCAAGTTGAAATTTTATCAGGATCTATAAAGCACTTTTGGAATTCATTTTTACGAATCCATAATGTAAATGCCATATAATTTCAGTGAAGAATCTTGGAACACGGAACACTATGGAAAAGGTACTTTACCTGAAACGAAAACAGTTTTGACTCAGCTGCAAAGACGAACAAGATTTTAAAAAATCGAAAGTAAACGATAAACGAGCTTCAGGCCAACCAGGACTTATTTTCCAAATCTTAAATTATAATTCATTTCTTTTTGTCTATTATACCTATTGTCCACTCCATCCATGGACACACTGTATATCCGCCAAGGCAGCGTTCCCGAAAAAAAGCAAAGACCAAAACACGTCCTTCATAAAGTTGATATTAAGTATTAATGAAACTATTGCAAGTTCAAAAATAGAAGCAAGCGATAAAACTGTGTATGAAAAAAGGCAATTTTTTTCAGAAAGAACGATGAATCAATTTGATAATAAAGATTTTTTATAAGAAAAAGAAGACATATATTGTGCTGCTCTGCACTTCCAGAGAAGTCATAGAAAAAGTGCTCAGTAAAATAGTATTGGGAAATCATTTATTTGGATAAATATTTTGCACCTTATACAATAAATACTTTAAGAAACGTCTTTGTACGCCCTCTACAGATTTTTTATGTATGTAGGTACATCATAATATGGGTACCAGATGATTGCGGCATATATTTTTATTTATTATTTTTATTAATAACATTATCGATTTTTATCAGGTTTTTATTACATGCTGACGATACAACTACACTTGTTAGGCCTCTTTCATACGATACGAATTTTATCCGATCCGATTTTATTGCTTTTTCCGTGTAGTCTGGCAAAACATTACTTCAAATGCATAATTAAACACAATACGGCACGAAAAATTCGTAAACGATTGTCGTCTATCAGCCGGATGGTTCGACTGGGGTTTCAACGGCATCGTGTCGTGTAGAAAAAGACAGACAACCCAGTTGACTATTATGCTAAATGCAATACTGCAGACAAGTCGGTTCCTGTCCTACAGCCGGATAGGTGCACATATTTGGAAGTTTTCGTTTGGTAAAAATAAAAATTATTCAATAATGGGCGATTATGAATTCGACGTAGAAATTTTAATTAGATTAATAGAAGATCGGCCTGTGTTATGGGATAAAACTTTAGAAGAATATAGAAACAAAAATCTTACATCAAAAGCATGGTCTGAGGTCTGTTCTATTATTGTATTAAATTATGATACTGCAGATAATAATGAAAAGGCTAAAATATGTAAGTATACAATCTTTTATTAGTTATATTGTAAAGATTAGATTTAAATATAATTGTACAAAGTGCGTACAGAAAATAATTAAAAGAACTTAGTATCATTTTCCTCAGCTCCTTATACAACGTTTCAAACACACCATACTTTTCTCTCTGCTGAAGCAGTGGATGTACCCAGTATTTTCTTTTACTTTTATTATTTCAAACACTCATGCCGTAAATACAGCAGATATAACATTCGTTGTCTGCGATCCATGATGCACGCGCAGATACTGACTACTATCCTGGTTTTCTACCGTGTCGTGTAGATTATGGCATGTGTGAAAGTCATAGATTCGCAAACGGAAAGAACTATCAAACCGACTTGATAAGAACCGTATCGTGTGAAAGAGGCCCTTACTGGTACTGATCCACTGCAATGTTGGTGATCGAGCGGCTGCGCTGTTGGTCAGCTGACGGATGGTTCTCTGCGTATATGAACCTATCTAAAACTAACTACATATATTTTCTTTCGCTCCAAGCAAACGAATCACAATTTTGACATTGATGTTTCCTTGCATGAACCCCCTCTTCGATCTGTGAAGTGTGTGTGAAATTAATCGGCATCGAATTAGACGAAACTTTGCACTGGGGTGGCACTGTGTTGTGGCTTGCCTTCAGGATTAATAGGGCTTGCTTTCAAATTCGATCACTAAGAGAAAGATAACAATAGATTGCCCTTTTTTATTTATACCGAGATCCATTCTAGAATCGGTATAACTTTGTGGGATTTATCTAAACATTCTTCAGAGGTGTTTTCATGCGCAGAAGCGGATTATTAGATGTATATCTAAGATCGGTACTAATGAGTGATGCCGCCCTTATTTTATTAAATATAAAATAATTCCGGTTTCTCTGTATTTACATCCTAGACCTTCTTCTGTATATATTTGATAACAAAAACAACTTTGCTAATAATGGGACCTGCACTTATTCGATACGAGACGTAAAGGTGATTTTAGATTAAATTTAAACAATCTGAATATTTCGAAGCAATCTCTATCGTCTGCAGATATTAAACTTTTTAATATGTTACCCCAACATGTATGAACTCTAATACAAATAGATTTAAGCGGATAAGAAAAACATACACTGCACTCAATGCATTTATTCCGTGGATGAATTTGTGGCACATCTTGCACATTCTCATTGGTATAAAAATAACTTATTACGTAATAAATTTGTGTGTATATGTATATATTTGTGTAATGTGCGTACATATTATATTTTTTTATTATGCTTATAATTGCTAAAAAAATGCTAAAAATATATTCGAGCTTAGATCGCAGCAAAGAAAGAAACAACATCTTCATGGCACAGATATCTCTAAATAGCCTAGTGGGTCTGATTATAAAGCCTCCACACTGTGGAGACTACTGCACTGATGTGGTCAACAAAAGTGAGTTGTGTATCAAAAATAACTGCCAAATCCTGTACTTTGTCAGCTCGGCCTAAAATTTCATCGCCTATGGTGTAATCATATAGGATAGGATTTTTCTTTCTAGTAAACCTAAGAACGCTGCATTTCAATGCAATTACATTGAGTTTGTTCAGTACGCACCAGCTAGATAGAGAGGTTAAATTGTTTTATAGTCTGACACAATTATCTGTCGATGAGATGATGCAAAAGATCTTAACGTCGTTTGCAAACATTAATATCTCACAGCCGATGGATTCGAGTGCATCGTTCATGAATAATAAAGACAAAAGAGGTCCCGAGTTAGAGCCTCGGGGCACTCCTTTTGAAATTGTCTCATATATAGGCGGTTCTCCTATTTTATTCCAGTAATAGAATATATTTAGACATATACCAAGACAAATACGATTATAAAATATTAATGCGGTATATTTACCAGATAAACTCCTAATAGGAGCTGTGATCGTTGAAAGGGCGACTCCCTTAATCGTATATTATTTGACGCAACTAAATCGTTTTTCTTTTTTTTTTCGTTTACAGAGGGGCTTGTGTTAACAAAAAACATTTTTCATGCGATACTTTTCAAAGGATTCTTGTTGTACTAACAATAAATTTTACCTAACAAAAATATTGTTAAATTAACTAAATTTTAGTTAGCTCAATGCAGGTACTTTTCTGAGTGCACAAAGGCATTATACACCGGCAACTGTTTCATGCAATGATAACAATAATAACTCCTCACTTGTACAATTTTGTGTCAGTGCACAACTAATTTTAAAATGAGGTTATAATATGGACTGACTTTCGACAATTTTAATATAACATCTTTTAGTGATTACGCCAGCGAGAATAATGCTGAAACTTCATTAACAAGTTTCTTCGTTTTGTAGTAAATGAAGTTAATTCTATCTAGATATATAGGTATATGTGCCTCCCATCATTCGACGTAGGTACAATACCATACATGTATATCTACATGTATAGCTTACATGCACACTAAGTTGCCCTCACAAACCCTATTTGATATAATATGTAGGTAACTTGAAAATCAGGTTCATATTTTCCGCAGCATGAGGGAAAAGTTAATTAAGGTAATTGGATGTTTTGTAGCATGTACAGAGATAGCGAAATTTTATTTCAATCCGTTTGTGCGACGCCATCATGTGGGTTTTGCTTATTTCATTAACCACAGGAAGTTTATTTAAAATCAAATATTACGTTTCCATCCCTGTTGTGGGTTAATATATGAAACATATACTCCAGTGGTTTCAACGATTTAAACTTGCAGTAATTGTGCATGTTACATGTATTTATTTTCAATTAGTAGCGAAATAAACAGGACCAATTGGTACTGTGCTCACATATTCGACATATATCAAATAATACATAAATATTTGTATGGCAACTATTATGACAGACAATGTCCCAATGTAAATTGGGTAAAATCAGCATAAGCATCAGGAGTATATCAAACAGATAGTACATAATATTACCAACTATCATTAAAAAATATGAATGAATGAACATTAAAATATACTTAAAGAGCTACGAAAAGAAGTCTGTAAAATCTTGTACGCTCTAGGCATTAATTTATAATAAAAAAAAAGTTTCTTTCCTTCATATCATCTGGCCAAATGTTGAACAACTTACACCAGATAAATATTCAGCTGTTTTGCTAGAAATTGCTTCAATGTGTTGGAGGTAAAGAATAATTTGAGTTTTGTGTTAGACAGCTGATTACCATTAGAGAAACACAAAACTTCTAAGAAACATAGATTCCAGGAGGAAAATATACGTGAAAATTATTTCGCCCAACTGTGTACGAGTTAAAAATCGTTCTAATTCTCCTCTTTTGCTACAAAAACATTTTAGTTGGTTTAGTACCTCAATGAATTGATCTTTGAGTAAAATTCGCTATAATGAAAGGGTTGAAAAGTAAAAACTCACAGGTATTTCTAAACTAATAAAAGACAATGATTTCGACAATCTCGAACATAATTCATTTTATTTCATTTTACCTACAGTAATTTGAAAACTATATATGTTGAGAATACTCTTGCTATTACAAAAATATACGCATTGTGCTTCCTTGACAACGAGTCTATTGCAGTCCATTCAATAATAGCCATCGCAAGTGAACTAAAGAGATCACAGATAGTTTTAGTTTATATTTCATCAATATCATTAGAAATCATGAATCAATATTAAAAACAATGTGTCCAACATGGACCCCTACGGGACACCCAGGAACACTCCACCGCTGCCAGAAATATCTATCGACTACTTTCTGGCTTTTTGCTTATAAGTGAGACACACACCATTCTAAACGTACCTCATAGCTATGTCGGATCTTTCCCAATTATGCAGTAATATTGCATGGCCATACCACAGTATACAACCAATAAGGGCGAGTTCGCAAAATCCTTTGTTCATTTTTGGTCTGTTTTTAATGACCTTCATGCCTAACTGCCATCTTGTAAAGCTGTTGCCGAGAATTTTCAAACATGTGGAGTCATTTATACTTTAAGGCAAGTAGGAAAATAGATTAGAAAAATCCACAAATGCGTTTCTATTGTAATTTTATTGCAAATATTTCTGAACAACATTTATAGTAATGAAAAACACGATTCCATAATAATGTTTGATTACGTAATACGTATATTACTTTATCTTGCTCACCTCATTTTCTGTTACTAGTGCAAAAAAAAAACTTGATTTATTTCTCTCTATGAGAACCTTTGACAGAAATTCCATGTATGTTTTTGTGTTAGTGTCTATTTGTAATTCGTTTTGCACGAAGGTTTGATTTAACTGCTCTGCGTTCAACTCCGTTGTGTATCTATGCTGACTCTTGCACTTAGTTTCTTTGTTTATAATTTCCTTTTTTTTTTTGTTTATTGTTTGAGCTATCTATTTTATTCAAGCTTCTTGGTCTGCTCGTTGTTTGTATTGTTCCTTGGAATCGTAGTACTTTTGATATGCACCAGCATCTTTTGATGCTATGGCAATAACTGAAGAGCATCTAGTTTATTTTCATTTCCTTCAATTCTGCTGAGACTTTATAATCATAATTTGTTTTCTTGTTTGCATTTATTTAAGAAATTGCGTGTAGAAATTAACACTAAAAGTGGTCTATATAAGTCCACACTATTTTTGGTAAAATTTACACTGTGAATTTTGGTAAGATTTACCAAACGATATGGTAAAACCTACACTCTAAAGCGTGTTGTCAGATACACTTACCCGTGTAAAATTCCAAGAAATTAAGTACACCTGTGAGTGTTAGAGGTACAGCATTATGTGTATATTTGTTTATAATTTATTTGGTAAAATAAAACTATTTGACTTAAAAAAAAAAAACGTGTTTTATTACATGTAGGATTAACATTGATACACCAATAAGTAATAAAACATGAAATATAATTATGCACCAAATTCTTATACAAAAATATGCTTAGGAACAATATACCATATTAATTCAGATGAGATATCCATTGTGGGTTCATAAGGTTCTCTATACTTAAGGCATCGTACATCAACAATATCAACGCTGTTAGTTTCTGATATAGAATAAGCATGCCTTTCTTCACAAATTCATCATCATCCGGCACACCTAATAGCAGTTATATACTTTGCTTTAAAATATTAAACAAAATAAATACTTTTTACTCAAACATGATTTTTCACCCAGTAATAATAAACAATTTGGATGTTGTTGAATATATAAATCAAAAGTATCTTCATCCAACATTGCTCCATTTTCATCGCTTAAAAAGATGCTCCGAGTCCCGGATATATCAATTTTTTCTTTAGCTACAACAAACAATTTTCACTATCTATATATAATAATATAATTACTACTAATATGATTTGTATTAACATCATGTATTAACGCAAGATATACGAGTTAATAATTATGTTTAGGATGGAAGTAGTACGAGCCCTAGGTCAATAAACGTCACCTGCGGAATAAAAACTCCCTACTCCTTTGGTATATAAGATACCAATATATGCACAATGTTATTTGTTTATGGAAACTGATTTGGGACACTGTGTAACACAATTTATCAATTATTTTCATCCTAAACATAATTATTAATTGAATTTGTGTTAATACATGAAGTTAATACAAACAAAAAAATTAATAGCAATTAATAAGAATAACAATAATCACTCACAATAATTAAAGGTGAATAAAATATTTTTGCTCATCATAATAATACAATTATCACTGCATTAATTCACAATTTGGTTTAAGTAATAAATTCGCAAAGATTGAATGTGATACAAGTTATCAAATAAAGAAAAAATCATTGTACAGCATAGCAATATTCTAGTAGTAAAAATTTCAAACTTCCCGCCACCAGTTAAGATAAGGAAATGAAGTTAGCAAGCACCCCCGACCGAACGGAGGAAAGATACATAACACAAGAATGTAATGGCATCCGAAAATCAAGTGTAAAATATATACCTAAGCATTTGTATTTACAGAGTGATTATCATATAATGTTTAGAAATAAAAGATACTTATTACATCTACAGAAGCCATAAACACATTACCATGCTATAGTAACGAGGAATATATGCATATAACAATAGGGTTCTCGCTGCTTTCATTATAAGCATTTTTTTTAATTACAATCAATCAGAAAGACACTACTTATGTTGCACCGCCTAATTATATTAATATCTTGTTATAAAGCATATATCAAGTATTTTTCAAAATTAAGTTGTTGAATACTAGCTTACCCTTTGAGATATAATTTCCAAATGCCGACAACTCACCCACATTTACATTTAGCCACTTAACTAAATGTTTATACTGAATTTTCAGCAATATGTAACCGGTCATGATTAATGAGAGACAGTACGACACACGCCATTTACCATAAATAAACAAGTAAACAAGATTCAGCCCGAATCTCTTCACTTGTCTTAGCTATCCCTACCTCACACATCCTAGAACTCTTTATGCGCAGGCGAAATAAAAAATTTTACACCCTCAGGTGTAAATGGTGTAAATACTTGAAATACTGATGGAAACATATTTTACCAAATTGCATTTGGTAACAAAATGTAACTTTTACCAAATTAGGTGTTACTTTCAACACGTAAACTTTTTACCACTTAAACTTTAGGCTTTACACGCTGAAATTTCTTACTGTGTAGACTTGCTAGTAATCATTTTAACTTTAGATAGTCTTTTTTTTGCATTTTCTGTTGCGTGGGTTAGATCATTCTCAAATGTAAGTCTCTGAGCTAGATGATCAGCTATATGAAGATTGAGCGTAGATATATCATAATTTTCCACATCAATATTCGTGATAATATTATCTATACATGTTTGTGAGCTTTTTGTAACTCTAGGCGGTTCTGTAGTATTTACCTGCTAAACGTAGAACACCATTAACCACGATGAAACCGTACAAAAATAATTTTTAACATTCTTTTAACCACATCAAGGCGATATAGGTATATAAAAGAAAAAAATTAAACCATTGTCATTTGCCAAGCCAATTAGTCCAATTAATAGCCGCCGCGTGCACCATAAAGGTAGACCCGATGGCTTCACATCGGACCGCGTTGCGTATTTAATAACGCCATTTACGTAAGTCCTTTGATGCAGCATAAAAATTCATACAGCCTTTTGGCTCGACGAAAAAACAATTTCCCCACGCATTTTTCCCACGATGACTCTCATAAAACCGTAATAAAATAATCAAGCGGGCCGTTGTAAAAGTCACCACTTTTTTTTCACAACGCGATGACATGTTTATTGCTTTTTTAAAGATGGATATCGCGTTCGAAAGAAAACGTTCGGCTTTCTCGTCAAAAATTCCCCGCGTGGACGTTGGATGAATACAAACTCGGAAATGGAAATATTAAGTGTAGATACGGGACGTTCGCGAGTCTCATCGTTAATTTATGCGCGAAATAGGACTATGCTAATTACACGGAGGATAACTGAATTGTTATTTTCGACGAAAATTTTAAAATGCAAACCCCAATGGTGCCAACATGATTTTTGCATAACGTTTTTTTTTTAATTTATTTAACTCTGAACATGTTTAGCATTTTCCTACTTTCAGTTTTCTGATATGAAAATTATATTGCTACTCACAAATGACAAATGCCAAAATGACATTAGAAATAATTATAATATAATTGAAGACACGAGTGGATGAAGGTGTTATGTTACAAAATCAAACTTTTTCAGAAATTAAGTTTTTTTATGTAATTTTTCTCAAAAGTAGTGTAAGATAACCCCTCCAATATTTCACAAGACTCGAGTGTTCTTGAATTTCTGGAATTTTCGATGGTGCTATGTGAAAGATGGGTACAAAACACCTTGATTCATGCAAAAAAGACAGTTTTTAAAATGCGACATAGCACCTTCATCCACTCGTATCTTCAATTATAAAAGGTAAGCGGCTTATTATAATATGCAAGTACTAGTTACTTAGTACCTACCGAGATGTAATTCATTTTGAAACAGTTTGGACAATAAACAACCCAAAATAACCTTAAAAACATTAGTATTGGACTAAACGTAAAGATTTTATCTTGATAAGATAATAAGTTAACGAAATTACCACTTCGTAATTAAAATTGTTTAATTAAGCATAATACAAAACCAATAATTTTTAATTTCGTTGAAAATTTAACAGAAAAATGCTACTGCCATTATAAATAACGTTAGTACTAAAACCACCGGTTTTAAACCCGACTAACTCATGTACTTTGACAGTTCACACACCAACAACATACAAGCAATAATACTTTGAAGTTATAACACAGTGTTTGTTGTAATTTACTTCGAAATATTGTACCACAATTAGCTGTTTACGACAAAACTATTAAAAAATAAGAACATTTTAAAGATACTTCATTATCCAATTTTAAAAAAGGTTACACAGTGAGAGAATTGGATTCAATCCATTACCTGAAGTGAGTATGTATTCCCGTAATTGCTGGATATTTGCTACAGATAGCTATACTATTGCAAATTTTAAATTTGAAATAACACCAAAGAAAGAAGTCATTTAGTGACAAGTCTGCCCGAGCACGGTGACCAAGCAATGGAGTCGAATCAATTTTTTTTTTAAATCCTGTAACAACTGCAGTTAATTTGAAATCACCCATTTACAATGTTTAACTTTCGTATTTGTGAAATAATACGTTTTCAAAGAAGTTCCAATAATTCTGTTGCATTAAAAATGTTATCAATAAATAACAAACCAGTAAGAACCTTGCCTATATCAGCCATTTTATCCCAACTTGGATTAGACGTGGATTCTCATGTAAAATTTACGTAGAAATACGGTGCTGTAACCCTTAAGAACCCTTATCAGTTATTTTAAGTCCTTTATTCACGTTTCAATTTCAACCTTGGAACAAAGCAGACACCTGTGTATGCAAATTAGGTATAAACGCAGACATTTGTCCTTGGACGAATAAAGTTTCTGTCTTTTATTCATGTGACCTCCCCTCCTATCGTACGCCACACTATTGTCAATATGATGCTGAAGATAACAACCTTGGGAATTAGTTTTTGTTGTGTTAATATTATTGCTAAATAATACACATTTATGAAACAGTTCATTAGTAATTTCTCTTTATACTTATTCATAAACTTTAACTCGAGTAAGATATTGTCTTTTTCTAGAGTAACAATTGATATTTGAAGTGATTGATGGATAGAGGTATTAATTGACAAACTAGTAATTTTATAATAAGGAGAATAAGTAAATACTTTTAGAAAATTAATTTACATATTCTTCTAACTTTGTATTAATTACTTTGTTGTCTTCGTGTCTCTGTTAATATGCGCACATCAAATTGTGCTGAGTATAATGGTCATGAGTTGTAAGATGTTTCAAATACCTTTCCACCTAATTGATTCACTAAATAGGTTAGAAAAAAATAAACAATAACTAAAAATGTTGTTTCTTTGATGTAGCCTCAATGTACACTAATATTCTAATAGGATTAGTAAATACAGTTATAACAAAAAAAAAAATGGAATGAAATGGGTTAATAAAGATTTGAATTTGAATTTGAATTAAAAAATCAATCACACCATCACTTTATCTTTCATAGAATGTTTAAATGCTGTCAAAATAATGGGCTTGAAATTTTTTAGTTAGTGAATTATATTCTAATTCTATGATAGCGAATTTGTGGATTTTTGGCTTTAAAATGAAAAGCAAATTTCCAGATCATTAACGACGACGTTCCGACAATTTATTATCTTTCTCAAGTATAAAGGAATTACTATAATACACAAAGACGCATGTTATTTTAATATAGGACAGTGAAAAATAAAAAACTTACGTGAAAATAATTACTATACTGTGGTTGACATTTTCATCCATTATTACATTACAACATAATTTTATTAGACAAAACATATAAATATATTTAAAAGTTGTAAAGGACGATATCACATTAACATTATTGACAAACATTTACAAAACAAGAACTGCAAGGATTGTCTACGATAAAGATAAAGCAAAACAATTTTTTTATTAAATTGAAATTTTTGTCAAGTTAAAATATTCCTGTAAGTCAGTAGTATATACAAGGGAATTTTAAAATAAATATGAGTAAATTTTTGATAAACTATTTGTGCCAGTTCTACAGTTCACACTGTTTTTCTTTTCCTTTCTTATATCAATCATTTCTAAAATGTTTCTTGCTTGATAGTTCCATTTCTTTTATTACAATTTTAGTTATGTTAAAGTTGAATCTATGATTGTTATCTATTTCGTGTTTTTATAACGCTGTCATACTAATGGAAGATTTATGATATTGTATTCTATGTTTAAGGTATTTCTTTGTTTGTCCTATGTACACACCATCGCAATTCGAATATTGAATGTGTGAGAGTTTTTTCAAAATGAGTTCTTGATTTTAATTTAGTGAAACGACGTTTTAAGTGTAGAATGTAGAATAGGCAGTGGTAAAAAGTAAGTGTAAAATATGACCTCACATAAGTGTATTAATTGCGGTGGTTTGCTAATAAAAATATCAGGAAGAAAAAAAATTTCAATAAATAAATAAACGACGAAGATTATAGAAATACTTATTTGGAGCTATTCATTCTTCCCAGGAGAATCAGTGATGGTTACAAGTCGAAAGCATACTTCTCAGTTCATATAACATCACATGTAAAGAATTTATTTGAAAAAAAAGTGGAAAAAAGTATATAATAAACCGAAATACAGGCATTCCCATACAACAGAAAGTCAAGATGGAATCTTAAACTCAAAAAACTACACCCAAAAGGAAATTTTAAACTTCGTGTACGGAGCTAAATATTATTTTATATTTATTATAAATTCATATATGTTAATAATAAATAATGTAACAACAGATATTATGTTGTATAATACCAATACGGTTACCTATACTCCATTCACTTTAAGAATGCAGTAGATAGCGCTGCGATCGGCGCCCAAATTACACCGAAGAATGAAAAATTAGCGGCAAATTCAAATTCTAAATTGTCAGTGTCATAAGCGAAAAAGTTTGGTTATCAAAATTTTGTAATAATAGGAAAGGATAACATCAAATCACTACGCTTTTAGTAGTTTATTTAGAATGTTATAGTCATAATATAAGGTGATAAAATAATACAAATAAAGTAACAGTGAATACATTTCGGGAATCTTACGGGGGTAGTTAACGATAGCCAAAAAATTGTCCAATCTCGGTGAAACTATGTTATTCTATTCCATATGCGACGTTTCGACAATTGCAATTCGTCTTTATTAACTATAAAGTATAATATATTAATTTATAAAACACATAGAGGATAAAAATCAAATTACGATTAAAATAAATTAACATGTGACCATGTAGTATAGTAAGAATAAAAATTAATACACATAATGTTAGGATAATAATTTAAAATGAATTTTCTATGGACATTTTCATGAATTTTCTATGGACAAAGTGTTGTCAACAATAATTCCTTTTGCAAGAAGCCATTCAATTAATTGTTGCTTTTTCCATGCCATGATAGGTTTTTTTCTGTTCTGACTGAGTGGTAGGGAGCATTATCCATAATAATAACAGAGTTTGGTTCCAGAAAAGGAAGCACATTTCTCATCCACTCCGTGAACACTTGGCTGTTCATTTCTTCGTGATAATCTCCAGTTTTCTTGGATTCGAAGAAAAGGAGACCGTTTTCAAGGAAACCATCTTCGCTACCAATATGTAAAACAATTAAACGTTTCCCTTTTCCTGAAGGGTTTTTCAGTCCCGTTGAAACTCCTTCCACAAATGCTTGTCTTGCTGTGGTGTCTGCCCATATTTTTTGCTTTGTATGACTTGCATTAACCCAAGTTTCATCCAAATAATATATCTTTCTACCACTAACACGAAATTTCCGAATGTTGTTTAAATATTGACGCCTCCATAATACAATATCTTGTCGTTCTATTAAAACACTATTGCCACTGCGCTTCATCCACTTAAATCCTAACTTTTTTAAAATTTTCCAGAGCGTCGTTCTTTTCAATATTGGCAAAGTGTCATCTGCATTAATAACCTGTAAGATACAATGCGATGAAGTAAATGTAAGATAAATGGATAATATTATATAGTTTTGTGCACGTAGGTAATTCGTTCTGCAAGAAAAAGGAATGTACGTGTCGTCTAATTGCTGACCTATCTGCTTCGTCCAAGGAATCATATGCACTTTGACGAAGACGTTTTTTAGGGGGTAAACTGATAACTCCTGTGGTCTCCTTTTCTTTTACAATATCCCACACTGTTCTTTCACCCACCCCAAGTTGCTTTGCAGTCAATTTAATTGCTGCCGATTTAGAACTGTCCCGCTTAAGCTCCAGATACAAATTATAAGCCATTATCCTTTGCTTACTGCCAATATGTTTTCCCTGAGGATTTTTTGATGACCCTGCAGGTAGATCAAATACCTCTTCATCTGCCATACTAAAATTGATGGAAAATACACTGTCATCACTATCATTTTATATAGTTATTAAAACAATACCTTCAAATATTCAACAGTATTCAGTAGAGCTCTAAGAAGAACTATTTTTGTAACAATTTGGCTTATAAAAATTACACTAACCACACGAACGACACAAAAAAGCAATAAACACGCAAATGCAGAGCTGAAACCAACACCAGGATTGACAAATGTCATAGATGTCAGAAAATATTTTGTTTTATCCAACTTGAATTTCATTTGCTACATAAAATGTTTTTCGTATGTGTGAATTCGCCTCGTCTATTAGCCAATCGCAAGTCGTAAATCTTTCGCCTATCTAATGTAACGCTGCATTCTTACAGTGACTAGACCTTAGAACCCTGTACATTACAATACAGTTCCTAAAAATCATCTAAAACACGAAATAATTAGTATCATACACAAATTGCGCATAAAACCACACGATTCGTCGAACTCAGCCATTCAACTAAACCAGCAAAACAGAATACTTAATTCGGATAAAAACCGAAACGAGTTAAGTAAGCATTTTCCGATTAGTCGATGCAAAATCAATTACGTGTTTGCTCTAATGTCGAAAGCGACTTACCGAGTCAAAATCAAGTGTTTGTCTTGCTGCCTCGCGAAGTTCTTCTGGCCGACGTGCTACGCGAAATTAATTATAACGATATGTAAACAGTAGAAGTTGGCTGAAAAACCGGTCTGGCGGAGAAACTTTTTAAAGAATTTAAAATATTTAGGTAAGCAAGAAACGCTTCCGAATATTTACATAATCGTAAAATAGCGTAGAACGCCCAATAAAGTTATACTGGCGAAGGATAAATAAAATAACCGTGAGATTAAATTTTTGGTGGATGCGCCTGGTGGCAATACAACGTCCCGCTGTTTTCAATTATGCAAACGCCTTCAGAGATGTTATAGATTCCATGTGCATTGCTCCAATTTTCATTATGTATCATCAGGTTAGGTAAAGCTCCCTTTTTATTGCGTTGCATATCGTTGAGTGCCGTGACGCGTATAATTCATAATTAATCGTAAAATAAGTGGATTGTTTTGATGGTGAAGCGCGTTATCCGTATACCCGGTTCGAACGCGCCCTGTTTAACGATAATAATTATCGTTTCCTCGTATAGCTCGGTGAACGATAGCGCCGTTTTGTTTGGTATAATTAACGGCGTACGCAATAATTGTTTATGAAACTAATATGCATATTGTACACATAGACGGAATACAGATGTTGCGGGAATAATCGGAATAACCGAAATAGCAAGGGAAATAATACGAATAGTGTGCGTTTCTAATAGGCAATAATTGGAAGTTCATTACGGCAAACTATCGCATTTTGGCGATGCCGTGATTAAACCTTTATTATCTCAGCGCTTAGTTGGCGGACTGCTGGCATATTAAGTGAAACGCGATATTGGATTTTAAAATATTTAAATAGTGTGCAAATTAAATCCAGACGGTTATAATAACCTATATAATTCTATTTTAAAAAGCACTGATGTTGCATTAAAATATTTGAAGAATTTACAGAGTTCAATGCTGAATAATCTAGATTAGTATCTAGTATTTTTCACTACACTGATTGTTTGAAAAGTAGGAAAACGCATACTTACTCCGTTATTCTAAATGGGACACCCTATATATTTTTCCATTTTTAAATTCTACCAAGAAAAATAACATCACTTTATATAAACTATTATATGTCATAACCACGATGTTATTTAGGCTTCTATAAAAAAAAGGCCTGCTGCAAGCTTTCAGTTAAGGCGACGTAGTTTGTATATGCTTTTGTTTTAGATATTCATTTCTTAAACGTCATACAAAATGCTATTATATCTAAGGTATGGAATCTATTTCTAAATCATTTACAACAAGGTTCTAAACTAAATGAACAAGTAATTCAAAAGTGAGGCGTGTGCTCAGTTGCCTACTCTACAGGCGAATTATGAATTTGTTAAAGATAGTTATTTAAAATGGACAACATTAGCATTAGATGCTAAATATTGCCTTTATGTAATGTAAACTGTATTTTATGTTAATTCAAACTGACCTGGTATCTCTTTTATGTTTGTGTATATTTTGCTCGGAGAGATTTTTCTTTCCTCGGGATGTTTTTGTTTTTAACGTTTGGCGTATTCCCCTCAAACTAGAGAAAATAACGGTATTTCTATGTCGGTTAGCGATATTTTTCAAAATTCAGGTTGGTCGACCTGTGTGATAACAATCGAAGGCTGTTGACCGTTGAATATTTGGTTTGAATTCTCATTCTGTTGGTGGCTACCAGAGACGACGGTTGTCTTATTTTCCTATAACGATTTTTATGCCACAATTTTAAAAAAAAATTATCAAACTTCCAAGAAGTATTACCTAAAAAAGTATCGATACCCCTGTTTATGTAATCCTTATCGAATACCTGCATTTTGCCAAGAAAATATCCTATAAAAATTTTCCTACGAAAAGCTCCCGACCAGATTGCCTTTCCATGCCATTGACCGAGACCGGGGGCCCGTTCCATTAGAAACTCCATTCCAGTACCAGAGTTTGCCAAGCGTCGTGTCCTTTTCAAGTTAATATTCCTTAGAAGCACCTCACCTAAAACAGGAAGGAATTAATCCAATTTCCATTCATTATTAATCTGAAACTTATATTTTTGGTAATTTATTTTCACTATACGACAATTTGCGGTTAGTTTTATAATAGGCGCCTTTTAGTTAGTTATTTTAGGAATTTTAATATTTAAGGGTTATAATAATATCACTGAGTTTGATCTGTGATAAAGTAGCTATCTTTAACAAATATCGATAATCATAGATAATCGTTTGCTTAAAAAATTTAGTATTTGCCGTTTACAGATAGATGGCGCCGTTATTTATTTGAAATTTAATTTATTATATGACATTTCCATAACCTCATTTAGTCTTTAAAAATGCCAGGAAAGTTCGAACAAGTATTTTGTATTTAAAAGATTGTCTTATATAGTATTTTACTGATTTTAATATACGTACCTTGTGATCAAAGAGTCTCAATGATGATGAAACATAGCATTTGGGTAAATGAATAAAGATTTAAGCTTGTTTTGGTTTGAAACGTTTTTTTATTTGAACAGTTAGTGTTTCACATCGATTTTCGATATTTACTTAATTCAAATTTTAATAAACCGAGAAGGGGCTTTGAAGGTGCGCCCGTTAGGTGAGAAAAAAAACTGCCTATTCGTTAATACGCGTCCGGAGTACGATTCTGACAGACGATCTGGTCCCCTTTGAAGCGTCCCGTGCCACCTAGCAAGTAGGAAGTCACTTTCCACAGTTTTCTTTCACTTATTAGAGATGTCGCTGGGTGTATTGAAACCACTATTTTGATTTAATTGATTTTATTGAAAAGAAAAAATAAAATAAAATCGCAAACGGACAAGCGAAATAAAAATAATATAAATTAAATAATAATGAATTGGTATTGAATTTTAAAAAAAAAAAAAAATTGAAATCCCGGGCATTGTGTTCTGAAAAACAGAGCAATACATACTTAAGTTGATACAACAATGAAACTAAATCCAATATAATCAGGTTATACAGGTGTAGTACCATATTCATGCTACTACAATATTATTTAAACAGATAATTCACTCAATCGTAGAACCTTTGACATTAACTCTAAACAAATGCCTAGATGAAGGAGTATTGCCATAGGCTTTAAAATTAACGAGAGTTATACCGATCCATAAAAAACGCGACCTTAATGCTTGTGAAAATTACCGGCCCATAAGTATCTTACCCGCAATATCGAAAATCTTGGAGCATTCAATATCTAGCCGACTCTTAAACTATTTAAACAAGCGTGGCTTCTTAACATAGGCGCAGCATGGATATATGAAAAACAAATCATGTCTTTGCTTAAATTTATATCTGACAATTATGACGAAGGCATGCATGTTCAATGGCAGATGTTAGAACTTACTAAAGCATTTGACTCATTGTCAGTAGACCGAGATATATTGCTGGACGAATTATATTACTATGGCGTCAGAGGTTCATAATATAAGCTGCTAAAATCATATCTGTCAGACAGGTTTCAGATCGTGGAATGGTAGACTAATACATCACAAGACACAAAAGTTAAATGCGGTGTACCACAGGGATCCATACTGGGACCTTTGATGTTCATAATTCTTATGAATGACTTACCGTCTAATGTAATGCAGACGATACATTCATTTTAGTTAATGGTAAAATGCCCAATTTAAAAGAAAAAGCTGCAATATGTATAGAAGAGGCCGATGATTGGTTCGCCAGCGACAAACTTAAATTAAATAGAGAGAAAACACAGGTTCTCGATGCAAAGCAGGTAATCGTTCTAACGTATATAGTATATAAGTTGAATTATCTCAGAAAGTATAAGTTTTAGATATACCTACTGTTAACAAAAATGAAAGTTCATAAAAAAGTGCATATAGTGAAATAAAAAAATATAGGGTGTTCAATTTAAAATAACAAAGTAAAAGTCGTTTAAATATCAAACAAATTGAATGCTTCTGGAGATCAACCTGTATAATTTTGCCAAATAACATTCAATTCATAAGAAAGATCTAAGCTTTCCTAAGCTAGTCAGCAAATTTTAGAATCTAATTGTAAATTATAATGCCGGAAAAAAAATTTGAATGATAACGTGCATTTTGAAAATTATATGTAGAGTAGATAACTTGCCAACCTTGCATTCGAAATTTGAAACAAACATATTGCTGTGTACTGATGGTACCAAAGAAAATGCATAATTTAAAAAAAAATGAAAAATTAAATTAGCTAGCGCAACCGACAAAAATCTTAAAAGGGCGCAAAAGAACAATTAAACTCAGGGTTACCCTCGCGAATTAAACTTGAAACTAATCACGAAAAGAAAAAGGTGGGTGAAAGAAATCTGACTTTCTTTATTACTCCAAAAATTGAAAAAGTTTAATCAAAAATAAAACAGAATTTAAAATGACGTTAATAACAATTAAAAATTTATTTTTAATTGTTATTAAAAAAGGAAAAAAAAAATTGTTAATTACAATTATGCAGAAAATAAAAACCCTGGACTGAAAGTCCTGGCTTAAATCAAAAAACTGCTCGAGATTCTAAATTATAAAGGGACAATGCTAAATCCTTTAATAAAGCAAAAACAAATTTGTTCAGGAAGATAATCCTTTTTATATCAATCAATCCACGTGGTTTCAAAATTAAAACAAACTAAATTACACGTGGATAATTCAAGTAAATTAACAAAAGAAAACTAAAAGCAAGCGCAAGGCTTCTATTCACCCAACCTGAGGTGATTAATAAATAATTACAAAACAGCAAAATTAAAAAACGAAAAATTAACTCTTTAAACTAAAATATCTATCTTCCTGCACGAAATAATAAATGATCTTATATCTAAATTGTGTACACAAGAATATAATAACAATTATTATTAAACGAGTTCCGTGATGGACGAAATAAAATCAAATTAAACGAAACAAATCTTTAAATCAGATGAAATTACAAAATGGTAGCAATGAATTCAAAAACACATATACTTACACGCTTGTGTCAATCTCGGAACTGAGTCTTACAAGATAAAACAGTCGTATACATATAAACAACAGCTGCGTGCAACGCAACGCACAAGGATCATCGAAGAAAATTTCTAAGAAGGACATTGACCAACAGGAATGAACGCTATACAAATTAAAAAATGAAATTAATTTAAACAAACTGAACATTTAAATAAATAAATTAAACAATTCATTCATTAACTAAATCTTATTCAAAAATGAACAATTTACTTTGTGGAAACTTTCACGAAACATTGATAAAGACTGATCGGAATAAACAAGAAAAAAAAAACTGCATTTGCGAAAACCGGGGTGTCAGACCACAGTACATCTCCCAATTACTAAGGGGAAAACGAAAGTTTCCACGAAAATTGAGTGTTTCACCTTAGAAATTGTCCGCACACGACAACACTGTGTCTCTGCACACAGGGGTGAAAACGTCACTTCCGGGTGCTGATAACCCTGGGTCGTGGTGAAAGTGTTCAACATACCATCCATAGAAAGAAGTTCATAGGTGACTCCATCAAAAACTCTAGCCACTCTATGAGGTCCCACGAACGGTAGATCCAGTTTCAGACAGCAATCGGTGTGGCAGTCGGCGTGGCATTGGTGGGTCTGCATCCTGAGGAACTACTCCACTCCTTGGATGTACCTCTAGCATGGATTTCCAGAAGGACAGCTCGAAAACAGCAAGACAGTTTTAAATCACGCTCAAACATGGCTCTGGGAATAGGATTATTAATGATCTTGACAGGCTTTGACTGGACTTCAAGAGAGTGCTCATCATCAACAACAATAATGGGGAACTTATTTCCTACTGAAAATAAGAACTCTCACGAAACATTGATAAAGACTGATTGGAATAAACAAGAAAACAAAAACTAAATTTGCGAAAACCGGGGTGCCAGACCACAGCAATATGTATCTGTAGCATTCTTTACAACAAATAAACATGCCTAAAAAAAATCATTTTTTAGGCATGTTTATTTCATTTGAAAAAATTAAGTCGAGTACAGTCCTGGAAAACTGAATACGTGAAAATATCTTTAGAACGTGCACTTCTTTCCGTCAGGTATGAAACCACATTGAAAAATCTTTCATGAGGCATGTTAAAGTCAATATCGACCAATATCGGACTATGGACTCACCCGGTATATATTTATTTTTTATGACGCATAATGTACTTTTTTTATCGCATTAAAGAGATTTCTGATTCTGATTTCTTTACTTTAGTGTATATCTGTAAATTATACCGTACACGGAAAAAAATTGTTTGTCAAAACACCAACAATTTTTTCCGTGTATGCATTGTTCTGTTCCTTCTTGGTCTACCTTCTCTCGTACTGTCAACCCCTTCGCTATAATATCGTTCTTTCTTTCTCCTTTCTCGTCCCTTTCTGGATCATTTCCCAGTTTCTTAATTATAATTTTCGTTCTCTAACTTTTTGATCACTTTTAGTTTTTCCGTTAGCTCTTTTATTCCCTTGGCACGATTTCGACTCACTCTTCCATCGTCTGCTGTCATGCAACTTTTTTATTTCTACCTTTCCTTCTTTAACTTTTGATCTATGTATAACACATAAAGAAGAACACTCACTTATATTAAATAACTTCTCAGAGAAATTTCCGAAAGTAAGTATAATTTATAATAATGTTGGGAAAGCCTTAGTTGATATTTTGCAAAAGTGAGCTTTTAATTTAATCGATAGAGTAGAAACAAAAAATTAAAAACCCACCTGCGATACTTTTTTTTTGACTATTTATCCAACCATGTGATTTAGCCAGCATCATTCTAAATATTTACTTAGTAACATATAAATTAAAGTATTACATTACGCCGTAGAAGATCCGAAAATAAATGTTTAACAGAAAAAGGTGGACCATTTACCTTATTTACGAACGCTTATTTTATCTCTAACATTTTGGACTCATTTACGCCCCATGAGCCATTCGATGTTGGCGTTATAGACAATTGCTAGTTTAATTATTAAGGAATCCATGAAACCAAAAACCTATAAACGGTCCGTTTAAAATGCCAAAGTTCATCGTGTCGCTGCAACCCTTATCTCGTAACACGATCCAGCGACGTATTACGTAAATAATAAATTCGCACAAAAAAGAAAGATCTCGGTCGACAATTATTTATAATGCGCCTCCCGTCACCTTTGTTTTATAGAGATTTCGACTGCCATCAAGGTGCGAACGGTTTCGGGAAATATATACTCCGGTCTCGTCTTGAGAACCGTAACAGTTCATCTCGAGAAATTGCCTTTAGAATTGCCACATCATCAACTTAATGGTGGCCTATAAATTGTCAGAAACCTGAAAACGTTCGACGTAACAATGTCCATTCTGAAAAATATTTCGCGAAGATATTAGTACAAGAAAGCATAATTTAAGCATTATTTCTGCAAGTATGGATACTTAAAATTATTATTAGGTTAGATACTCGTTAATATAATAATAATTCTAAGCTGCAAATTAAACACAGGGTTGGGATAAAGAATGGAATTGAGCAAATATCTTCTTGAAATTGATAAAACCTTTCATATAAAAATAGCAACACGTAACACATCTGACTTTGAATTTCCTGTGTCATGGTTCAAGTGCAAGTACTCTCAACTTTCTTGTATGACTTGGACCCGGTAAATGTGGATTGCCAATTAAACCAGGCCGGAGATAACATTCATGTTGGCTAGAAGAGCCCATGGAAAATCTTGGGGGTTAAGACCTAATATGATGTACTAGACATATCTCACAGTGGTCAGATGAGTGCTATAATCACTTGTGCATCTCTGGTATGATGGACAATGATGCAGCAACAAACTATTATAACATATAACTGAACTTGGGAAGATACACAGGCTTTTAGGAAATCACGATCAGATTAGCTGGAATAAATTCAATTGCAGAGACAGGTTCGAAAAATTAACCTGGTTTACACACGGATTCCCAAACCAAAAATTCCACATAGGAAATTTGCCACAATCTTTCAACCAGAGGCATGCACAATATTGCATTATGCAGTAGAAATTAACCAGAGGGACTTCTAAGAATAAACAGGTCTGTAAGATCAGACAGCCGAGTGAATCTCAAGGTATAATTAAGAATGGTTTAGGAATGTGTTCGACAACTGAATAGCCTGGTGGACTGCACTTTACTGTGAGTGCTGGGACATTTGACAATCGAAGAAAATAAAAGCCTCTAAGTTAGTAAGGAAGAGATCAATGGCTTCATATTTCGCCATTCAAATTCATGGAAAAGCCTTTTTAAGGAATTACCAGAAAAGAAGACCGAAGAACTATCGCAGCTCAATAGGAGTTATCTTCGTATCGTAACAGGCCTTCTGGCAGTATACTGAAAGGACAACTACGTAAAATTGGGATCAACACTGGAAATACAAACTACAGACTTCGTAATGGGATCACAGAAAACGGTTATACGAAATGGATCATTTTACGGTTAAAATGCGGGACATCCAAGGAAACAATTCACTACTGACGACTATTGGTATAATTGCTTCGTCTCTTAAATATTTGTAAGGCAAATGAATAGATGGTGGATATATCATAAAATGGATCAAATGGATTACTTCAGCTAAAACTTTCCTAAAATTTTGTTCCTGTGATAAAAGAAGTAACAGCTCAACAGTTGCTTTTGGAAAAAAGCACACACTGAGAGAAATATCCTTTTCATTTAAAACGAATTGCATTAAACTAAAAGTTTTTGCGTTTTCTATATGGCCAACATGATTTGGTGTTTCTTTGAAAAGGAATATATTTTTAAATTCACGCATTTCTTCGGAAATAATATATTTTTCGTTGAAACAATTTATTATTTTAAGTGAAAGATATTGTTAGTTGATTAAACTCCTTTTTATTTTGACCTTGAAAACTATACAGATTGGCAAAAAACCGTAAGCATTTTGATTCAAAAGGTTTTTCCTTTTCTTATACACCATTTATTCATTTTAGACTTCAGCGTAAAAATGCCGTGATCATTTTTAATCGAAATGAAAATGAATTATCTCCAAAAGCCCATGCATTAAGGAGGGATTTACCGTTAGAATGTTGTAAATCCTAGAAGTTGGTCGCAGTGACCACCCTAGCACTCTAGTGTGCCGTTAAAGAAATCGCGATTTCAATGGCGATGACTCCTAACAGTTCTAGTAAATATATCAGATTAGTATATTACGATCGTAGTTTCCAGCCTATTTTGTGCGAAATATTATCTGTTACTGAAATGAAATAGGAGATGCGGCATCTATGCGACAATTTCTCTACTACACATAAGTATATCTGCTCATCTGCTGTACTATATGGGGAGAAAACTGCTATGCGAAAATAAAATGCGATATTTATTTTTACATCCATGTAAATATTTAGTTAAATTAATAAATACTGGGCTAGCTTTAAATATATCTACTAACCAAATTATTTGCTTGATTGAATTCAGGAATATTTTTGATATTCCTAAAACAAGTAATAATTTAGTAACTATAACCAAATGCATGAAAAATGGTTGAAAACAACAAGATCGTTTTTCCCGTGTATAACAGTTTTAAAACCTTCAAACACCATATACTGCTGTAATGTTCCTTGGCTTATAAGTAAATCAGCATTAACTGAAAAGATTCCAATTATCTCTGAAATTTCTTTAACCTCGCGCGAAAAATATTCACTTTTGTTCATTATTGTTTGTGTATCTGAGACTTATGCGCGTGGGAACATTAATAAAACTAAAATACTTCCGCGTAAAGCACTCGGCTTGAATACAGGTGATTGCATTTTCCGTTAAAAGGCAAAGGTTTTAAATCAATGTATACATGCGTGTCCACGCAAATAAACCAAAACGTCCGGCTTTTCTTAATTAAAATACTGTTTATAATTCAATAATATGAAAACGTACTTAAAAGAAACTAAAATATGTTGTTAAATATGTAGGTACATTGTAATAACAATATAATATATAATGTATATTGCCTTACTTAAACAGAACATTATAAAATATTAATCAAAACTAAGGCGCATTCCATTTAATTACGATTACTTTTTCGTCGAAAAGCTTGTACTTAAGAAGAAAATAGTCTTCCGGCAAAACAGCACGCTACTTTTAATTAAAATAAACGCTTTTCTGAGAAAAGGTATTCTTTTCGTTGAACATGATAAAAACCAAAAGTTATTAAACTTTTCATTTAATGCAATCTCTTTTCTTAGTGTATAAAAGAACTTTTATAAAAAAAAAACATTTTTGCCATCTCTACCTAACATTGCGACTTAACACTCCTTGCTTGTATATCCTGCAAAATTAGTTATATGCTACTTGGCAGTAAAAATCAAGCAAAATTGTTTACAGGCAGGATCAATCTACAAATGAACAACTTTATAAAAGCTGAGTTTATCTTGGGTTCTTATATTTTTTAAAATTATTAGTACCTTTATAAAATGTTTGTCTTAATGTCCATGTGTTCAGGTGCTATCAGAGAATATTAGTTTAAGTTAGGTTCAGGCATAGATGTTTCTTTGAGAAAAATATTGTTTTATTATTCAAGATACACTGAAAGATTAAGAGGTCACTAGCATTGTTGCGATTATTTTTTTTTAATTCTTTTGTATGTGTACGTAAATTCTTTTTTTGCATTAGAAATGTCAGAAGAAAATAAACTATTATTATTGTCATGAGAGTAGATACTAAATTAATAAAATTATGTAAAAAATAGCAAAAATCATATGAACGAAGATATAGCCCAAAGATTCAACTTTTGGAGAAACAATTAAACTTCAATTAAAAGTTTAGTAAAGTTACTAAAGCCGAACTAGAAAGATCTAAAAACAAAATTGATAAAGAATCAAAGTGACCAAACATTTCTATGCATTTTTGAAAACAGGAGTTGTGATTTCAATTGAACAAAAGGAGTTCGTAGAGTCTCTTAACATTTTAACAAAACCATAGCAAACATCAAAGGAAAAAACAAGAATAAAATAGTTTAGTGCAATTTGTGGTGAGGGATCTAGAAGAAGATAAAGAAGTTTGCAATAAAATAAAAGTTGACCCATTGCACTACAAAAGTTATTTGTCAAAAAACATTTATAGTGTGATACGCTTCTTGGTGTTAATTTCTTCGTATATTAATCTCTAAAGTTTAATAATACAGGCCTTCATCCTCGTTTTAAAAGTATTTACTTGATTCCATGCTTCATCCCAACTCGGTATATAATTTGTGAAATGCGCACAAAGACCCAAAGCTAAGCTAGAATTGTGCATTAAACAGAAACCGTGTGACAGCTATGCAATAAATCTCTTCCAAAATTTGAATTTAATCAATTCATGCGGTAACGGATGCATAAACTTACGCAAGCGAATACCTAATTCCTGCCGGCCTTCCTGTACTGCCAGCAATTTAGATGTCCCCTAAATATTACGGGGAATTTGTGGAAAACAGCCCTGACCAATTTGCTCGATTAAAATTACAAATGCTTAATACCTCCAAAATACTGAAGGAGACGAGCTTGTTAGGCGTTAAGTAAGAGCGGTTCTTTTTATATCTAGAAAAGAAGGCGTTTATCGTTTCACCGTTTAAATCCATTAGCTGAAAATAACGAAACGCCAACCTAAACTGGTAATGCGGGTTACTACTGTATCATTATGTTATTAATAGTCAGGCGATGAAGCCTTATTTTGGAAGCCATTATGTAAGGGTTTACTGTGCTTTTATCAGCATTCATTGGGCGTAGTCTCCTAAGAGCTTTTGCACAAAAGACAGCCAGTCTTATTGAGACTGAAGCAGGGTAACTGCCAATACAAGAGAATAAACAAATTTTAATGAGCGTGGTTAAATATGGAAATATGTATATAGAATTTCTTTCAAAAAAACAGCGCTGCGAGGAATTATTTTCTTTTTTTCTCGTTTAGAACATATATATACGAGCGCCAATTAACGTGTTCACCATTAAAATCTCGTAAATGGCAAGAGTTGCAAAGCAGGTTAAATAAGACGAAATGACCGTAAGGTCAAGGTCTACTTTTCTAAAAAGAAAACGTTAAAAAATGGAAGGCTGCGTACTAGTGACGCATACATTAGCGTGTGTAATTTTTTTTCACGTACTACTAAAGATATGTTCGCTATATCTACTTCGTACGATATACACCTTTGGCGTACGCGGGTATGTACACTGACCGACAAAATTAATGTTGTTGTTCACAACGAATTTGCGTCTTCTCCTATCTGATTTTGATATAATTGCCAAGTGTTTTACACGTAGGTATCCCAATAAACCTCCTGTCTACATAAGCCGATGGCAGCCGAACGCGCGTGAGCAGTTTTGATAGTCACTGCGCTGTAGACAACGACATTAATTTTGTCGGTCAGTGTACATATTGCTGTGAACTGATTGTCCAAGCATATAAGTTTAAAGAAATGAAAAATGACAAAATTAATTTAGCTAGCTCAGCAAATATGATTTAAAAGGGCGCAAGAGATTCTTAATCTCAGATAACTTTCATGAAAATAATAGTGGCGTTTGTAAAATTTGATTTCTTTAAAATCCCCAAAATTGAAATGTTGATTCAAAAAATAAAAGAACTGTAATTTTAAAATGATATTTACAATCATTAAATTTATTGTTTAAAAAGAAAAAAGAAAAAAAAACCATTTAATTAGCAACAACAGGGGAAAAAACCTTAAGACTGAAGGTCTTGGATTAAAATAACCCCTTCGGGAAATTAAAATTAAAAAGGACAATGCAAATCCTTTAGCAAACAAAATGGTAGATTTGTTCCAGAAGATAAATCTCCAATCACACAAAAAATATCCACGCGGTCACGAAATTTAAACCAAACTATAATTTACACGTGGAGAAACAAAATATAATTTAAATTGAAATTTAATTTTAACAGCACATAGCTTCTCTTCACCTTAACTGTGGATTAACAATAAAATACAATCAGCAAAAAGAAAACGGAAAATTTAAACTCTTTAAACTAAAAACACGAAATCTTCTAGAACATTTTACAATAATTACTGATCTAAATTCAAAATGCGTACACAATTAACAAAACAGCAATAATTAAATAAAGAGTCTTTGATGATGAATTAATATCAAATTAAACGAACAAAGATTTAAAATTAAATGAGATTACCTACATGGTAGCAAGCAAAATGAAAACATGTACTTACACGGCCGCCATCATTCAAAGAACTGAGTGCCTCAAAGGGATAACATCGTACATATAAAAATTTACAACATCTGCGTGCGATGAAGCCGCAACGCATCGCAAAGAAAATACTAGCATATAAACTATATACAAATACTGTACACGCAAAATGTACAAATAAATGAATTAACTTTTACACAACTAACAATAAAATACTCAAACAAAACTATTAAATTCTTTCTTAAAATTAAATAAAAATTAACCTTTGAGAGAATCCTCCCGCAGCGCGGACAAAAATTGATCTCTAATATCACTGAATTTACAATCCCAGACTGCCGGACCACAGCAATATGTATACTATCCTCCAGAAATAAGTAATATAAGACGTAATCTGTTTCATTTAGTTTCATAGTAGTACTAAAACTTTTGTATATACCATTACCATATAATCGCCATTTCATTGGCTAGAAATAAATTTTGACCCCCAACCAACTGCATATTTCGCCCAAAATATATCGTTATTCCCCCGCAGTAACAAATCTGTTTGAGTTAACCAAGTACCGATGTCGTCTCAACAATGTGAAAGTAATTGAACCAATCCAACACTTTTACAAAGTTGAACTATATATTAGTGTGTTAAGACCATACTAAACTAAATAATTTGTTTGAATATATTAAACTTTCTAACCAAATATTTTGTTGCAGTCAATAGTGTACTTTTTGCATATATTTGAAACAACAAACGGCATGCCTGTTGCAAAAAAAATATGCTTCACAAAATATATTTGGTTGGTTTAAATATATCGATTTTTCAGTGTAGGCGACATTTTTAAAGAACAAAATTTGAACATCTGCTTCACCTGGCCTAACGCACTGAGAAATCTTTTAGGTAATACGAAACATAAACCTCGTCCTAATGAAAGATCTGCCATTTACAATATCGGTCATAGGGATTGTGATAAATTTACATTTGACAAACGAAGTGTGCGATCGAAACTAGGTTTACGGAACACATAGCAAGTTGTCGCTATGGGAGACTTGAATCATTCAGCGTTGCGCAACCTATAAACGATACCGGACATAGAATTGCTATAGAAAATCTTGAATTAATGAAAATTATACAATCACCGAAAGAGTTATACGCATATGAAATCATATGTATGGAAAAAAAAAACATTCAAATAACTTCTTGAATTTGTTAATTTATAGAGGCGGAAAGATTCACATTAGTCGCTGATTTTTTGGTATTTCAAAGGGTCAAGTAGGCGCAGAGAAACACTTGAAAAAGAGAAACACTTGTTTCCTTTTTAGAGGGAGATAGCGGTCCATGTTTCGGTAACAGGTCTTTTTTTTTATTTTTACTTAATTCATTGGAGCCGGCAGTAGGGCTGCGAAGGAAGAGTGCATCATTGCCAATCTTGGGAGTCAAGCAGCAATATGCGGTACTGGTTGGATGGTTGGATGGTTGGGTGACCATTCGGAAAACACTTCTCAGCGGCTCGGTGTATTCCGGCGCCTAAGCCAACGGCCTTCAAGGCCTGTAGTGCTGTGAAGTATTATTATTATAATTCATTCGATCTTGGGTCCCACGTGTTTCCGAAACAATTCCTCCGAATTAATAAAATCTCATGTAGCGCAGAGTGATCGGATGTTCGTATGTCTTCATGTAGTACTGTTTATGTTTATAAGATCAATAACCAGTATATTTTAAGCATATTAACTATGTTAAATTCTCGAATAATGTGATTCTCTGTCTGTCCCTCTCAATACACAAATGAAATCGTTGTTTTAAATAAATGATTTTAGGTTTGATAACAAATATCTATATATCACTAAGGGCAACGGAATTATAAACCACTTCTAAATATTATTTTTCACTTACAATAACGTATTCCCTTATTAGCGAATATTCATGTATTTATCATTTGTATTTCTGCATTTTATGATTTTTTTTTGCATATCCTTACTTGCAAATTAGTAATTCTTTTAATATCAACTATACATATAAATATTCTTATAGTAGGTTTACTAGGGTCGCGTATCTACAACTTTTTTTGCAAACGAAAATTCTCATGTAACAATTTTCACTAGAATTTGCAATTTTCTTCCACCTTAACTTTCTCGGTATATCGAAGACTCTCAGAAGCACCGACGTTGCGTGTAGGGATGTTGACAAACGTGTCAAACTTACCCAACCAATTTATTACTGACGGTGTAAATATCATATATATTATTAGATAGATCAGGTATCGTTTACTCAAGAATTTTCGATACATCTTTTTTCTAAGAACTACATAAGCATCACCAGTTCGCAGCATAGCATAACAGAATACCGTAAATTATATGTGAAAATTGCATAATATTTTTAAGCAAAATATTCATTAATCTATGATATAATGCGTCGAACTTACTAAAATTCACTGCTGAAAATAAATCGGCTACAACCGGAAAATAGTTTATAGGATATTTTGGCAAAACGCGATATAAAGGGGCGGTTCCAGTTGTGATATGAAAGCACTCAATGCTTTTATCTGGGATAGTCGATATATCTATGATACATTCAATCTGCATACTTGGAAAGTAATTTTTGCTTTATGTTTGTACGGCTTATATTTCATTGCATCAAACAATAAACGATAGATCGCCTAGTTGCTTTTCCTGCAATGACTTTTCTTCTGGATGTGTTTGCGTATTTGAAACTATTGATTCCGCGACCAGAATACTGAAACAATAAAGTAGAGCTAAAGAATAGACCACAGTTACTAACATCGAAATGGAGCAGCTGGTTTTCAAGTAGAACAGGTGCATTTTAGGAAAATCCAGATTAAACGCGGAGGAAATGAAACATCGAACTGAATGCATTTTATTGAAGCATTTGCTTTGCACAGACATTAGAAAAGGAGGCAAATGTGAATTCGGATATATGAGCTGTCAAAACTTACCCCGAAGAAGTAATTGTTTGCTGCAAATAGTCGAAGTACGTGTTTTCTATGTCATGAGGAAATCAAGACAATTAATAAAAGAAATTGATGTTAAAAAAAAGAGGTAGGAAATTAAAGCAGTGGTAGCAGTTATAGTATTTTAAGTAAACCATACTAATGCCTTATTCCTCTGAAATATTAACTCTCGAATTTAGTGAATATCGATTGGTCTCCGCGTTAGACATAATCAAAAAAGCGTTGTCTTAAACTGAAACGTAGACTTTCGCAGTCGTTATCCATATTATACACTACTTCCGGGTTGGAACAGCATCCTGGAACTGCTTCTGGTCGACGTTTCGTCCTCTTCAATTGCAAGAGAACAGCTTCAGAGGTGCTGCTACTGTTGATGTTCCCTTGTTCGTTTCCAAGAAATTATCATACAGTTCTAAAATATGAAAGAATATATTGTCCAATAAAAGCTAATTAGTCCTATATGCGGTGAGTTTTTTTTAACTCTGAACAAACAATCTTAATATCAGTGGCGGCTCGTGAATCATGAAAGAGGGAAGGCACAAAATAAAAATTGATAAACAAATTAAATTTTATTATTATTTTTATATTTATTTTATTATTATTTATATTTATTTTACTTCCTAATTCTTTCATTACTATACTATAGGATGAAATTGTTTTGGCTACTAGTTTCTACATATGGTAGTAATTGTCTTCGTCAGGCCTCAGCTTGATCCCATAATAGTCAACGGATTAAAAAACTTAGTAAACAGTGTATTAAAATTGGATTATAAGTATATGATTCGCTGACCGGGCATCGCAGGAAAAGCAATGCTCACGGCCGCAACAGTCAACTATCATGGGATCATGTTGAGGCCTGAAGAAGACAATTACTAAAATATGTCGAAACTAGTAGCCAAATCTTATAGTAAATTAATAAAAGAATTAGGAAGTACAGTTTCGAATTTATTTTGCAAAATTTTATATACATAATTAACCGGCGCAAAATATGACCATTCCTTTTGACACCTTCGTTGCACTTAATTTTATGTCGCAAATAAGCACTGTCTAACTGTTCACGTATGTCCACTTTTGCCTAGAACACTAAAATCCACGAATGCATTCATGTGAGAAACGGAATTTTCGTATTTCTTTGCGATATGCTTTAAATCATTTAACCCTTGTTTATTCCACGCACTAACCTCTTTCTTAAAAATTAAGCAGATAAAGCAAAATAACCTATTTGTTAGTGAACATGTGCACATCCATTCATATTTTTTATATATATATTTATTAAATTGTCTATTGTAAGTTCGAGTTTTACTTGTGGAAGTGTAGTTTATTTGAAGATCACGAATAGACTTTCCTTTCTTCTTAATTAAAAGTGTTTTCTCAAATGAGAGCGGGTTTTTTTTTAAAGATTTTGCACTCAATTAACTTCCATTATCAATAACAAACGTCACTTCAAGCCTTTAAAATCACTCATGCGCGGTACGCGTCGAAAACGATGCTGTCACAGTGAATGCAAGACGTTAACTGGAGACACGAGATTGCGTGCCCCAAAGCGACCGTATAAGTGCCTATGGCGAAGATAAGCGGAGCTGTCCGATTCATACTCGAAATAGGTATATCGGAAATAGTGCCCCAGAACATAGTTTTGTGCGTTCGCATATGCGCTAGTGTCTGTGGTGCGGAAGGAAACTTTGATACGGTAAGAAGGATTGTTAGAATCAAAGAAACATATACGCCACCAGGCAGGGTTCATGACCTATTATTGTAATCACCATACTAGCAAGAGCATATAATGACGTATTGCCCCATTATGGAAAACATGACAACTTCCATTTCAGAACTCGTTACATAAATGGCTACTAGATTTTTTTAGCACCGGAATGGGGAAACCGATAATTTCTTTCCTTAAATAATTATTTTTTTCCTACCTTTAGACACTGTTTGACATTTTAGAGAAGGGAACCATCAAAAAGATTTCAAATAGGGATTCTTTTTAACGATAGAATCTACTTGGATGACGATTTCTTTTTAAATAAGTGAATGTACTTTTTTTCTCTGTTCAGAGAGGATTAAACATGGATGCTCACTCTTTTTTTTTGTAAAGAAAATTATAGAAAAAAAACCTCGCCCTCTCCTTACTTTTTAGGCTGACGAAGGATTGTGCTAAAGAACTGTAACATTTGTTGAGTTTTAAGGAAACGAAAGAGGAATTAAGGAATAGACATTATCACCAACTTTTGAAAATTGTAACGTGAAATTCTTGACGCTAGGTTAATAGAATATGAGTTAGTGTTTAGGTTGTTTCCATCGTCTATTAGGCAGAGACCACACCGAAGTAATGCGACACGAATACGAAAAGCCATACAAACAGTATTGCGTGTCGTATCACTCCGGTGTGAACTGTGCCTTATAATTTTTAAATCCGACATTTCGGCAGTGTTTCGGATTTAACCAATCCAACAGACAATGGAAACAACCCAAACACTAACAAAAAATGCTTTTGAAAAGCGATATAACACCATCAGGGTCTTGTACCATTATAATGGGAACAGCGCTTTTTACTCCCATATATACGTACATACCTGCACCTAGCACAGCTAAATCCACAACACATGCAACCTGTACCTGTACCTCTATTACATACGGCATTAAAATATACGATCGCGAAGCCCTAAATACCCTCGTGCCGTAGATATCTATTCCCGTTACACTTTTATACGCAAACCACTTCGACCCGTGTATCATATTTATGCTTCTTACGGTATGGATTGGGGTCGCGGTCGTAATTTTCAACGCTCGGACCTTCCTAAGCGTCGAGATTAATGTCTTTAGGAAGGCCAGACGTCATCGCGTCACATGTACCTAATATTTTACGCAAAATTGCGACTAATAACGCAAAATTGCCGGGTGATTTATTTTGCGTGTCCGCCTTTTCTGCGAGGAAACTACTTTTCCAATTTGCGCCCGCTCGGGAAAATAATAACGGTTAGTTCGTATGCGTGGGAATAATATAATTAATGATCGTTGTCACAATTAAAACCGTAATTCTATTAATGTCGCCAGGCACCCGGCGAATAATGCGTGATTTAGCACGTTTTTATTTCGGCCTGGTAACTCGTCTGAATTGCCTTCTTTTTGGAGGCAGTAGTTAACGTGATTTTAATTTATATTTACTAGGTTGCCTTCGAAACTCTATATAAAAAAAGGAACTTACACCCTCACTTGCGTGCAGACTTAACTGATTTATATTAACCATTTTTACTAAGAATCACAAGGTCCTTTTTCATTCTTTCTCTACGTAACAAAAAGTATAACACAAAATTGAATAAAAAATGTAGGTAAGTAATTTAACCATAAACTTTTTCAGATGCTTTTTCGGCACTGCAATCAACACCACAAAGTACAGTTTAGCTCTAAAAAATTAATTTAGTGCCTCTTTCACACAGAAGAGGCAGAAAATATGTACACTGCCCGACTTATTTAATGTCTTCGTCTGCAGCGCAGTGACTATCAAAACTACTCAGTTCCAGCTAAATGATTTATTGGGGTATACAGTTGTAAAACGCTTCGCAATTACGCAAATCAGGTATATATAAGATTATTTAATCTTTGGATATTAAATAATCTTAGATCCACCTGATTTGAAACCTTTAATATTGTTGTTCGAACGCAGTTTGAATGGAAATATCTGTTTTACAGCTTGAGAATAAGTGACTTTTAAAACTAAAACTCTAATTTTATGTCTAAAAATAATCAAGTTTGATGATTTACAGGGCAATTGTATTAACGAAAATTTTGATAAACTACATAAATTACTATCACATTACTACGAATATAGCTTTTCTTGCAATTTTAATAGGCAAATTATAAATTCATTAATTCGTTATATGCATTTCAATCTGTGGCAATTATAAAACTCCGGCGCTTACAACAATTAGTAAGAATCCTCTCTGTAATCCAACGAGTCAAATTTTGCTGAATAACGAGCTCATATACTTACATGGTGAAGCAATAAATTTTTCACCATCATCCGATGCAGAAGAAGACATTAATACAAACATTGCTATCCAGAGCCGAAACCATCAGTGACGAACAACATCTTACCAGTGAAAAGATACATTTGGAGAAAGCACTAAAGAAGAATGGTTACACTGCCATCGACATAAGGAGAGCCACTAAGAAGAAGACAATACTGGAGACAACTACAGAACCACGAAGAGGGATGGCGTGTTTACCTTACATAGCAGGAGTCACCGAAAAAGTAGGCCGAATTTTTGAAGAACGTAACGTACAAGTACGCTTCGGGACTGCAACGTCGATCCAGCAGTATTTACCGACCGCAAAGGATAAGATACCCAAGGGGCGCACAGAAGGTATCTACAAGATAACATGCCAATGCGGACAGTGCTACGTCGGACAAACAGGAAGAGCCATCGACATAAGAATAAAAGAACACGAGAGGGACGCAAGATTAAGAAGGACCGAGCAATCAGCGGTGGCAGAACACATGCACGACACCGAACACAAAATGGATTTCAAGAATGTAAAAGTAATAACTACCATCAAGAACTACGGGAAAGACTCATCAGGGAAGCCATAGAAATAGAGAAGAATAAAACCGTTAACAGAGAAGAAGGGTACCACCTTAGCAACACGTGGAAGAGCCTACTACGAACCGTCACGGTCAATGGAGCGGAAACTACACGGTTGGATGCACCAGGGGCGTATATAAGAAAAATGTCGGACCATGGAGAATGCATGAAGAAGCTGTCAGTATGAACAGCGAAACGTCGAGCGAAGGTTTTGACACACGGCGAAACCCCCAAGAAGCTGTTAGTTATAGTTACACCGGCCGTGAAAGCCTACGCAGTGTTATCATATTCCTAGTGTTCCTAATTTCAGAATTAGAAATACTTGCAACACAAAATTATTAATAAAATTAGAACAAGTATAATTAAATATGAATACAGTTTAAAAATTTTATAAATTTTTGAATGGATTAATTCAAATATTTTTATTTTCGTAAAGATAACAACATGAGTGATATATGATTTTGTTTTGCAGATTCATGTATTTTTTTCTATTATATTTTTCTTTTATTCGTGGACGAGATTAATAAGAGGCCTATTTGACTTGTATTTAAATTTAAATTAAATTTAAATAGGCCTCTTATTAATCTCGTCCACGAATAAAAGTAAAACATATGGTACAGGCCAAGAAGAAAAATAGCAATATATATATATATATATATATAAAAGTGAGGAATTTATAATTTCGCTATTAAAATTTTGAAAAAGTACTTTATTTTCAGTAATATGATAATTGAGGTACTTTATTGTAATAAAATTATTGTTTATTACAATTAGGGTATAAATCCCGTCATTTAACCAAATCGCTTTAAAAAGATTATTGTATGACACTATGCATAAATAATTACAAGTACGATTAAAGAAATATGGAAGGGTGGGAATATTCTGTGATATAAAGGCAGCTAGTAATAGTGGGGAAACGCCAGTTGCAATATTATTTTGTTTATTAGATTTTAGATTGTTTATATTTGGAATTAGCATCTTTACTTAAATAAATAATATAACCAGGCCAAATATAGTTTTTATTTTCTTATGAGTAGCAATTTTACAGCGTTACTCACACGTAGGTGGGGTCTTGCAATAGTAAATATTAATAATTAAATATTATTGAAATCTCTATTTAAAAAATATAATTAATAAACGCTTACAATAGTTAATTTTGTTTTATGAAGTCTTCTTCTGTTGCTTGCTATTTCCTAAATTTTTAAAACGATTAATACACAGGATTTACTAAGAATTCCAAACTTTATTTATTTCTATGTGAGTTTAAATTTTAAGAGTCAACGGAGTCCAAGTTATGAAAGAAATATTTCAATCTAAAGCAGGTTCAAACTGCAATAATCAAGGTTTACTTGTGATATTAAATATTCCAATTTTTCTATCTAATTTGCATAATTGCGGAAAGTTTTACAACTGTATACTCCAATAAATCATTTACCTGAAACAACCGACGCCTGCCGAACGCGCACCTGTCCAAATGGTAAGTGATTTTGATAGTTGCACTGCTGTAGACGACATTAAATAAGTCGGGCAGTGTACTTTCAAGTGTTGTAAAACACTGCATAGTGAATCTAAATGTCACGAAAGAGGAAAAAACATTTTATGTTGTTAATTAATGATTATATCGAATTGCGAATAGTCTTAAGAATGAAAAAATACATTTGGACATTTATTCAGGAGGAAACTAGCACATTCCTTTAGTAATATACGCATGTACAGTCGCCGACATTATTGTTTAGCATTCGAACGAATGGCTCGACGTTTTGATGGTGCTAAATATTAATGTCGATGACTATACGTGGCGGAAACTATTAGTTCTACCGATCTCTAGTTCAAAAATTCAGACTGCGATTCAATTCAATACGATAGAGACAATAAGTTTCATCTAAGGCTTCCCTTAAATGAAACTTATGCTCTATAATTCTAAATAGTTCAATGTAATAACAATATCATGGCAATTTATTTTATTTATTTATTCACTAAGTTACTTTTGCAGATTTTAAATTTCCTTTTTTGATCTGATCTTAAATCCTGACTACGTTATATAGTATAAAAAAAAAATTAAGAAAAATAAAAACATCTAAAAGCTAACGGAATTCACTTTAGTTTCAGTTTTCTATACCTTTTCAAAGCTTTTGGCAAAAAAAGCACATCCTAAGTTGTAAACAATGTGTTTTTGCAAACAAATATAAAATAGATAAGGGATTTACTAAGGTAAATTGCCATAAAAAAAAACTTCACGAAGGGATTTCCACAGCATCCAAGAAAGATTGTTCCAGAAGCGACATTTTACGTAGGAGATGGATTACTTTTATGTACAGTGAAAATCATATCGCCCAGTACGATATTGAATATGCAGATTGAATTTTTGTTTGCGGTAAAACACACACACGCATTTTATGAGAAAAATAAGAAATGCCGCCCTAAAAAACATATTTCCACCGTTTCATCCGTAGGACATCTTTTCATAGAGGATTTACGCCTACTATCTAAATAAAAATGAGGAATTCACAATAACAGATCGTTGCGAGGAGAAATATTTCTTAAGAAAAAAAAAAGAAACGCATTGAGTATTCTTGTTATACTAACGGTATATCAGTTACTTTCTGATTAGTCCGTTCAGCCTTACGGTTTGGCGACATTAAATATTTCAAGAACTAATAAGCCTGTACCAGCCAGCCAAAAGTGCCGGTTCCTTCGCAATAAAAAGAAAAGAATGACCTAGAAACAAGGGCGAGATTAAATTTCGCTGTCGATGTGTCTCAGTTTCTTGGCGCAAGTGCAGTAAAAACCGTTGGAAATACAAACCGTTTTAATTTATCGTTTCTACGCCGAACGCAAATTTTGTTTTTGTCGGGTAAGATGCCGAGATAATTCGGTCTTGAAAAGAGATATCGGTACTGTTAGTTTGGATTCAAATGAAAGATTTGCAGTGTGGTGGAATTTCCTATGTAGAATAGATAATACCATCTGAGGGCTAAAGTAAAGAACAGAAGGAATCTATTTTAAAGGCATTCACAACAAGGTTCTAGACTAAAGGAACAAGTAATTCAAATGTGAGGCGTGTACTCAGTTGCCTATTCTACAGGCGAATTATGAATTTGTTAAAGATAGTTATTTAAAATGAATAATATTAGCATTAGGTGCTAAATATTGCTTTATTATAATGTAAACTTTATTTTATATGTTAATTCAAACTGACCTGGTATTTTTTTTATGTTTGTTATATTTTGCTCGGAGAGATGTTTCAGTCTTCGGGGTGTTTTTATTTTAACGTTTGGCGTATTCCCCTCAAACTATAGAAAATAACGGTATTTTAATGTCAGTTAGCTTTATCTTTCAAAATTCAGATTGGTCGACCTGTGTGATAACAATCGAAGGCTGTTGACTGTTGAATATGATTTGAATGCTCATTCTGTTGGAGGCTACCAGACACGACGGTTGTCTTAATTTTCCTATAACGTTTTTATGCCACAATTTTAAAAATTTATCAAAGTTCCAAGAAGTATTAACTAAAAAAGTATCGATATAACTCCTGTTTATCTAATCCTTATCGAATACCTGCAATTTGCCAAGAAAATATCCTATAAAAATATCCTACGAAGATCTCCCGGCCAGATTGCCTTTCCATGCCATTGACCGAGACCGGGGGCCCGTCTAACCGAACCTACATCCAGTTCCAGAGTTTGTCAGGCGTCGTGTCCTTTTCAAGTTAGTATTCCTTAAAATCACCTCACCTAAAACAGAACGGAATTAAATCAGTTCCCTTTCAATTTTAATCAGAAACTTATATTTTTGTGTAATTTATTTCACCATACGATAATTTGGGGTTAAGTGTATAAGAACCGCCATTTAGTTTAGTTATTTTAGTAAATTTTATATGTAAGGGTTGTATAAAAATATCACCGAGTTGATCTCTGATAAAATAGCTATCTTTAACAAATATCGATAATTATAGATAATCGTTTGCTTTAAAATTTTAGTATTTGCCGTTTACGGGTAGATGGCGCCGTTATTTATTTGAATTTTAATTTATTATATGACGTTTCCATAACCTCATTTAGTCTTTAAAAAATGCCAGGAGAGTTTGAAGACGTGTTTTTGTATTAAAGATTTTTCTTATATAGTATTTTTTCTGATTCCAATTTACGTACCTTGTGATCATAGAGTCTCAATTGTTGAGGAAACATAGCATTTGGGTAAATAAATAAAGATTTAAGCTTGTTTTGGTTTGAAACGATTATTTTATTTGTACAGTAAGTGTTTTACATCGATTTTCGGTAATTACTTATTTCAAATTTTAATAAACCGAGAAGGGGCTTTGAGGGTGCGCCCGTTAGGTGCACCTGCCTATTCGTTAATAAGCGTCCGGAGTACGATTCTGACAGACGATCTGGTCCCCTTTGAAGCGTCCCGTGCCACCTAGCAGGTAGGAAGTCACTTTCCACAGTGTTCTTTCACTTACTTAGAGAGGTCGCTGGGTGTATTGAAACCACTATTTTAATTAATTTGATTTTATTGAAAAAAAAAGAAAAAATAAATCGTAAACGGACAAGCTAAATAAAAATAATATAAATTGAATATAATTATAAATTAGTATTGAACTATAAAAAAATAAAATTTTGAAATCCCGGGCATTGTGTTCTGAAAAACAGAGCAATATATATGGTTCATCATTCCAACGATCAAAAGTCCAATTTCTGTACAGAGTGCTACAACAGATTATTGTTATCGGGTTCAACACACAGAAAAACCCGTTTATTTGCAGCAACAATAGTTATTTGTATCACTAGGCCAGAAACTACAGTTTTGCGAGTATGAGTACGGTTTGTGGGACGAGGCGGTAGCCGAGGCCCACAAGTACGAATACTCGCAAAAGAGTTTCTGGCCGTGTCATACACAATGTTTTTTCGGCCGACAAATCTTAATTTTGAATTGAACATAGAAAGAAAATTTTGACACTAGGGAGTTGACAGTACAAGTTGGCACACATGTCACATACCTTAGCATTTTGACGTTTTTCGAGAATAAATCTTTTTCTGTAATTTTCCTTCTAGTTTAATATCTATTTATCAATAATAAGTGCAATGAAGACACCAGTTCATCTTAGCATGGTTGAACAGTAGCTGAATGACAATATAGTACACATCTGTCATGTGAATCTAGTGTGGCCAACCTTTAGTGCCATTTTTGCCTGCCTAGGCATGAAAACAGTAGTTTTCCTGCTGCTTTTAAGTACTCCAAAATGAGTGTTTCTGGACGGAGACGCAAAAAATATATTTTATCAAAAAAAATTCGCTAGTTTAACAACAAAAATATTTCGTCTAAAAGTTTAATCATTTCAACCAAATAGTAGAGATTTGTAACCACAGCTTCACTTTGTTTGTTGTTTCAAGGAAATACTTAAGGCGTTCAATGGTCTCTACTTAATTGTTGAGGATAACTTCATTGAATCGCTATAACACATATTTTTGGTCAAAGCAACAAAATATTTTTTGGAGAGCCAATCAAGAACATTCCCGCTAGAAAAAAACTCATTCTCGACGACTTGCATTGCGCATGCATTGTCAATTTGGTGTTGGTGGCGGCATTAGTATACTTCATTTACTATAACAGACGTCATTACTTTGCAATTTCGGGCCATGCAATATCATATTATTAAAATTACCAACTAACATATAACTTTTTTTATGTTCAATTAAAGATACTATCTTGGTGTCCACTGTTTTTTAAATTTCATGCTTGTCACATCATCCCAACGAATTCCCTCCAATTTCGTTATTGCTGTAAACTGTTAAAGGGTTATATTCTGCGTTTTCAGTAATATGTGGGAATTTGCGATTGCACCTGGTATATATTTATTTCTAATAAGATCTCATTTCAACTAAACCATGCCGAAACCATTGTGTAAATAATCAAGGGAGTTAATAGTTTGTTAATCGTGTATTTCGACGCAGAACGCGACAACAACGTGCCATTACTCCCGTTAACTTTCGTGTGAAAAGTATGTATAAACAGTATTTCATTTTTAGAGAGTGCTCTAAACATTCATGTTGCAACCATAAGCAAAATTTCTTCCATGAGCAAACAAGGAATTACTTCCACTAACCCAAAATGAAAGTGCCTACGGCTGTGTACTGGCTGAATTAAATGAAAATGTAAAATGAATTTAAGAAGGAAAAAAGAAAAATTAAATTAGCTAGCGCAAGAGATAAGATTTTTTTTTAAATTGAACAAAAGAACAATTAACCTCAGAGTTACACTTGCGAATTAAAACTCGAATCTAACCACGAAAAGTAAATGTGAGTGAATGAAATCTGACTTACTTAAATATCCGAAAAATTGAAAAGGTTTAAAATAAAAAAAAACGACGTTAATTAACAATCAAATTTATTTCAACAACGGGTTAAATTACAGATTGTGCAGAAAAAAACCATGAACTGAAGGTTCTGGCCTAAAATAGAAACTGCACTTGACTCTAAATTAAAATAGGACAATGCTATTTCCTATGCAAAGCAAAAGTTTTGTTTGTTCAGGAAGATAATTCTAAATATATCAATTTCAATTCAAGTGGTTTCAAATTAAAATAAATTAAGCCTGGACAATTTCTAGAAATTTACTAAAATGTAAAACTAAAAGCAAAAACAAAGCTTCTACTCACCCAAACGAGGTGATTGATAATTAAAAAGGAAACAGCAAAATTGAAAACGGAAAAATTAACTCTTTAAACTATAATGAGAGAATAAAAACTAAAATGTATCTTCCTAAACAAAAATAATAAATGATCTTATATCTATAATGTGCACACTTCAATATATTAACAATTATTACAAAATGAATTCCTTGATTGGCTATATAAAAGACAATAAATGCGAAATTAACAATATCACAATGAAATACAAAATGGCAACAAAGATATACAAAAATACGTCTACTCACGTCAATAATCGAACAAGGAAGTCCTTAACAAAATTCTACAACTGTTTTTCTTACAAAAATCCCTCTCTCAAAATCGTACAATGCAGTCGTATAACAATTCAAGGACAACATTCAATAGAGTCCGCATTAAAAAACATAAGCAAACACTAGACAAATAAATGAATGGAAATAATTTAAAAAAACTTCACTAATTAATTAAATCATACAATAAACTCTTTAACTAAAATTTATACAAAACAAAATTAAAAATTGTGAAAAATTCTCGGTAAATTGATACAGCAGATCGGAAAAATAATAAACAACCAAAAAAATGCAACCTGAAATACACTCAGTTGTCTAACCACAGCAGTACGTACTGCTGTGTACTGATGGTACCAGCATAAATGCAAAATGAAAAGTAAAAAAAAAATGAAAATTTACTAGCTCAGCGGATAAAAATAAAGGGCGCAAAAGAGGACTTAACCTCAGGGTTATTCTCACAATTGAACTAATCATGAACAATAAAATGTGGGTGAAAGTAATCAAAAATAAAAGAACTGAAATTTTGAATGACATTAACAATCATTAAATTTATTTTTATAAAAAAAAAAGAAAAAAAAACATTTAAATACAATTATGCAGAAATAAAACCATGAATTTAAGATTCTGGCCAAAAACAAAAACAGCATTAGACTCTACAATTACTAGAGGACAAGTCAAATTCCTCTAAACAAAGCAAAAGACAAATTTGTTCTAGAAGAAAATCCTATTCTACAAAAAAAATCCACGTGGTTTCAAAATTCAAACACACTAAATTAATTTAAACGTGGACAAAACAAGTGTATTAATATTGAAATTTAATCACAAGCACAAAGCTTCTTTTTACCTACACCGAGGTGATTAACTAAGAAAAACTAATTTGAAAACTAAGAAACGGAAAAATAAACTCTTTAAACTAAAAAAACAGTATCTTCTAGAACAATATATAATAACTGATCTTACATCCGACTTGTGTACACAATAAAATACAACAGCAATTATTAATTAAAGAGTTCCTTGAAGGATGAGAAAATTTCAAATAAAACGAATTACATTTTAAATAAAAATGAAATTACCAAAAATGGCAGCAAAGAAAATAAATAACATGTACTTACTCCGCAAAGAAACTACCTTTTAGGGGCCCAAACATCGCATACATATATCAATTTACAATTGCGTGCCAAAGCAGCGCATGAATCGCAAAGAAAATAAAAACTAGAAAATTACAATGAACTATATACAATACAGGTAAACGCAAAATGTACAACTGAATGAATTTAAATTTAAACAGAACAATTAAAATAATTCCAACAATCAAATCAATTAACAAAACTCTTATCCAAAAATAAAACATTAATTTCTGAGAGAATTTGCCCGACACATTGACAAAGATTGATCTCTATTAATAAAATAACACTGAATTTACAAACCCCGGGGTGCCAGACCACAGCAGTACGAAATAAATGTTGTAAAAATTGATTACTCTAGTCATTATCAATGTGGTATTAGAAGCACAATTTATGACATGCACAAAAGCAGTGAGTATATACAAATATTGTTTACAGATGTGGTTCTTTCACATACAATTTTCAAAGCGATATGTTGCTTTGAAAAGTGCTCTGAAAGAAAAGGACATTTTCTATGGTTGAAACACATCGTTGTGGAAAATATTATTATTATTAATGTTCTCAAAGAAAAGGAAGTACAGTAAGAAATTAACAAATTAATGAATTTCTGCTTTTAACTGTAATAATTAGGAGGAATTTTTCCCAAGAAAAATTTTGGCGTCCTGCCAGCCTTTCAAGATCTAATATCGACGTATGTTCCGTTAAACGCTCCGCTCGAATTCGCATTCTGTACTAGCTTAATTGGTAAAGCGCTCGTGCGACAAACGAGGGGATGCAAGTTCGAATGCTGCGTGACGAGAAATTTTTTTCTTGGAGAAATTCCTCCTAATTATTACAGTTGAAAGCAGAAATTCATTAATTTGTTAATAACCAATATAGCTTATCTATGACGTAATCAAAATTTTATCTGTAAAACTGAAGTTTCTTTATGTGTTGACGTTTTGTCACTAACAACATAGCGTCAACGTCATCAATCACTTGCAACGATTCTTATCGTGAAAATAGTAGGTATATGCGTATAAGATAAGCTTTCTGAATTCCTGAACCAGATTAGTTGTTTTGTTTCTATATGGGAAATACCTATTCGTGATGTACCTAGTGAATTTGATTTCCACGAATTGAATACTGTTTTCGAAAGTAAATGAATGAACTAATACATGCAAAAGTTGCTACATAGCTTATAGGTATATCTTATTTTGTTATATTTGAATGGTTATAAAAAAAGAAAAAATATGATTACACACATTATGATTTCTAAAACTATTGCAAAAACTGAGCAACGAAACGTTATAAAAAATTTAAAATAATGAAAATTTATTTAGTTTTTATTTAAATATAAGACCTATCTTCCAAAAAGATTATTTAAGATTAAATAGCTAAGAAGAGTAAAATAAACAAAGAAAAAAAAAGGGAAATTTATTGTTTATTATTTTTTTTTAACTGAAGGCATGTCAGTTACAAATACTAGATACTTGAAAACTATTTCTTAACAATCATTAAATACTAGTTTTACTTTTTTTCCCCTATTTTACGACGCATTAATTATAAAACTGGAGTATAGTGAGATAAAGTAATAAAATCGCTCACAATTACTACGGCAACTTTTCGTGTCGAGCTCCGTATAAATTTAAATTAAAACATTTTATGTGAACTAATGCAGAAAGTTGGGAGATCCCGCCTGGTAATCTCTAGTTTTCTCCGGCCCTACAAACATTAAACAAAATACGTAGGTAATTACATTCATCTACGGAACAACTTCAATTTAGCCCTTTGTAAAATAATTTCGTCATTTCGCGCCGGGCGCCTGGAAACGAACGCGAAAAGCTCCAGACGACCACAACGCCATTAAGTGCGGTCGAAAACTACTACCTCGGTCGGTGAAATAATTATAAATTCACAGCTGTAGTCTACTACCGGCAGTGTAGATGATTTGTTGAGATATAAAAGGCTTTGCAATTGCGTGCTGATTAATAAAGGGCCTTTTTTTGCGATATATTCGCTGTTGAACTCGTAATTTTTGTGTAAAAAGTAATTTATTCGTCTGTTTTGTGCTGCTTGGGGATAATTATGTGGTTAAGCGCCGTGCAGTACTTGACAAATTTATCTAATTTGAATGCTGCCTTCTGACTATATAGAGACATTTATTAGCATTCGACATTTTCATATAAAAAAATAATGTTGGAACCGGCGGCCCTGAGATATAACGATTTCGGTCTTTTCAAAACGGTTATTTGGAAGCATTATTTTCAATAACAGTTATTTAGAATCGAAATTCCTGAAAATTTCGGGTGCGATTACCGTGTTAATAGCAGTTCATTTTCAGTTATATATCGATTATTTTCGGTTCTACACTGCTTTGTTTTCACATCATCTATTATAGTGAATTTTGATTGATCTTTTAGTTTGCCCAATGTATACTTGATTACAATCTTTAGATGGTATTTTATTGATTTCCTGATTTTCCTAAAATAATTTTAAGACTATTGTTTGAAATAGAAGCAATTCCTAAGTTGAATTTAGAGAAAATCATTAGTTGGCCTTTTGGTTAGTTTGGGATAAGTGACATATTTCTTACTCTTTTTGTCGTTAATTTCTATAATGAATTTAACTTTTCTAAACCAAACCAAACGTGTAAACCCAAAATACCTGCAACCTACAGAAAAATGTATAAATTTACAAGCCAAGAAATATGTTAGAAACCAATAATATCCTGTGTGACAATAATATATTACATAACAGAAACAGTCAGAACACACATCTACTGTTGATAGACCCTTTTAAAATCAATTCTACGTAACGTATCGAACACCACACAGATGCCTACTGCGCTACGATAACTGATGTTTATACATATCTATGTATGTATGTATATGACAATAATATATTACATAACAGAAACAGTCGGAACACACATCTACTCTTGATAGACACTTTTAAAATCAATTCTACGTAACGTATCAACACCACACAGATGCCTACTGCACTACGATAACTGATGTTTATACATACCTATGTATGTATGTATGTACAAAAAGCTCTGAGTCGTTCTATGCCACTGCGTATTGAAAATATTCATCGTATAAAATATGAGATGCTTCGCCCCTACTCATTATTAATGAATTTGATTTAAACGCCAACATTTGACTCTATATTCTGCTGTGTAGAACCTCATTTTACAATATTATTACAATAACTTGCATAATGTTAGCAGATATTATCTTGCTGAATGGATTTTAATTAATTTTAATGAGTAAAATCTTAATAGCTTTTTGCTAAATTATCAACTAATTTAAATTTTACCATATATTATTAACGAAATCATTTGATGTTTCCAGTTAAGTAAATACAACAGTAGCAGGACTCAAAGATTATCGATTAGCATTGCGATTGTGGTAAAATTTACACGAAATACCGATTTTAGATAGAATCGCTTGAAACTGTAGACTGTGATTTGAAAGCGAGAGTACATGACCACAGAATAAAGTAGTGATGGGTTTAATCGAATGACGGAAACGGTATCATTTCGATTATTGACGATAATGGATCAAGTTTCAGTTCGAAGGAATTTATATTTTTTTACAGTGTAGTTATTGTATTTAAATTTAGATTAATAATGCTTTTATATGTATTTGCAACACATATGTCAACAAAACGACAGGGAAAATTGCTGGGAATTCGGTTTTGTTAAAAATTGACGTGTACGCATGGTTGCATACTCATTGTAGAGTTAATATTTTAAGATTGTTAATTTATTGTAGTAATTTATTTTTTAAAATTCAAAAAGTGTTTTTTTTAATGATATACACATAAAGGTAGGTACCTTTATTTTATGATGAAAGTAAGGTGCTTCCATAATTTTGCAATAATTAATTATTTCAATTTAGTTTAAACATTTCATAGTTCCACTTGATCACATGGACATTTTCATGTATTAAATATCCTGTATTTCCCTCATATTGGTGAAATTAACGGACTTTTCTGAGGCAGTTTACAGCCCTTGCGAAGACAATCGCTATCGGTGTCTGTTAGAGAATCTCAATTCCAAAGCATTAACTAACCAACTTCCGTGAGAGACGGACGCGGGACTTGTCTAAGTTATTTTATAAAATTTAACGGCTATTTTGATCAAATCCTATTTATTCCAAATTTCAACCTACAAATTATAGTTAAGTTTAAACAAAGTTTATCATGTTAATTTTTACCCACATTTTTCTGATATGTTCCTGTCCGTAATTAAAAGTACGAGAGCCCTCATTCGATGCCCTGAGCAGACTTGCCAGCTCTAATGCCTGCCGAGTTACCCTGTCCAAAGGTATTCTGCGCTCATATCAACCTAGAAATAAACGCATTATTTTAATTCTAAGCTAAATTTTAATATACTTATAAGAAATTTTATTTTAATATGTTCTAGGCATTTTGTACATTTTACTAGTTAATATGTATTTACGACACGCGTTTCTACATAATAATCGGTAGATATACGTCATGATATAAATTAAATAATAAGCATTCCAACTTATTACAAAGATAGAAAGAGAGATATTAATTAAGTAATCGGTAGTAGCACAACAGTTTGTTCGAGCAAAGGCCGTCAAGACATTCGTTTACTGCCAATCGATATTTGGAAAAAAAATATTCGAAGAAGTTATTGAATCGGGAAGTAGCAACCTCTCCCTCCCTCTCCCTTCCCCCACCACTCAAGTTTGATAGATTTATAGGAGTAGAAAGGTTAACATTTGTCGCTAATTCTTGGTATTTCAGAAGGATCAAGTAGGCATAGAAAAAGCACTTGTACATATGTTTCCCTTTAGAGGAAGATAGCTATGCTTGTGTAGGTGGTTTTCGGTTGATAATAGGAACCCACATATTCCCGAAACAATTATTTCGAATTACTAAAATGTCATATGGGGCGCAGTAATCAGATAATTCTTGTGTATATTTCGATAATAGTTTGAAACAAAATAACGTAAGAACATGATAGACTGTTCTCAAAAAGGGACCCCTGGATGACAATAGATAAATCAACTGTTGTCGTTTCTCGTTATTCTGTGACACAACATCCTACCCTAGGGCTGCTCGCTTTATTTATGAGAAACTAAATAAACAATTCATACAAAGGTGCGTCCACACGCTCGGAATTCGCCGAACTCCGAGCACTAGTTTGGCGAACTCCTAGTCGTGTGGACGGGCAGTTCGGAGTTTGGCGAACTAGTCGGCAAACTGTTTTGCCTATTCCCGATCTGCATTGGAAAATGGCGCACGTCAACGTGTACGAATGTTCGGCTAGACGGAGTTCGTGCACCCGTCCACACATTCGGGAAGGTATTTAGAGTGAGAGGGAAAGCTGTTGACAGCTGTCTAGTGAGCTCGTCTCTTACAAGTCATACTATTATACCTACAGTTTTTAATAACTGTTACATATGAGAACGGGTAACAGATACAAATTTATTTACTGAAACTACTATGTCGTATGCTGAAAATGACAGCTTTGTCAAAGATAATAAACAATTCAACGAGTTTTTTTTTGACATTGATATGAGTGTAATTTTAGTATTCATTATTACATTAAATTGATGCATTTCAAGTAAATTAAAGATCTCAAGTTTTATAAAAATTAATCTTTAAAACTAATGTGTAGATAAAGTAATTAAATAATTGCAATGTTATCCTAAATATTAAAAAGCTTACCACTCTTTCCATAATTCATCAAATTTCTTGAATTTTACTAAAGAGGGTCGAAATGTATATTGTTATGTGATGATCTGGTTTAAATGCGTATATGATTTTTTGTCTATAAAGAGGCAAATAAATTAAAAAATTAAATGATATATAATCATTTAAAAGAAACCACCCTCCTTCCTCACGGCCCTCAATTTGAAGCGATAAAGAATCCATACATCTCCAATGGACCATGTTTGTGCAAAAACATATTCGCCTCATTGTAAATATTACTCATACAGATGTATGATACTCGTAGATAATTGGATAAAAAATGGCGAACAAATTTGAGCCAAAAATATTTCTTTGATTAACCTATAATTTTTACGACGAACGTTTCAATAATAGCAATCACGTTGGTCATAAAAATTATAGAAGGTTAATAAAACTACTTTTTTTGTTTCGAGTTTGTTCGCCATTATATACCCAATTACCCATACATTCATCATCGTAATCTTGGAAAATAACAGAAATTAAATAATAGCATAAGTAATTGTAGTTGTCAATATTTTCATAACCTAATGATTGAATTACTGATGTCCGTGATTCATATTGAGTTTCTGTCATGCTTAACCAAAATGACAGAACTTCAAATATTTATGATTTGCCGGGTTTCCAACCAAAAAAGAGTTTCATTTATGCAGTGACAGCAATGGATCATAACCAGTCAGCATTTCTGTACTAACACCAACCTAATTCAAGAAATTACTCAATGTTACCACACTAAACTCTCATACCGAACGTTCGGCGTTTTCCCGTATCTGCTCGGAGTTCGGCAAACCCCGAATCGTGTGGACGCACCTTGAACCGTACCCCACCTAAAGGTACTACACGATGCTACCTATTCCAAATCCTATATGGATTCCATAACAATTGCAATGCGCCTACTCTAATTAAATAGTTTCCCTATGATTATTAATAATAATAACAGAAATATAAGAAATCGGTTAACTATCAGTTGTTATTTTGTTTGCGCCCGTGGAACGATTTAAGTTATCTCCCAGCATTCATGGTGGAGCAAGGAAAACCACGACAAAACCTTACTCTGAGAGCAGAACCTGGAAAGCAGCCCCAGGTGCTGATAACCAGCAAATTATTATTATTATTCATAACTGTTTCAATTAGAGCCAATATATAACACTTTGAAATAGTTACTTTTGGAACCTTTTAAAGCCCTGTCATTATTTACAGTGGACATCATGAATGTTTGTAGTTACGTCATATTTGTTTCAGACAGCGTCTGAAACAAATTCAGGCACACCAACATTGTTTGCAATGAACTGTACGAAATGACAATTGTCAAATTTAATGAGGTTACACGTAGTTTTAATAGATTTCTTTTATAACTGAAAGGATTGGTTCAGTTTTTAGTCAACGTTGCAGTTTAAAAACAATCATGAGTAATGCAACTAATAGGATTCTAAATTTTGAACTTTTCTATTGACAATGCTTTCGTGATCAGGTTAAGCTTATTATTAAATGGGTTCTCAATGAAATAATGTATTACCGCAATAATGTAGTTTCCAAACCCATACCAAAAACCTATTTGCAAATCAAAATGTAGAAAATATTCAAGCAACGTAAAAGTATTTAGTTTAATATACGTTACCAATGATTAATTAAACGAAAGATGATGGTTTTATTTTATGTAGCAAATATAATTTCTATACAATGGTATATACAAAACATAATATGCAGTAAATTAAATCAAACGGAGGGACTCTTAAAACTTCATGCCCATGTGCTCGAAGTAATTCGTCAATAACATAAACCTTCTCTTTCCTATGTCTGTTGGTTATTTCCAGAAGTTCGCTCTTATTCATCATATTTTCATAAAAAATGTTATTGTTATTTAGCCACGTAATAATGTTTCCTTCGGTCCAACTTTGATTTGGCAACTTCTCAATTAGAACACAATGATACGAAGCATTGTCCATTAAAATTATTGATGGTTCTTCTAAATTAGGAATTAGTTGCGTTTCAACCCACTTTGTAAATAAATCACTGTTCATATCCCCGTGGTAATCACCCGTATTTGATTTTGATGTAAATATCAAGCTTGCATTTTGTACAAAGCCACTTCCTGCATGTAACACGATATATCGTTTACCATAATAACCTTTGGGTTTTCTGACACTCCTTATATCGTCATCCTGCCACGATCTTGTTTGACTTCCCTTTGAAAATATCCAGGTTTTTTTCTAGAAATACAATATCTCTCTTTAAAGGTGATGTCAATGTTTCGTTGTACTTCCTTAAAAAGGAAAATCGTAGTGCAGAAATGTCATTCTTCTCCATAAGAGCTCTGCAGTTATCATCTTTTTTAAACTTAAACTTAAAGATGCAGTAAACGTTGTAGTGAGGAAACGCTGGTATGTAAAATATCTCTGTGTTCCAACATTTCTTGTAACGCTTTTACTGTTACATGCTTTTCTATAGAAATATATTAAATTGGAACTGAAATTTAATTGCATAAATGTACTTACTGTCATTGTACATCTCATAAATTACTTTACGCACATCCCTCTTTTATTTCTGTGCAGATGTAGTTTCCTTCTTGCGGTTTATGTTGTAGACGGTAGCCATAGAAATGCCCAAAGTATTCGCAACTCTCTACAATTTGTATGTCAGTTTTAATTTAATAATAACCAATTGTAATTTACCTCATGGACCGCGTCAACGGATATTAAAGGACTTCCATTTCGTTTTTCCTCCTCGAAATACACTAGTAAACGACTGACCAACTCTTGGCAACAAGAACTAAGTCGTTTACCGGGCATCTTGAACTGTAACCTAAAAAAATGTTTTAAGTCTTTGTATGTTTCTTTAACACCTCTAAACTTACCACAAACTAAACGATTTACTTCACTATAGCTCTGAAAAGAACTTTTGAGACAAGAAATTATAGAAGTAAATAAAAATTCAAAACTGAAGAAGGGAAATAAACAGTAAAAACGAGTGAAAAGCAGATATCAAATGTCAACGGAGCGGTAAAATGAATTAAAATTTCGTGGTTGCATGCACTGTGGTAAACATTATGCAAGCTCTTATTTACGCATTACTCGACCGTATTCTATCTCACTTCAACTAGTTTGTTGATACTTAATAAAATATGGACGTATAGCTTAAGTAGCTACGACTTATATTATATACTTCTATCTCGCTTGTGTATATTAATGCTTCCAATTTTTTGAAACTACGCTTGTCTTTACTTTACCGACCTGTTAATACATTCATGATTTCCACTTTATGTTCTGTACTATTATGGAGCTTCTTCATCAGACCCTAAAGCATCTTCTTTAGGATAACCAAAAACCAGAGCGTTGATAAACATTTTGTTTGAGTGGAGTATAGCTCCAAGATGATCTACGCACCGTTTGCTCATTCTGTATCCGAAGAAATTCCTTATTTGAGGACACGCACTTATGAAGTAGGAACCTTTCTCACTACAATTTTTATCGCATCTTACGAATAGGATTTCGCAAATCTAACTTTCTGTCGGTCAACGAGAACTTATCCTATTACAGACGTACCCTGCGATATTGAGGTCGGGTTAAGCCTCAAATTTCATTTCCCCCCATCAACCTCACGAGCACTAGTAGGAATCGATTTAAACTTGGCAATGGGAAATGCTATCGGAATGGAAAACATATCGGAAACGTATGGGCTGATTATTAGGCGGACTTTCCCCACGTTATTGGATGGGAAACCGTAGAGAATTAAGTCTACCCACACTTCTTGTACTATACGTATGAATGTTATCGCGGCGGTGGCGTGGTGAGAGACGTGCCGCGACTATCGCCCAAACTTCAAACTGATAGTTTCCCGTTACTGGCGCGATTTCCATCGGAGAACCTTCGGCGAATTACGTCGACTAGGTCATTTCGTCTCCTAGGTGTTCGCGGACCCCGGCGTAAGATCCGTGAAAATCGCTGCAATTGCATTATTCAGATACGTCGGTTCTCTCGCCCGCTCGCCGTCCGAATTACTCGCGGAAAGTTTTAAGGGGTTTTTAAGCGTGAAAAAATTAAATTGCCACAGGAAGGCGTCGACCGGCGAACGGGTCTCCTATCCGGAAGACGTGGACTTTAAACGTAATGGGATCCATCGAAACGGACGGAAAACTTGGATTAACCGGAGCAATTTTAAATATAAAAAGGACTTGCAGTAATCGCTCAAGAAGAGTTTTATTAAATCTCGCTTAGAATATTGACTTAGCATGGTGCATTTCGAATCTAATAAGTCATCTACCACTTTGTAGAAGATAGAACAGACGCAAAAGCTTCTTACCGATATTTTTTAATAAAATCTTGGAAATAAGTTACTTCCATTCGTTCAAAGTCGACGCGAAATATATTGGGTGAAAATTTAGAAGTTTCTCCAAAACCTGTGTTTTTTTTTACTGTTTCTTTTTAACAGAACTAAATTTCACTAGAAATACTTTACAATGGATAGAAACAGACATCAAAAATAGAACTGTCGCTTAAATTGAGAAATAGTATCTGAGTGCTATGCCATAGATTATGGTGTACCGCAGGGCTCGGTATTAGGTCCGTTTTTTCTTTCCAATGCTTTTTAACAATTTTTACGATTAGAAAACAAACAAAATCCAATTCCTATCAGCATCTGGTAAACAATGGGCACACAGGGAATAATGAAAAAAATATAAAATTAATTTATATAATATGTGATAAAAGTCTAAAATTAAAATTACTTGAAGCATACACAATAGAAAAATATAAAGAAAACAACAATGCAATATTATTAAACGAACAATTAGAGTATAGTACGCCACCTATCTTCACATATCTAAATAACCACAACAACACACATACATGCACAAACATAACAATCATTTAATGTAATTTTCGTCATAAAAAACAATTTATTAAACAAAATCCATCCACACTTTACATTATATTTTATCATACTCATTACATTGAAATATAAAATATTTCAAATTAAATTCATATCCTATTTTAACAAATACGTACATCTCAACAAACACACAGATACATTTATAAACGTTCACATACACATAATGCACCCACACTCAAATAGAACAAAAAATTATTTACATTAAAGACATTTCACAAAACGGAACACAATTTTATTCTAGTCCGTTTTCACATACAACTTAATCAGTCATATTTTAACAAATTTTAACATGTTTCTATTTTGTTTTTGTGCATTTTCTCATTTTATTTTATTTGTTTTATTGTAAGTGTTTGTAATTACTTCTGCTATATATGACGTAGCTTCTAAATTCTTTTTGACGTATGTAAGTATAAAAAAAAAATTAATCTCTAATTAGTTAAATACTATAATTCTGCAATTTCACATTAGTGTGTCCATGGCATAAGCCGAAACTGCTCGACAACAATTTTTAATAATAAAAGAATTGGAAAGAACATATTTTCTGGTTTATTACTGATTTACATTATGTATATTTTGGAACACACCGAACTCGAGACAGTGGACATTAGTCATGGCTATAGCGCCAGACATAGTGACTTGTTTCGATATGAAAAACATAATAAGTTACCTACACATATAAGAACTCTTTCCTCAAGAAGTCTATTCAAAAAGAAATTAAAAATCTGCTTAATTAAATCTAGGGCGGCGGTGTTTCTAACTGCCCAATGAATAATATTTGTCTAACGTAATTATTCAATATATATTTGTATTTATTCATCATTGTATTGTTTGTTTATTTATACGTTAGCTGACTTGTCCTATGTCATTTATGATTGCAGGATTAGTAAAATATTTATTTATTTCTATTTAATACTAGCATAAGCTTATCGAAGAAGGATCAGGAGGAAGTTGATTATCATAATAATAATAATTTCTTTTATTCAATGTAATTATATCATTACACGAAGCGTCAGTAAGTAAATAATAGGTTACTGGCAACTACAAATTAAAACAAAATGCTCAAATAATTAAATTCTAAGTTTTTACAATTTTATTAATTGCTTCATCAGAAAGTTTCTGTAAATTAACAAGTAAGCAAGTATAAAATAAGAGAATAGAAAACTTAAAGTTGTTGGTGTAATTGATATTAAACAACACAACATCCGTTTTTAAATACATACTCTACAAAAAATACCAGTTAATAACAATTTAAAACTTTGACAATATAAGGCACGGCACAAACACAACACAAGGACAGACAAGTCCGCCAAAATTCCAGACAAAGTTAGTAAGGCCTGTTGACAAGCACAAAAGGCACTAGATGACAAAGGAGCCAAACAATACAGGGCGATCAACATATTCTGGGCGATCGAAAAGAAAAGTACCACTAACAATAAGTGACAGTGGTAGAACGAAAGAAACTATGTAAATATTTATTTTTTATGTAAAACATCAGATATTTCAAATAAATAAGAATAAATATTGTATGTATGTAGATGAAGGGTAGTAGTACACTTGAATGCGACGCAATCTCTGCCTTTGCGTGTCAAATTGAAATGAAACAGGTTTTATCGCTTTATGCTTGCGTTGTACGTCAAAATGTAATAGGTCGTTAATCTATAAATAATAAATAGTAAAAAAAAAGCTTCTTTCATCGATTCAAATAATCTCTCTCAGGTCGTGCGGTTCTATGAGTACTTGAAATTATAGTACGACCCTGTATACTAAAAGAAATTTATTTCACCTTTACAATACTTTATTTGAAAACAACGAAGACAGAACAACATGCAAATAAAAACATTACACACAAATAATTATTAATTGGTGGCAAAGAAATAATGAATGCGGTCCCCTTGTCTATTATTGACTAAATTGAAATTATTAGTTTTAAATAAAATCGTCTGGAAAATGGCTCGATGTTACTACGTAGTCGTACCCTCTGGAAGCTGTATTCGGCTCTCTAGATCGAGAAATTACCAGCATACGCCGGCACAATACAGCAGCAAATACGGCTAATAATACGCAATCTAAATATTATTGTAAGACTTCTGCCTCGGGGAGTTTATTCCTTTGCACAATGGGCGCTCTACAATCATGGGACTACCATCAGCTCGCTACGCGATGCACTTTGAATAATATGTATATATAACTGTGTTGTGGGCAGCACCTAATGGCGGGTCCTACTCCAATCGTTCTCCAGCCGAACGGCAGGTCCACTTGCTTTGGACGCTGGCTGACGACTTCCTTTGTTCGCTTATATACCTACGCTCTCCCATGCGCTTCCCTCGGTTGTCCGCTAGTCGTTGCGCTGTCCTCATGACCGCGGGAAATACCTTCATTTGTTCATTCCTTTTTTGACGTCGCTTACATCACCGCACACGTTGCGAGTGCCAACGAATGAAGAACAAAGGCTACAGGTATTGGGCGTTTGCTAAAGGCCGAAGTAAAAATATTTGGAAAATAACTGGAAAGTTATAAAAACCTTACCAGTTATCTTACAATAATTTTAACTTCAACCTTGTGGTAATGTAGTTTTTTCGGGTGCATGCCACTTCCGCGGCCATCAAGAATTTTCCCATTTCTGCGCCCATATTACTACCGGCATTTATCAAAGGCGCTGAAATGGGACACTTAAACAATTAGGCGCGAAAGTAATTAGAATTAATACCAATTAATTGCAGGCGCGGAAATAGGAGGCAGGGAAGTGGCAAGACATTCTTTTTTCAAATAAAAAATGTTCAATTGGAGGAGGGAACTAAACAGTCAGCAGATGCCCCTACGATATTGTTAATTATAAATGTATTGTAAATTATTCAGCGAGTAATCGACAAAAATTTTTTTTTACTACTAAGGGACAATACAGAAAAGAGAAATTGCTCAACGAAAAAGTTTATGTTAGATATCATTCTAACGAGAAAAGATTCATTCGAGCAAGTGCAACTCCTACAGCCTTACATATTGCATCTTCGAATAGCAATACCTATATTAAAAAACGCCTTCATGTTATACTAGTTTCCGCAGTGAACAAAACTTACATATTCTACCGGCTCTGTTTGCGTTATCATATAATTAATCGCGATGTTTTAATCAAACAAGCTACCTACCACAAAAAAAGACTAAATATAACAGTGAGGTACAAAAAACAAAGCGTACTGAATAGAAAGAATAGGTAAACAAAAGTAAATACGCAATATGTGACTGTAAGTAATTAAGTTTTTGGTTCTGCTTCTCTGCCTTACCGGAACAAATTATGTAAGGGGAAATGAATGAGTCTGCATTGTCAGGTTAATTTTTTTCATGCTATTCTTTTGTAATAAACACAGACAAACTATACGTATACTTGTTTTTTTTTTGTATAAGCTGATATTATACATGGTGCTAGGCAGTCCTCTTTTAAAATTATAAGGGTAGAAAGTATAATAGGAATGAAGGTTGATTTTAAAATAAACACAAAATTAAAAAGAAATTGATATCACTATAGAAAAATGAAGGATTTTAAATGTTTAATTGGAATATTACAAAAAACATGAACTGCACCGCTTTATCTCAACATAATTTAAATCATACCTTTAATTTTGAAAATGTCAAAGTATTAGAAACAGAAGTGAAACATTGGCATAAACACAATGCAGAAAGAAAACCAGGGTAGGTAATGTGGAAGGAATTGGGAACTTAGCCCCAAGATGACTCTCTGGTTATACACAAGGCTAATTAGACCCATGATAACATACGGAGCTATACAGTATGGTGGCCAAAGGTGCGACTGTGTGTTCCAAGCTGAGGTTGCTGCAATCCATCACTGTGTCCGAGAGATAGAAAGATGTACCGAGCCAGGTAAAAGCGTCGCTCTGACAGTCAGTCCACACTTAAAGCGATTAGCTCGGGCGTGAGAGGAAATGAGGTGGCAGACGAGCTGGCCAGCCGAGGTTCGAGAAGATCATTTGGTGGAGCTGGCCCTTCTTTCGGCACTACCAAATCGCAAATTAAAAATCCATCAATCAATGGATACATAATCAGTCTAGAGAGTGGTGGAAAAAATCACCGAGACAGAGACAAGCAAATGAGTGCCTTAAGGAACAGATGTCTGAATTTACTAGAGATCTACTGAATAAAGACAGGAAGACTGTCAAAATGATAGTAGGTCTGCTGACTGGTCACTGTATACTATATAAGCATATGTACAACATAGGCCTAGCAGATGACGCAACCTGCAGATTCTGCCAAGAGAAGGAAAAAGCACCAGTTCATGTGTTGTGCCAATATCAAGGTCCGGTGAGGATAAGGTTTGTAGTAGCTACACAAAGAACCCGCTCGCAAAAATGATAGGCATAATTAAGAGGGTAAAATTAGAGAGCGTCATCTAAGGAATAAAGGGATCACAATAGATCTGAAAAGGTCGCGATGAAGCAGTTCATAGGCCACCCCAATCCTAATCTAATCTAATCTAAGGTGCTTGAGAAAGAAGTAAAACTAAACTGCTTTCATAAAGAAACTTTAATTTAACCTTAAAAAAGAAGAAAGAAACTAGATTAAATAAAAGGTAAAGGTCAAACAAAAAAGAAAAAAAGGACTTCCTTGTTGGGGTTAGAAGTTTGTACAAAATTGAAATTTAAAAAAAAATATACTCACTCAAAAAATAAACTCACTCATGTACTCATTCAAAAGAAATATTCTCACCTTTAGTAACTAATTCATTTAAATAAGTTATTACCATGCTGTTACTAGAAATTACATCTGAATCTTTGTAAAACACCTGATGATGGCACAATAGCCGAAACACACAATACTATTAAAAGTATTAATTACAATTTTGTATTTCACCCAGCTCGAGAGAATATTGGCAAGCGCTGTGGCACAGAAAAAATATAGGATTTCCCTCAACATTATTTGATCTGTATTCTCAATTTAAAAAAAATGCGGTAGTAAGAATAAGGAACCCTTAAATACTTGTGTATTTGTCTTTCATAGGTAATTTTTATCAGGATATAAATTCATGTAAAATCAGGCATTTGTTCGATGCAAAATCACCCAATGTTTGTCTCATTAAAACAAGTGGCGGCTCGTTACATTATTAAGTGGCAGCCAAATCCACCTCTCCCCTCCCCATTTTATTAATTTTATTTTAAAGTTTTGATTCAATTTAGCTTAGCTTGCAGTAATTTATTACCTTATTTAATGCCAACTAAAATAATACCAACCCAAAAAAATTAATGTAGGCAAATTTAGAAGCACTTTAAAGTGAAAAATGTATTAAGTTCTTATCGGGAATACTTACCTACCCAAATATAAATACTAACGTATTTTCTTCAGAAGTGCATATATTTAGTTTTTAACTACACAAGTATTTTTGTGATTTTATATCGGCGAAAACATAACGATACAGAGCACATAAGTTATTTAAACGTAAATCTTCGAGTAAAATATAAATCTAAGCGTAAGCGGACGTATTTCTTACGAAGAATGAAAGAAACACAATTTTTATTGCTTATTTTATTTGTTTACTTAAGCAAATGGTTTGTTTTTTACTTAAAACACTATTATGATGAATTTTGCAGGAATAACTTCCTTATTATTTCATTTTGAAATACTATACTTATTAATTTGCGTGCAATGTCATTCTAAAGAAATACTACACGTATTACTATAATTAACAAATGCTCTTAAACTCAATTTTTATTGCGGGAAAATGTCTAATCCGAAGTCCATATGCGATGGCCATCTACATATGTTTCTACTTGCTTTAGATTTCCCTACCGTTTGAAATCGGAGCCGAATGTGGCTCCCCGATCGACATTTGTTTGTCTACATAAATAAATACAAAGCCTGCTTTGTTGCATCAAATCATGAAATCGCAACGTTCGTTTTGTATCTAAATGTGTGTATCTACGTGTATTTATCGGTATTTTCACCGAAATAAAAGCTTTTTAATGATTAATTTGTGATCTGCAATGGTGGCGCCATGGCCCCGTGGCTCTTTAAGAGGACCCACCACTGATTAAAGCAATCTTTCTAGCTGGAAGAGTTGCAATTTAAGCTCCTATAAATTTTAAAACTATTTATACCTAAAATTTATTATTAAATTTTATTCTAGCCCTTAAGCATGTAGTATTCTACTAACTTTCTACTATTAAAAATTTAAGCCCCGTTAAATGTAATTTCGACCATCTCACATGCACCTCAAATTTAATTTCGTCAGGATTACACTGAATAAACGCCACCTGCTTTCGGCGTGCCTTTAGTCTAGCAATTAACCAAGTACGCCCCGTTATGCGAAGAATCTGTACCACCGCTACTACAAATATTCACTAATTAACATATTTTCTAGTTATAAGCTAAAAAGGAAGTACAATGTGGGAACTGAGGCGCCTATATAGCAACATCGCATGTTCCATCGTATCGTCTAAATTTAATTTGGTACCGCTCTGTCTTCGACCATCGCGCTTCAGTGAACCGCGAATTTCTTTTATCGCGTCCATTTTAAGATTCATCCATGTAGATAGGTATAAAGCCAGAAATAAAATTCTGTACCGTTGAATGAATGGTAAATGACAGAGTTGTAGGCTGTAGCTATTTCCTTATTTTCTTTTCAGTATCTGGATGGTTGGTTTCGCGAACAAAATCGATATCACATATGCAAAATACTGGGTAACGTAAAATATGTTCTGATTGCAAACATTTTATTTATCGTTGATAAAGCAAAGAGCTCCAGGGTTTACATAAACTATTATTGGTATCGTACGTCACAATATATAATTACATAGATATACTATTTTAACGAACAAATAACACAATTATTCATTATTTATTAGCAATAAAGTTAAAATTACCTACATGTGGGCGTATATATACAAAATATGAAATATATTAGTATCAAGTTTAAAACAATGATGATATTTGACCACACTAGTGTTCACATATGCCTCATAATAATTAAACATGTAGTGTAATATATTGCAATTAAAATGCAATATATGCAATAATGAAATTAGTACCAAAGGTATAAAATCTATGTAACGACACAAAATGTAATTAAATTTCTCTGATCCTCTAAAGGGTGTGCTGGACCAGCTTAAGATCTTTCGAGATCCCGAAATGGCTTCTCAACAATGTGTTACCACGTTCAAGGTAGGTAAAAAAATTATTAAAAACCGCTAAGAAGATATAGACAGCCAATTGGCATCATCAAATTCAATACACGTTTAATTTCAGTTTATGTAAATATTGAATAACCGTTCATAATGTTCAAAATTGTTGTAAACATTTACATATAATATTAGCGTAATAAATGTATGAAATACAGTTTATCACTTATCACTAACTGATATATGATACACTGTATTTCAACGTTTTATATGAGGGATATTTTATAACTTATTATACTGGGTGTATATAAATTAAGAATAAACGTTTATTCATCGTTTAGAACTCGAATACTACACCATTTATTATTCGGTACACGATATTGTGTAGACATTAATAAATATTAAAATAATCAAATTTGCGGTATTCGTAAAACAAATGTTAATCTTAAATGTATAAATATAAAATATTTTACTTCAAAAATTAAAAAAAGAAAGCGCTTTCTAATAATCGCTTTCACACCTAATTCGTAATCACATAAATCATTCTATAGATATTACTCAAAGTCCAATCTTCCCCAAATAAGTCTTTAAAATCGTGAAATTTTAAAAATGAGAATCTAAAAATTTCTTTGCGGCACAAGTGATCGCATCTTGAATGTCCTCAGTTATTGTGAAGCAAAACTTACAATCACAAACTGCATACATAATTTAAAAATGATAAAAAAAAGTAAAGACTTTTTATGTTGTGTTCTCAAACAAAGGCAAAAGAATAACATTGCCATGAATAACAATTAAGGAGCTTTGTTTCAAAATGCATTAATTTTTTTTTTTGTTTTATGGAATTTTGAATGCATTTGCAACAATTTAAAGTTTTCACATTACATGTCTATTTGTTAACTCAGAAGAACTCGTTACATAATATGCAGTAAAACTCCATAATTTTTTCCAAATATTGTATGTGCGAAGAAAAATATACACAAAAACTGCATTTTGAATGGTAATGCACTAATAATTACGTTTTAATACTAAAATAAGACAAAATATTGCTCAAAATTTATTATTATACTTACAACAGAACGCAAATAGCGAACATTCTACTCCTAAATGTATTATAAGAAAAACATTAATGCAACAAACTACAGTCAAAGTGGTTCATCATCTTCTAGACAATCAGAAGTCTCATTTGCTTCAGCATTGTCTTCTTCATTACTGCAAGATACTAATACATCTACCAATTCTTTGTTAAACCTTAAATCTTCCAAATCTCGCCTGTATGTTATTTTGTCGTTAACAATAACAGTACAACGTATTTGCAATAATTTGTCAATGTCTTTCTTTTTTTTTGTTTTATTTGCTTTCTTAAGTTCTCTCCAGGAATTTTTCTATTACCATTACCCAGTATTACCATTTTCTTTGTGACTCACTCTTTGCAGCGTAATTACGAAAAATACTTCTGACTTTATTTTTATTCAGTAAGAAGCCGTTTTATACTAATGCTTTAATATTTTTTTTCAATGAAGTAGGCAAAGTTTTAAAATCGTACAAACTTTCCAATACTTTTATTTACCTTAATTTCCCGAAATCTCCCAATAATCTGACCAGAGCTTTCTTGCACATTTTTGTGGAACGGAATTTTTGTTTTGGCCAAAACAGCCGTTACAGAACAATCTCAACAGCATATAGTGTCCTTGGGGATGTGGCAGTCGACAGTTTATCATCACAAATGATGATAAACGATCGACGATTGGCCTGAAGATGTGGTCATGTATCAAATGCTGTTCCAGAAACCCTTGAGAAGGTTACAGAGTACTGTAGTAGTGATAACGTTGTATGTAAAATGTGTCAGAACAGAATGAAGCACCTGCTTCTGGAGTTCCAACCCTAGATTTAATTCTCTTCTAAATATCTCACAAGAAACAAATACTTTACTTTCAATTCAGTGTCAACTGAATTATTATGTGTTTTATGCATTTTTAAAATGTTTAACTCCGAAGATAGATATACTTACTTGTTAGGATTTTATTTTTCTTGCAGTAGTTAATAACTGTCTTTGTAACACATATAAAGCCGCAGTATTTTTTTTTGGTACACTCTTTGTTGTTGTCAATCATTTTTATCAAAAACGAACATTTTGCACTTTTTCGAATTTTTTTTTATACTTTCGTTCGCATTAGATGTGACAAATGAATATCTTTGTGTTGTTTACTGTAAATGTTTATGCGTGCTTCCGTAATATCCTATAAATAAATGTGCATTATGTTTGCATGGTCGATGAAAATTCTCCAGATTTGCTAAATGATCAGCATATTTAAAGAATTTGATAATTCTAAGATTATATTCAATAGTGTTTCACTATATAGATTACTATAGCACCATCTGTATTAAAAAAACTAAATTCTAGTGAAAAACTGTGTTTTGAAACAAAGCTTCTCAATTAATAAAACAGATAATTAGTTCTATTAGAGAGTGGTAGGCGTCATTTACAGCGTGAGGATGCAGTTTCAACTGAAACTGAATTCTCACGCTGTAAATGACATCTGTATTAAATTTTTTGGCCGAGAAAAATATCTGAAAATCTTAGTTAATTTCAAAAATAATACGGCAAGATGTAGATTGGTATCACTGCGTTTTAACAACTCAACTTAGCCTTAACTCTATATCAAGGTGAATACTTTGATGATGATTTTTCGTCAATAACAATCAAAACAGCAATAAAAATATCTGTAAATGTATTTTTTAAACAAAATTAAAGGATATCATGCATATTTTACATGAGAAGTACCTAATTGAGATACGAAAAAATGTCCTGCGCTTTATCGCACGCCCTAGTGCGGTAAAATGAACTTACCGGTGCATCAGCTGACAAGTAATGTATTTACAAATAACACGACCAAAAAATAAACATATCTAAATCTAGGAGACATAATTGCCAAGTTTTTTAATTAAGTGCTTTATGCAGGATATCCCACCGAACTGGTTCATTAGAACTTTTCGAACTTCTAGTACGAATTTGATTTTGAACTTAACGGTAGGAACTTTGGCATACTTCTGCCAGTGGTATGAAATAAATGTGAATGTTTTAAAAACTATCAGAAATAGGTATATTAAACCTTAATACTAATCTTACGCTGCATTCAATGCTGCACTGAAAAATACCACGTTCCTTTTGAAAAAAAAAGTTTTTTTAATTTCCAGATAGTTCGTAGTAGAAAATTCAAGAAATTCTAATAACCTGTATATTTAGGTACTCCAATGACTTGCTTTAATTATTTTTAAGAATTTCCACTATTGTCAATATATACTTGCTTCTTCAGCATATTCATAATTCTAAAATTTTGTTACGCACCAGGATTGTAGTACTTATTTGGGATATTCTATTTTTTAATTATAAATGTGTACCAGGCATTGTTTTTAAAGCATTCTTATTCAAATATTTGGTTCGATATTTATGTATCTAAAAATTTAATGTGTAAAGGAGAAAAGTATATAATAATAAATAATATTGGAGCAAAATATAGAAAGCTATTTATAAAGAGCACGTAAACTTATAAGCTTATACGACAAATAAGAATAAAACACATTATTAGTTCCTCGAAATAAATGCAAAGCAAACCCACATATAATCCAAATTAAATGAAATGAAAAACTATGGAGATCTAATCTCGAAATCTTTATTTGGTTAGCAACTAGTTACGGGCTAATCAGGGCAGAGATAATAATTACAATTGGAAAATCCCAAAAGTTGCTACAATTGTACGATATAGTAAATCCAGTATCATCAACACACAAAAAAAAACGCCGTGGAAAAGTTAAAATAAAACAAAATATCTGATCTTCTACTTATCGTCACAGAGAATCTATAAAATCGATACGCAAAAAACAGCGTCTAGACTTACGATTTGAAGAATCGTTACAAAGAAATTACAAAATTCAATTAAAACTTCTTTAAACCAAACGACGAAACCTGTCAACCATAGAAATAAATTTAAAATTGTCAACAGCTAGCGGTTCAAGTTAGCTAATTAGCTCACAAACTCAAATATCTGTAAATGTATCTATCCTATATATAGAAAAAATAAAAATGGAATCGTCCAGAGAAGGAGCTTTGTAATTAAAGTGTAATTGAGCCATTTTAATAGATTAGTGTGCTTTGAAATTCCCAATAATCGCCAAACACAACAACTGGTGTACAATAATAACAGCTTTAATTAACATTAGAAACTCATTCCAATATGGCACAATAAAAAATACACAATACTATGTAATCCTGAATTTTAATATAAGCCCTTTTAACTAGAACGCAATTTAATTTTAATTGAGCAACGTTGTTCAAAATTCTGATAAAATGAATATAGAGCTTTAGTTTTATCGGTTTATTATTTGCAGTAAATAAATATGTACACTCAGAAAAATACATGCATTGGTTTCATAAAATGTATTTATTATTTTACTTTGTTTGAACCAAGTACATATTCAGTAATTGTAACAAAGATTCGATTATAAAATCGATCATGTTAAAACATTAATGTTATTGCAACAAAAACTGATGTTGATTTGATGGAATTTTAAGTTAGATTGATAATTGGATTTATTTAGAAATACATCGAAAGAAAAAATGCTTTAAATAAAAAATATATTCAGAATAAGTAAAATAATTGTTTAGTTTTACAATAAATTTTTGAATATAAGCAAAGTACCAAAAAAAGTAATTGATGTTTCCTTGTCAAATAATAATTTTCAGTAGAATTTTACGGACAGTAAAGTTGGACTGTTGGATCAAGGAATAAAGGGTCCTTAATTTGAGAAGTATTGATCTCATTAATTTATTGTTTTCTGTATGTCACGTTTGCAAATTCTGCCTTACCGGTATACAATGATTTTCCGATAATTGCACCAAATCAACTTTTTACAACCATGTTTGAGTGATATAGCAGAGGCGCCATCTTTTCAATAATGGCTGTATCACATATACCTATTGAACGTAAGTTTCCTACCCATATATAGGAAACATGGCCATAATAATAATAGATCACAGAACCTGTGTACAAAAGTGTGGGCTAGGTTTGAAAAAAAGTAATTTGAAGTTAATAATTATTGTAAATTAATTACAGGTTAGCGTAATCCTTATTTCTTACTTAATATTCACTTTGTTAATTGAAGAGTACTTATTGTTTAAGTGAAATTAATGAGTTGTTTAAATTAATAAACTAGAAGTAACAAAATAATATAATCGCTTTTTATACCAATGATTTTTTTAATTTTCGCAATATTTCTAAAATAAACGAGATTTTATTAGTTTGAGGGTTTGTGTGTTGATTTCATTAACGAGAATACGTAAATCTCGAGGGATGTTGGCAATTGGTGTATATAATTAGTACTGCTATGTAGACAGACCGATGCCCGTTATAACATTAACTTTTTTGCTTCAGAAACAGCAATTCGTAAATTTTGAGGTATGTCCAAGATCTTGACAGAATGACGTCCTTCTTAAATATCGTTGATTTATCTATATGCTCCTCTCTAGCTTAATTGATAGAGCGTTCGGGCGGTAAACAAGATTATATAGGTTCGAATCCTGCGTGAGGAGAAAAATTCCTCTTAATTATTACAGTTATTAGCAGCAATACATTAATCTGTTAATTTTTTACTGTAAAAAGCTTGCAATCTTTGCAAATTTGTTTGATCTAAGAAACTACCAATGCTTCAACAATATGAAAGTAATTCAACCAATTTTTACAAAGTTGAACTATATCATTGTGATAAGACCATACTGAACTAAATAATTTGTTATATATGTTGTACTATATTAAACTTTCTAACCAAATATTTTGTTTCAGTCAATAGTGCACATTTTTTCCATATATTTGAAACAACAAAGGGCATGCTTGTTTCAAAGAAAATATGCTTAACAAAATATATTTGGTTGGTTTAAATATATCGGTTTTTCAGAGAAAATAATGTGACGTCATAACTAAAAATTTTGAAGGATTATTAAAAAATAGATTTCATATCCAAATCCCAAATAAAGAATTATATGAAAAATATCTGAACTATTTTTTGAAATTTGAAATAATAAGAAAGATATTTCGTATAATAAAAAATAAAAAAAAAATCATTTTTTTTTTAAATATCTTGAAAATGGTAGGATTGATTTAAAACCTCATTTTTTCGTATCTCCGCTACAAAGTACAGTTAGCTGTTATGTACAGCTCCTCCCACAAAAAGGTTAACAATCTGAATCGCGATTTTGATTATATATTCTCAGGTTGAACTATACATACAACTGCGTTTATTGGAGGTAATTTTATTCATGCCAGCCGAAAAGCTAGCCCACATACGTAATGTTTACTCGTATTTGATAAATTAATATTTTATGTCCGCTATTCATTTGGTAAATTGTCTATGAAAGCTGTTTTGACGAGCTTGATTTATTATTATTACTTTTCAAATAAGTGTATCCATTCAGTTTAAGGCGCAAAAAGTTTGCGGCAAAAAGCAGAAAAGGAAGTATTTGTGTTTATCTGATATTCGCCTCTTATAACATATGTATAAACATATTTTTCATCGAAACCTCACATAACTAAAATACATACATTTACGAACAAATGTCATTCGCATATTATTTCATAATAAAATTAATAAAACATTTCAATTAAAATTTCGCATAACTTTAATTTTTTTTATTATCTCTCAATACTTCCTAAATAGTCAGCTTTTCATTGCTTTTTTACAACATAATATTGAAAAATAAATTGGAATTAACTCTTGTCTGCGATTCGACGTTAATATTAGGTTTCTCTTATATTTTTTAATAGTGAAAAAAATAAAACACTGAATAGTTGAAATGAAAACAGTAAGTGTTGCAGAAATCAAGGCATCCTTACAAATCTGATGATGCCATCGGTAAATATGGGGACAATTTTGTGTTTCAGCCTGATAACTGTCCCGTGCATAAATCGCAAATTGTGCAAGAATGGATACGTTCCACAAACATTTATTTAACAAGTATTGACCTGACCTCTAAATAAGTCCTATTGAAAATGTTTGAGCTGCATTAAAGCAGAATATATATTTATACATATATAAAGACTTCACTCCAGAAAATGCAGATAAACTATGAGAGACTTCTAAGAAGTAATCGAAAATAATGGGAACTCGAGATATTGGATGTTTCAAAATTGAGGACATTAATGTATGCAAATGTTATTATTAGATAAAACAATAAAATAAATTTATAGTGAGAACATTTTGTTATTACAGTGTCACATGTGTATATGTACGATACGTTACTAGCAAAGTATGTCCTTGCATTTTCTATTGGAAACTATAAATTTATTTATATTCAAATTCACTTATTGCTAAATGTTAAAATTAAAAAATTACGAAAATGAAAGAAAGAAACTTGTCTATCCACTACATTCCATATTGGCCGTATATATGCGAAATAAGGTATTCTAATAAATCAATAAGAACATTCAGAAACAGAAAATCTATTTTACCAAGGAATACGTGAAAGTATTATTTCAAGGCGTGCTTGTTTATGTCTTGTTAACAAAAACTAAATTATAAAAGCAAGAAATCCTGTGTGGGATAAATACACAACGAATCATACATAACATCTGTTTACACCGATAAGCCGTAGTCGTAATAAAAGCTATAGTCCATCCTAAATGCGCTCGCCACATACATTTTCGCGTAGGTCGTTAACTTTTTTTTGGTAGGAACTGTACATCCAATTTGATCCGCCCTGTATAATGTATGTCCAACATGTCGTCCGGATTTACTTTTGTACTGCAGCCCATTTAAATGAAAACAACCCACGCTCTCAGCACTAATTTGCTCGCTACACACCCACAGTATATTTCGTGGAATGCATTACACTTCGTCGTCAACCAAACGAAAATTTTGATATATGTACACGGTATGATGTTGTATGTTTACTTCATTACATTTTAAGGAAATATTGCTTGCTGCTCCAGTGTTTTGAACGCATATAGTATATAACCAACCTAAGACATACCTACATTATTGATGTTGCTTATGATGAAATTAATATAGCCTGCTCATGCATAACAAGAAGACACTGTTAGAGTATTAATCTAAAAAAAAATCGATAAATCCAAGTAATTACCTTCCAATCCATTTACTTACCTAACTCAACAGTCTTACATGATTTTCATGATAACCTAACCTTTCATTTCAGCGATGTTCCTATGACAAACGTGGAGATACAGACATTAACCACAACAAGCATTATGTAAATTTATTGTTACCATTCGCCATGTGATTCGCGTACATGTTTGTGCTATCTATTTACTGTATTAGATATGCATAGATAGACACTCTGAACCCTTACATGCATCCTATACATTCATTGCATTTCAATAATTGCAATGCAATGTACGTTCACGCCATGTATTTGCATTATCTTGTGGATATAAATGGATATCTTCTATATATCCCCGCGCCATTATCAATATTTAATAACGCGTATGCAGCGGAAGCAAATGGCAATACATCTACTATACTCACCGTAACAGCGATATCTTGTAAGTCACGTGACGTAATATCATTATCTTTGTCTACATTAATTAACGACTGTCAATCGCGCTGGTGGATCAATATATTACAGCGAATGCAAATTTACTTGCCTATACTTGCCCCACGAATAAGCCACTGGAGATGGTTTTTTAAAAACTTAATTGAAGTAATGAATGTTCCTACGCCAATTAATCGGTGACCTCTAATACGTTCATCCGATGAATTTTGTATTATACCTCCTTTCTAAATCCTTATAAAGATAGACATTTGATAACGATAAATTGCACACTCAGAAAAATAAGATGTTAAATTAACAAATTTGCTCTTATTATGACCAAAATTTGGATATTGTAACATAACCTAACGATTTATATCTTCTTATAAAACTTCACTATTTTTGATAATTCTATAAGTAAATTTTATATTAATAATTAAATTATTAATATACAGGGTGTTATGCAAACATGCGGCAAAAATTCAAGGAGTTATTCCTTGGCCTATTCTAAGAATATTTTGTTCTATGATGATTTTTGAAAAACCCCTAGAGAGGATAGATACAGGGCGAACAAGATTTACGACAGCAACAACATTTTATTATCAAAAAGTACATGTAAAGTTCCTCAATCTGGAATAAATGTTCGAAATGGCTTCCTCCAGCTTGGATACAAGCATTGAATCTTCTCGTCATTGACTATCGAACTCTTTCAAACACACCAGGGTCGTTTCTAATTGACTTACACCCATCAATTATTCGATTTCCCAAATCGTCCAAATTCTCCACTGGAGTAGCGTAAACTTCAGAGATCCCCAGAAGAAATAATCTAGGGGCTTTAAGTCTGGGGATCAAGAAGGCCATGCGTGTGACCCACCTCGGCCAATCCAGCGATCTCCGTATGTTGCTGTTAAAAAATTACGAGCAACCAAACTAAAATGTGGTGGTGCACCATCGTGCATAAACCACATTGCAATTCTTGTCGCGTATGGTACATCCTACAGAAACACCACGCCAGTAAGTCTTCCTGGTAGAAATACCGGTCCAATTAGATAGTCACCCACAATTCCAACCCAAACATTCGACGAGAACTGATGTTGAAAACAATCTTCAAATACCTCATGCGGATTTTCATCTGCCCACACATGGTTATTATGGAAATTCCTTATTGCATTTCTGGAGAAACTGGCTTCATCGGTAAAAAAAATCTTTGTCCGGAATAGAGGAATGTGAACTAATGTTTGCAATATCCATTGACAATGCAATACGTGAAGGAATATCAGCAGGTAGTTGTGCCTGAACGCGTTGAATGTGGTGTGGGTACAACAATTTGTCCTTAAGAATTTTCCAAACTGTCCAATGACTTACATTCAAAGTATTTGCAATTTTTCGCGTAGAACTACCAGGATCTTCCTCTATCATCTCCAGCACATTCTGTTCCAATTGTACCGTTCTTGCAGTCATTGATCTTCCTGGCCCTCCACTTCGTTTCATTGAGCCTGTTTCACGATGACATCGATGAATGTTTTGGAAGATTTTTCGGTCGGGGACATTACGGGCAGGAAATCATTCAACGTACAATCATCTACTTTCTAATGACTTGCCATCAGCAGGTCCATACATGAAATGTATGTCAGTCATCTCGGCGTTCGTATACATCATGATAGAGGATTTCACTAACTATTAAAGACACGTCAAAAGGCCAAACGTCACTCAATATAAACAAATGCGACCAATGAGACGTATTCAAATGAAATCCACTGCTAGATAAAACAGCCGTTTCATGTGATCGAGATCGAAAAGATAACAACACAATGTAAACAATTGTTTGTACTCGATAAACTCATTGGCGTACACCATACTTTTAATTACATTAATAATTTCAACGAATATCCAATATGGTTGTTGCAAATTTTGTTCACCCTGCATCCTCGAAACAAAGGAGTTTTTCAAAAATCATCATAGGACAAAATATTCTTAGAATATGCCAAGGAATAACCCCTTGAATTTTTGCCGCATGTTTACTTAACACCCTGTATATAACATCTTTAATTAAATTCGCATCAATTATTCTCATCTTCATATATCTAATATTTTTAAACTTTCAAAATTTTCTGCTTATAAAAACTCTTAGTTATATTGACACGTTTGTATTATTTTGTATTTACATTTAATTCGTATTAATACCACCTGAAGAAAGTACTTTTGCCGAAAACCGGTTTCGGCGCAGAAAACATAATTATTGAATGCAGTAAATAAAATTTATCGTTTCGTAATAATTATGAAGTATGTTTCTTTGCCTACTTATACTATCAAATTAACGCAATTATGGACGCAAGATCGTCACAACCAAACTTTGAGTTAAACCAAAGCAATTTCTCAGGTTTTATACAGAAAGCTTAGCTTGATTCTGTTTCGTTAAACTAGTTTCAATTTGTTCTAATTAGCGATAAAAGTAGTCCTTTAGTCATTGAAAAAAAAAATTCCCTCCTGCGCCACGCGCCTCCCAAAGTCTTCAAGACGATCTAAATACCCCGATGCGAAAATTTTATCACACTCGAGAGCGCGTGACTCCGATCCAAACCGACACACGATACTCCCTTTACACAACATATTTAGAAACATTTACAGAAGCAGTTGTGGCTGCTAACATAAAGAAGCAATTTTATACACACTACATTTTATACACTGCTTTACTTCTACGAATATACATGTATGTTTCACAACATTCGACCTGGTCTACTATATCAGGAAACTGGTACAAAAAGTAGCAGCTTCTTTTGATATTGAATAGCTGCTGCAAACTGCTAACGTTGTTAGTTGCTACAAAATAGCAGTTTGTTTCGTAGCAACCCATCACTATAATTTATTAACCAAAAAGAAATATTCCTCTGGAGCAACCTTTTCTGCCAAAAACTCATTAGCTCCCGCTTCAATTTAATAAATTAGTTATTTAAACAATACAGAGGACCCACTCAGCGTTATTTTGCTTATGCACATTTGTAGTCACGTAAAATATGCGAACAAAAGCAAATTTAGATAACATTTTTGTTAGACAAAGCTTGAAAGTCCAACAGAAACTACACAGAATTCTTTAAAATAAATCACCATGTAAAAAAATTAAATACCTAGCTGGATATATTGAGGTAGCAACGTTTTGTTTTGAGTGTCTAGAAAACCCAATAAATGCATTTCATGAAATGTAGTTGCTGCATGTAACGAGTAAGCATATATACTTGTACGGACGTACGATTTAGGAACTCTCCATCTATTATACATGTAAATCCCGGCCCAAGATGTTTTTGTACCACGTGGAAGGTTAGGTACATGAAAAATGAAGAGATAAATTTAGATTTTATTGTTCACCAGTTGGCAAACAAATACATAAAACATGTATCATGGCAAGCGGATTTTCTGCTCTAACAAGCGGTCTATAAAATTCTTGAATCGACTACTAATTTATTACTCGTTTGTATTTTGCAAGGACCCTCAACATAACGAAAATCTGCAAATTTGCATTTTTAAAAGTGTTTTTTAAAAAAAAAAATTAAAAATAGGAGTAAAATAGTAGCGTTTATTTTACTTCTACTTGTGGTAACCTCCAAATACTATAAAAATTATACATCATGAATTACCTATTAGTAAGCAAAATGTTACTAATTATATGTGTCTTTTTTTCCTAAATTCTGTTGTAGGCTATACTGTTAAATTTTTGTTAACTTATAACAAAAATACTGTTTAAAAAAATATATCTTTTCTTTTCTTTTTAGTTAATAATTAAAATTACCTACATTGAGAAAAAAATGGTTTGGTTAATTCAACACAAAATGTAATCTTACTGTTGATATATTTGCCCAAAGAAAAGTGGTGCCGAAGAAAGTCGTTTTTGAATGTTACGTTTTTTTTTTTTTTTTGATTAGATTTCGCTCTTGGATGTTTAATGAGTGACGACAAAAATATTTTGTCATGTAAAAAATAAAAGAATCATGTTCAAAATAGCCGTTTTTGTCCCAAATATACAGTGTGAGTCGTTCGAATGGAAAATCTGGAAGCTAAGAAACTGGAAACAGAGCCTAAAACATCAGGATTGAGCGCAAAATGTTGTTCGTTTAAACATAAAAGTTAATAATTTTATTTCTAAAGTTCCCAATAATTCAGCAAATCTTCATAGAGTCAACGTGAAAATTGGTATTACTACATTTTTTTATTCGATTTATGATTCTGCATACACAAAAAAATAAGCTTCGATTTTATTCAGCAGTATATAACTGGCGCCCTCTATGAGCAGCGGAATGACAGAGGTTCAAGTAACAAAACAGATTTTATATTACGGATTCTAAATTTAAATAGTACTTTCCAATCTGTATAATTTAGATAATTTATTGCTACATGTTTCGGTTTTTTTAAATCATCTTCAGGTAATAGTATCGCTAAATAACCATAAGACAAAATTAGCCATATCCATGTTTTATGTTTCTGGATTTGGCTCAACGTAATTTTGTTATTTTACACAGCAAACATAGTTATCTTTCTCAATAGCTGACGGTTATTGATTTAATATCTGTCGTTTTCTGACTGTACTCATCCTTTTCTATTTTTTTAATATAATTTATTCAGCAAACATTTAATGATGTGCACTATCTTACGGATTGAATAAACTCAAGCGTTGCGCCTTGAATTAATACATTTTGCTTTAAGCAAACATTTTTTCTCAATGTACATAATCATACGTTTATTTATTTGTATTTCCATTTATTTTTGTTTTTATATTAAACTTTTAAAATATTTTCCTATTTTTTTTTATTTTCTTCTTAGGGTTTTGAATATGACGATAAAGAATCTGATTACTACCTAAACGAATCAAATGACGTAAGTAGAAATCTAGAGCTCCATTAACATTTACATGTTAATCTTCAACACAGCTACTCACTAACAAACTAACATCCAATTAACAATGCACAGATTGTAATATTAAATATGTATAGCATTATACACTGCTACACTAAGCAATAAATTATTAGGAAGTATTCACAAAATCCATAAACAGGACTAAATAATTAAAATATTAACTAATAAATCGATAAACTAAACGGTATAGGTGACGGGTCAGCATGGTTCATTGAATTTACTTTCATTAAGACTGTGTGTCCACTTGAATTTTGCAAAGCTTGTTGCAAACGAAACTTTTATTTAACCAGATTATGACTTTAATGCATTTGCCAGTGGAGTATTATAAAATGAAATATTTGAGGAATAATATATTAATTTTCCATGTGTTTCAAATATTATAACATTTTCACCCATTTTGTTTGATTGATGAAAATGTCTCCACATAGAAAATGCTTTTTAATACAATTAAGACGACGTCCAAACTAATTTAACTCCTTTGTTAGTGATAAATTGGTGGCAAATACAAGTTTTAAGTCATATAATTTTGAAAATAGTACATGAGAGAAAAAAAAAGTTCTTGAATCAAAAAATATGCATTGGATCAATCAAATTATAATTTTTGGTTATGATAAAGTTATAGTTGTTTAATTGAAAGATATATTTCTGTCCATATCATCTACGCCCATGAAAAGATTGTTTTTTTACGAATATACAACATGTTTATCAGTGCAAACATTAGTAAATATAAAGTAATGCACAAACAGACAGGTAATTAACACACAGGTTAGATAAGTACAGGTACATAAGTAAAATTTCGAACATTCATTCTTGTTCTTTGAAAATGTGGGGTAGATATCCCTGTAATACTTAATTATGAAACAGAACTCACACGAATTAGTGCGCGAGTGAAGCGAGCATGCGCAAGAAGCTCACTTCGCGCACAGTTGCTTACAATATTTTTTCTACGATTTACGAATTACATTAATTCGCTAATGATTTCATCTGTAAGAAGCTTGCATTGCTTGCATAAAAACAAGAAATCCATTCAATCAATTTCATCATTACATGACTGCAACTTATTTACATTGTAATGATACATCTTCGTTTTCTTTTTTTTTTTGTTAGGCAATAACTCCTTTATTGCTTCATTAGCTATTTCTGGGCGAAGATTTCTGTTATTACAATCCATTTAGATCACTTTTATTCGCTAACTCACTAGGTACTAGATTTAATACGTTTAACAATATTAAATTTGTCACAATCACAACCCATAAATAGAAATTATCAATCTTAGCGCCATCTATTAAAAATTATAGTTACTCTAGCCTACAAATACCAAATATTATACTAGCATATTTTTGTTATTGTATTTGCATTCATTTGCATTTTTAAATTCTCTGTCTACCGGTTTCGGCTTAAGCCATCTTCTGGACAACAGTACGTCTTAAAAGGAACTAGAAGCTACGTCATTTAACCACCACCAATCTGAAAACTTTCAATAACTATGTATTATTTAAGATACAAAGACATTTTAAATACAAAAGTTGCAATTTTCAAAGTTGATATTATCTCGTAAATTGGTAGACAAATGAAGACAACTTGATTTTTTTTAAATACAATACCTGTATATAATTAGATGGTATAAAAGATCTCTTTTTAAAATACGTTTTCATGACATCATGTGTAACATTAAAAAAAAATTATATTCTTTCATTAAATATGGGATATTGGACGGAAGAAAAGCATAAAATAATTAGAATTGTTTCTACCAGTAATATTAGGATATTCTAGAATATTCTAGTTAAGCAACAATTTGGTCAAATTAAATATTGATTTTAAATAGAGACCATACCGACTTTATTTTAAACGCAATTAGAAGAAAGTTCATGAGAAGGATTGTTACTGTATAAATAATGGTATAAATGGTAGAAAATTTTTAGTATTTTAATTTTTGTTTTTTTTTTTGTTTATGATAACTAAATATTCCTTTCTTGTTTATATTAAATTTTAATATTTTTCACGGCAATATAGAGCTTTCACTGATACAATTTAAATGATATAAACTCGAATAATTCAAAAACGGCTTATTCAAACAACCTATGTATATTCGAAATCAGTGAAGACTGCTCTTCCATACTATCTAATAATATACAGCGTGCTGTATTTAAAAAAATGAAAGTTGTGTTCATTTGTCTACCAATTTATGATATAATATCAATCAATAATACACCCTGTAGGTAGGGGTCAAAATATAACAGACAGCCTGTACAAACCACAGGGGACAAAAATATTTATTCGTAAATTGTAGATAAAATATTGCATGAAGCTGCCGAGATATTTAAAAGTTATTTTGAGAATTTAAGAATCTAAAATATACTGGATAGTAATTGATATTTGATTTAAACATTCCAAATAAATATACTCACCTTGGGTAAGAGTCATACTCTTTAAAATGTTTTGATATGTTGTTAAACAATAAATTGTGTATGTTTTGATATTCATACTGTTTTATTACTATAAACGCATCTAATATATTGAATGATTAAAAATTAAACTATAAATTCAATATTTAACCAAGTAAAAGACTAACAATATACAAGTTAGTGAATTAACAGAGACAAGACGTACAGCCACATCGGCAACGTACCCACAACTGATAAAAAAGAAACAACTATTCATTGGTTAGATTACTAGTGCGCATGATCTGCAGTGGTGAACTCTAGATATATGTATTGGGCATATACGTAAGTTCACAGCCATCTAACGAAGTGGGATTGTATTGTTGTATATCATTAAACATATATCTGTAAAAAAAAAGGCAGATTTAATTATTATATTAAGTTTATTTATTTAATAATAAAAAAAAATATATATTAGCCAGGCAATATATTATAAAAATCACAATAATATATATTTTTGATTCAAGAACTTTTTCTTCTCAGTGCATGCTTCTGGTTTTAGTCACGTTCTAATCATCTGATATCGCACCAAAATATAGTCATGTTTTCCGTGATTTCTGAACATGGATTTGGGTTTCTAATTTTTTTTTTCTTTCACAGCTCGATCACACCGGATATGAAGAAACTACAATGCGCGAAATGGACGGCCAAAACATTCTACCTTTTCCACCACCGCCTCCTTCTCCAGATGGTAAGAATTGTCTTTGCCTTCAAGGAAACTGTTGTAATACTCTTGTTGATAACGCTACCAAACCAGAACGGATTAAAGGTGATAAAGGTGATCCCGGACCGAGGGTATGAACGAATCTATTCTGAATAATCCTTTAATGCGATTTAATTTCCTGTTCTAATCATTAGGGAGCGCCTGGAGACTCAATTCGAGGTCCTCCAGGTCCACCAGGACCACCTGGCTTGCCAGGACCACCAGGAATACCAAGCCCGCCAAATCCAGCTTCAGAGGTACGTACACAACTACACAATACTTCTTTTTAACTAATTGAAAACGGATAAAGAATATAAATCAATAAATTGCAATGTAATTTGCCGATAGACGCTCCTCAGTGTAGCTGCAAATTGCATTAAGCATCGTTATAAATTATTTTTTCCATTATTCCGACCGCTAGAAACGTATTCGCGAATATTACTACACTACGTTGATTACGAAACGGTGTAAATTTTTAAAAAGGGCCAGGAGATATTTCATTTAAATTGATATTTACGGTTAAAGGCCCTCCGTATCCCGCTAGAAACAGATTGTAAGTGTTCGCTCGTAATAAGTTTCTTTTTTTTCCCGTTGCCGGATAACTTTATGAATATCTACGTACCGGACTGCCGCCTTTCGGGTCCGAATTAAATCGTATCGTTAGTTTTTAATTTCCTTAATGCTGGCGCGATGGTGCGAGATTAGATCCGTCTGCCCGTCCGGTTACAAATTGGAAATTTCGGAATCTGCGTAGAAAGGCGGGAATTAGAATTTCAAATGCGTGTTAGCGAATTTCGAATAGTTGAAATTACTTCTGATTTGCATCGAAACTTCGATCTCTGACATAATACATGAATTGATTTTTCATTTAGTGGAATCAATATACTGAGAGAAAGGAAGTTGTTGGAAGTCAAATGATTTTCAAATTTCATTCTTTCCTATACATACATTGATGTAATTACAATTTTAAATCAACACATAAGGCATTCTGTCAACAAATCGCAAAAGTTTGATTTGATGGTTTTCAAAATACGTTTTCTCTCAAGCGTTCTTAGATTTTCTGAAAAGATGAGTTGATGATGATGTTCACTTAGCAATTTTAAACTTTTATATTAACCCTTTTGGATTTTTTGCTACAAGATTAATAAGTCTTACATTTAATTGTTTTGTGCGCCTGTTAATTTTTAATATAATGAAATTAATAATAATAATAATATTAATAATAATAATAATTTTTATTTTTTCCTTTTTTTGGGTATTCCGGTTTTTTCTTATTAATTACACACTGTTTTTACGTTTCGGAATTTTGTTTTATTCCTTTTTCATTATTTCAATCATTTAGGTGTTTTCATATTTATTAACCTTTACGGTGTTGTCAAAATATTCTTTTAATTACATTTTAAAATTGTAAACGACACTTTAATACATTAACAAATATCGACAAAAAAAGGAAAAAATAAAAGGAATAATCAACACCGGTTAAATAATATTGAAGAAATTAATAATAATAATAATATTTATTGTTGTAAGTTTCACAGAAAGAAAACAGTAACAACGTCAAAAATAAACACTTTCTAAATTAAATAAACTTAAAACAAAATTCTACATCTATATAAAGAGAAATTAATATTTGCTTAACACGCATAGTAAAAATAAATAATGAAAAATAACAAAACAAAAAAAAGAAGCAAAAATTCTACGTAAACATAAATTAATTCTAAACTAAAATACAAAGAAATTAAATAAATATTCAGGGATAACTGACAGAACTATTAATTAAATTAAATTCAATTAAATTCAATTAAATTCAATTAAATTAAATTGAGAGCAGCTCTTCTATGGAATAAAAATTATATTGTTTCAAATACAGCAGGAGATTGCGTCTGAAAAGTTTAGTTGTGGCAGAAGAATCTACTAAAGAAGTGACTTCATTATAAAGTTTTATTCCCATATTATTCGGACCTAAGCTACTTAAATGGAGAGTATCAGCCGGTCTATGTATATCGTTTTTCGACCTAGTATGATGTGAATGAATAGCAGAGTTGGTTTGAAAAAGATGTCTATTGCAATGAATGTAGCAACACACTTCAAGTATATATAATGATGGAAGCGGTAATATATTTAAAACATCAAACACTGGTCTGCACGACTCAATCCTTTTTATTCCTGCGATAGATCTTATCACTGCTTTTGAGCTACAAATACCTCGTGAGCAGTAGGCGATGTACCCCACAAAACAATACCATACTTAAGTCGACTTTGCACCTCAGCATAGTATACAGAAAGTAAGGTGTCAACTGATAAATAGCCTTTTAGTGAACGAAATAAATATGCTTTCGTTGAAATATTTCTTGCTAGGTCTTGGCAATGAGTCTTCCAAAGCATATTGTCCTGCAGAACAATTCCCAGAAACTTTACATTACTCGTTGGGTGTAGTGGTATGCCATTTATACCTAATGTTGGCGACTCAATATTCCTTTGCCTAGTGTGGAAGTGTAGGAATTTTGTTTTTTCTGTACTTAGAGACAGTTTGTTGCTAGCAAACCAGGTATGTAGAGTCTCCAATAAATCACTTACCACCTGCCCATGTGTATCATCAAATGGTAGAAGAAGCGATATGTCGTCAGCATACATCGTCGTGTAGGCATCTGTGAGGAATAATGCAATGTCATTTATATATAGATTAAAAAGAACGGGCCCAAGAACTGTTCCCTGCGGTACTCCATTCTGGACAGGCAAATAATGCGATCTAAAGGAAGTCATGTTCCCAGCAGCATCCGAAAAAGTCAACCTCACAAATTGCATTCTACCTCGAAGTATGTTGAAAGCCAATCAGCAGCATTACCTCTGATACCATATTGTTCTAATTTTTCAATTAATCTGGTATGCTAAGCACAGTCAAAAGCCTTTTGAAGGTCACAAAAGATGCCGATAGCAGTTCTACGTTGCTCAATATGTTCTAACAGTTTAGTATAGAAATTTATCATAGCCGAGGAAGTAGATCTATTTTTCCTAAAGCCATGTGTATGGGTTATAATATCGCATTTGTCAAGGAAACTGTTGAGGCGATCAAGCATACAGTATTCAAGAACTTTAGAAATAGTCGACGTTAGTGCAATCGGTCTATAATTTAGCGTATGCTCTGGGTTACCTTTTTTGTATACAGGAATCACAACACTTGTTTTTAAAATATTGGGAAAGACACCTTCTGCGAAAGACAGATTCACTAAATATGTTAAAATAGGCGCAAGTTGTGATCTAAATTCTTTAACTATGATTGGGGGAATGATATCAGGTCCTGTCGGATTTGTGTTTTTCAACTTTCCTATAATAGTATGCATCTCATATATAGTAAACGGTTGAAGAAACATAGTTTTACTATTAATTTCAATTTTATTATCTACATTTGCATCAGGAATATTCACCATTATGTCGCTGGAGATGGACTGGAAAGACTTATTAAAAACATTAGCTATTTCCTGAGGAGTGGTAATAGGCGCGTTATCCTTTAATAAAGTAATATTTTTATGCTGTTTCTGTGTACCATTCCAGCCCTTTACTATTTTCCACATTGTTGACGTTTTTTGTTCGGAATTATTTATAAGATTATGATAGAATTTACATTTTGTTTCATCTACTAAGTTTTTGTGACGTTCCTTTGCTGCCTGGTAACAGTTTTTTAGTTGTGGATGAGACTTCTGTAAAATGTACAAATCTTGATGAATGATTAGAAAATTGCGTTGTTTTAAATATGCGTGCTACAGCATATTTAAAACAAACAGCGGTTACTTTTTGTTAAAGTCTCGCTATTAAGACAACAAGATTGGAGTATTTAAAGAAAATCTAAAATTTATTTGATTAACGTAACCTTATGATAATAATTATAATAATAATACCAATTTATTGGCATTATACAAATTATACCTATATATATCACACTCATATATGCCAAAAAGCCTAAATCATCGTAAGATATTCTTCCTTTAACCTCCAATTACTTATAGCATCCAGATTTTCCTATCCAGGTTCCTATCACTTTGACTTTGCATACACTCAGGTGCAAAAAAATCTATCATTTGAATGTTTGTCCGAAATGAAGCGATGTTGTGAGATTGTATCCGAACGATTACAAAATTTTGGTAGTTACCTACCTCACTGGCTATTAACTCTTAGTTAATTTTTATTTATAGCTTTAATGTTATTATTTACAATAATTACGGGTATCCTAAATAATCCAGTGTAATATAGTTGCAGATTTGACCTATCTAATGTCTGTTAATATATTTTAGTACTTGAGACTACATTACGGTGTTAGAAACCTTACTTTACTATAGTTTCTATCAGTAGCGGCTCGTGACAATATTGAGTGGTGCAGCCAATCTCGGGCCAACAAAGTTTTGAATCAGGTTAGCTTAACCTGCAGTAATCTATTACCTCATTTATTGCAAACTAAAATAATACCGGCACAAAAAATTCAATGTAAATAAATTTAGAAGCAATTTTAAAATGAAAAATACATTAAGTTCTTATCTATTATCTACCTAAATATAAATACTAACGTATTTTCTGCGGAATTGCACATATATCTAGTTTTTAACTGTATGTACACGGGCCGCTTGTTTACATCCCCCCACCTAGCTAACGCAAAACTATTCAGGTGTTTTTGTGATTTTATGTTTATTATGTCATTTTCATAATTTTTACCGTAAAAAAGATATGACTGGTACTTCAATTTGAAATACTGTAATTATTAATCTGCGCGCGGCGTCATCCTAGAATAATACTACTCTTTAAATAATAATTAATAAATATTATATATTCTTAAACACAATTTTAATTGCGGAAAAGTGTCTAAACCGAAATCCGTATGCGACGGCCATCTACCTGTGTATCTACTTTCAATAGTCGATCTTCGATGGCCGTCTGAGCCACCCGCTTGCTTTAAATTTCCTTTATAGTAGCGAGCACTGATGTATACTGATGACGCGTCTAGGAATGCATATACTAACTACCACATGACCCAATCAACCAGCGGACAACGGGCCAAAATACGGCCGGTCCCACTTCAATGTAATTTTTGCGTATAGTCCGACCACCCCCTCTCTGTCTGAAATTGGAGCCGATCTGGATGTGGCTCCCTCCTCGCCATTTGTCTGCATAAATACAAAGCGTTAGTTCTGTGCTTAAATGTGTGTCGTGTATTTATCGCTATTTTTACAGAAATTTTAATGATTAATTTGTGATTTGCGATGGTGGGGCTATTGCCCAGTGGTTTCTGTATTAGTTTTATTATTATGAAATGCTAATTATATTATTTGTTTGGGCCATTTTTCTCAGTGAAGTTTTTTTTTTCATATATTCGGTCTAATATAACTATAATTCTTTAGATGAAGGTATACTCTTCACTAATTCAAAGTTGTTTCGCGATAAGAACTATATGGGTAAAACCTGGATCGGGATTGCGGAAGTACAAAACGATTCGAGTACGGCATCTTTACTCGAAGGCTGTCATCTTAAACCTAAAATTTAATACTACGTTTTCCTTTGGGTATGCCTATGGTTCACATACACTAGAATCTTTTCACTAGAGATTTCATAATACCACTACAATTCCTTAAAAATATTGCCTAAACCGCTCGAAATCCCTTTAAAAATTTAACAACATTTCTTACGTAGTGTTCATAGTTGATTTTCTTTATATTCTGGACTACATCTGAAAAAGAGTATCCATTGTACATTGCTATCTTCTTAACAAATTACGATTCTTTGTCAAATACCGTCTGTTAAGTAGGAATTTCATTAGCCTATTAAATACGAAATTTCTACCGGCCGTTTAACATATGTTGTCCGTAGTGATTTGAGTTGGCCGTTATAAATCTATTGGTATTGGTCTCTTTTCTATAGATGTCTATATCTAATTTATTACTGTTTCTGATCACCACTTATAATACGTACACGCATGTGTCTATTTTACTACTTACACATATTTATAGAGGCAAATACAATTAAGTAGTCAATAGATTTCTTCATCAGTATTATTATTATTGCATTTATCAGCCAAAATTTTGTTTTGGCAACGATATAAACTGCATGCTAAAAAAATTGAAACACCTTGAAGGAGCTAAGTCACAAAGCTGCAGTTTTGGCAAGTTTCAAGTAGTAAATCATAACTACTAGTTTTCAGTAGTAAATCATAACAATTGGAAAAAAATATACCAGCAATCAGCAGAAATTAATCAATAAAATGTCACATCTCCACGATTGTTTATACACTGTCTAACTCAGCGATGCATGCTTTGAATGAGATAATTAATGGCATTTTGTGGAGTCTCGTCCCAGGCTTGCTGTATAGATGACGACGAAGTTCCTGCAAGGTGTTTACTTCCTCTTCGTGTATGAAGTTATGACAGATATAAGCGACATGGTTGATTATCAGCGGCTTTATACATGCAGCCAATTGTTTTATTAAGATATCAGCTTTATGACTGACCTCCTTCGAGGTGCTGCAATTTTTTTGGCACTTAGTATATAAATGAACTGAAATATTCTTATATCAATCATATTTTTAATTTTGCCGACATTGGAACAACAAAAATAGCAATAAATGATAGCTCTCACACAATCTTATGTAAACGTTAAATATTTTAACATTATAATCAAGCTTTCCTAGCGGAATTATCGATTCAGCGTTTTTGATATTAAAACATCTATAAGATAAATGAAAATTACTTAAGCAAAAACTGGTGGGCATGGAAATATGTTTATATTCCTGCTTCTATCCTGCATTTGTTTATCTTTTCAGCATCATCTGCTAAAATACCTGAAACATAAGGATTTTTCGCATCCTTGTTATTTTTTAACTTCGTTATTTCCACCAGAAAAATATCCAAACCTTCGCATCTAAGCTAACGTAGGTGTATTCCTCCAAAATAGAATGAACGCTCCCGAATATATTTTCGGAAATGGCAAACATTCCCTCTTAGCTATGTTATTACGAATTAAACCCTTTGATTCAGTCGCAATGTTGAGATTTCAAAGATATTTGTATCCGCTTGCGTCTGCACAACTTCTGTTCATTTATCTCGCCTTCCTCTAATTACTTTTTTATCCTTTGCATCTTTGAGTTTCATTCAGAATCTTCGCCTTTGTTTACGGAGAGCTCTTCAGTTAGCTAAATAAAATTAAATAATTCTTCGCCCTTTTCCATTATTCTTTTTATTGCGTTGTTCCCTGAAGTTTTCCAGGGATGCGGGATGTCAATGGAATACTTGAATCTGAAATGAGGTAGCAGCACTCACAACTGCTGTCAACAATTTCTATTCTAAGCTCTCTGTAGAGCTCCATTTAATTGGTTTAAAAAAAATATTATAAAACTCAGAGAATTTAATTAATTAATATATAAGAGAGGAAAGCCTCGAAAGCGACAGGACAACTATAGGCAGACGTAAACAATTTAATCCATCATTTACAATACAGACTTCATTATTTCCAACCACTAAATTGAATTCAGAAACTCAAACTATTCCTGAAGAAATACAATGCAATACTGCAAATTCATCGGCATGCATTTGTAAATGATTCTGGGCACTCATAGGTCAAATTAAAAGGATGTACAATACTCAGTCGATATTAGCATACGAAGCGTTTTCCCTGCAATTAAAGCTCTGCAAGTTCATGTAGGATTTTCAGAAGGCCATATATGTAGGAAAAGGTGGGTATAATGTTACGTAGGAAACAGTGTTACATTCAAAATTCGCATACTTATCGAATTGTTGGGTTTGGAACATCATAACCTCCCAATTCGAGCAACGAATCTTTATTGGCAAACACCTTAAAGATAAGAAACACGCTTTCAATATTAATGATGATTTTCATATCTTATACCCTTCTAAAAAGGGCAATTTACTAAACAATTTAGAAGCAGTTGAGTTGTAAGACAGCAGATTCCTGGTAGGACACCTTTCTCTCAATTCGCATTTGGTTCTTGAATCTACACCGACTTTTCAGATATTATTTGACAGGTGATTTTGGTTGTGTATACATAAAAGTTTTGGGCATACATTTAATTTAATGCACATAAGAGCGGATGCAACATAACCTTCAAACTAAGTGTCGCCAAGCGAAAAATGTTCTTGTGGGTACAAACGTGTTACATTTCATTACACCTTATTTTCAGTTTATAACGTACTGGGCTAGGAATCACATTCATTTTAATCTCAAAAACGAAAAAATATTCAAGATGACATTTAAGATTTGTTAGTTGACGTTAGTTAGTTTAGTTTAGTTTAGTAAAAGATAGCATACAATATGTACAATACATACACATGTATATAATTGCAACTCCAGAAATTATTATATACGTACTACAAACCCGAGACTTCATTGTTACAGATTAAAATTGCGTTTTCTTGCTGCATAATCCCTCCAACTTTTCAGAAGTAATAGGTCAACTGCTATAGCGTTTAGTTGTTGCTCCACATAAAGCAAAGCGTTTTCTAAAGCTAACATTCATTTTTCGAGGGAAATTTGGCATTCTTTGGTATATCTGCTGCCTAGTCATCCACATTTTCTTCGTTGTTGTCTTCTTCCGTTTCTGACACAAGAACCAGAATATCGCTTATTAACCACTGGGTAAAATCCTCTCTTGTAACCTCTTCACAACCATCTATTTCAGTTATTAATTCAAACGTGTCCTCTTCAATTTCATTTGATTCTTCGTCTAATATTTCGTGTTGGTCAATAAATTTTGACCAGGACTTTTGTGTTGTTGAAGGTTTAACATTCCAAAAATTTGCTATCCAATATACAACATCTTTCAGATTTATTTGTTGAATTACGTCCATTAGTGTCAATTTTTCCTAAAATTGTTTCCTGAAGAATACCCCTTAAGTTTTCTAAAATAGCTTGATCCATCGGTTGAACTAGAAAAGCAACTTTGGGGGTAGAAATATTACCTTAATGTCGCACTCGTCAGTTGAATCTCATTTGGATGCGACGGTGCATCGTCATGGATACATCCATCCATACTTTTTTTTTATTTTTGTAATATACCGGGAGTACACTGACATGTTTGGCAGCTCTTGGCATAGCCCACTTTCCTAGGCATGGAAGTGGTAGTTTGTGAAGACTAGAAGAGTCACTGCAAGCTAAACCGGTTATGCGATCTTTAGTTGTTTTTTTTTTAGCCAGGTGCGAATATTTTATTCTTACACACTAAAGTTTTCGAAGGCAAATTTTTTCAAAATTTTCTTTAAAGTCAGCGGCAGTTGCAGAATTTGCGGATAATTTTTCACCACAAATTTTCAATACCGGTATGCAATGAGGTTTTTTTTTCATTCATTTATCTATCCATCGCCACTGCGGTAAATCCTAGAGGATGCTTGCTTAGTGGAAAATTTTCGGCGATGGATCTAACTTTTTCCTGTAAAAGTGGGCCAGAAATTGGAACACCACGTTCACGTTGTTCCAAAACTATAAACTTTTATCTATGTCCTAATATTTAGACTGTTTCATTGTTTTGCGGGCTAAAGGCGCTGAAGCTGCGAAAACACTACAATACTACAGCAATTTTCAATTTTATCTTCATTTTTCCTCTGCTCCGATAGTGTAGTGCTGTCTTACGCTAACATCGTAATCAGGGACAACTATCTTTATCAACTCGCTTAATCACTTTTATTTTTCTTCTAATGAAACGACAACTTTTCTTCGTTTACTGTCCATTTTCAACTACATATCGTGATATATTTAAAAATCACAAACATTTCAATTCAAAGCATCAAGTTGTTTCACAATTGTTAACGCAGGGGATCCATATCAAGCGAAAATATAAAACACGTAATTTGTTAAAACAAGTACTTTTACTGTAAAATGTATTTGGTTAATTCCGATATCATCAAATTTTTTCTTTAAATAAAACCTAATTTAATAAAAAGTACATTTGTCAAACTATCGACATCTATCGGCAAAATTTTATCTCTTAAAAACAAATCTGTAATCAAATCTGTTGTTAAATAAGATTCATTGAATTTTTTAATTGATTTTTCTATACAAATCACATACAAAATTTAAAAGAGACACCCAATATTTGAATGAGAAATAATTTTTACATTAAATGTCAAAATACTTTGATACGGAGAAGTATCTTGAAGTTGGCAAGATTCAACGCCTACGGAACGGTTTACGGCCGACAAATGCCGTAATATTCGTGTAATACGAAGATTTTGGTAAGCCATTACCTAAAACCAAAATTGAAAGAGAGGTGCGTAGGTAAGAGAAGAAAAAGGGCGTATGTTTGAAATTACTCCCAGGAAATTAAATTTGCACGCAAAATAAAAAAGATTTCACACAAAGAAATTAAAAAGAAAAAAATTGAATAATTAAATTAAAAACAATAATATAACCCACCGAGGATAATGAAGCGAAAACCCAAGTTCTAAACATTCTAGAAGAAAGGAAAATTATCCAGCTAAACATTTTTCAAGTCCTGGAAAACGTAGAGAGAAGCTAGGAGGCATCCTCATCATTTAAAAGTGACTAGACGACAGGATATTCTGAAGATTCCACCGTCAACAAGGGAGGCAGGCCACGGAATAAACAGGGCTGTACCCTTCATTTTATAACACGTGTTAAAAAGAGCTCAGAATTCATACCTAAAACGATATAAAACAGTTAAAGAACAATATAATAATCAGATCCATTTCAATCTAGATAAAAAATACCAAATTGATGTATATTACTTAGTTTAGTTACCCGTTAATGCATTTAGAAATTCGTATTAATCATTAATCTTAAAAAGATACGGTCGTAACGAACAATTTAAAAATCTGAAACATATTCTGTATTTTTGTTAAAAGAGCAGAATCTAATCAGCATTTTAAGCAATTTTAGACAGTTAGAACTGAGTTCAAAGGTTAAGTTGTAACTAGAATTTTGTAAACGAGTTAAACTACCTATTAATATCTAGTACCCATTTAAAATTTGTATTTGATAAGCCACATTTATTATAATTTACCTGAGAAACTGTGTTTTCCTTGATAATCGGCTATTTCTTTACACCACACTTTTATGTTAACCATCATTTGATTTGGTAGCAAATACTTACCTCGTCCAAACAGATAAACAGGAATTTGTACAGTTTACACAGTGGTCACAGTGTCGAAAAGTCACAATTTGAAAACCACCAAATAAATTACAATTTGAATACAGTCAAGGTAAGTGATTCTATACAAATATCGTTATGCCGAATCCTTTAACAACGCTGAGATTAAAAATTTATATATTATAATCAATCAATTTTATTTAATTATTTATTTTTATTTTATTACATATTACAATATGTACTATCTAAAAATGACCTATTGAATCGAAAAGCAATAAAACCTAGTGAATCTCGAACTAACAGGCATAAGTGTAAAATCGGGCAGTAGGTACCATACTGGGCAACTGTTCTATTACGCCCGCCGCCGCCAATACCTGTGTTTCTGGCGAACAGACAATTACTAAATCTATTTTATTATATCGTGCAAAACCCTATGTCTATCTTTTAGTTGAGATAAACAACACGCAATAACAAACCGAAATATTTAATCCAATTAGTGCAAAGTTTGTATCAAACTATATTGCCTATATTATTATTCATCATCCAATTATGAAAACATTAAAATTAAAATAAATTTGCAGCATATCCACATTATTACGATAATACGAAAACTGTATGTTTCCTTTACTTATATTTATGCATTTTACGATCCTGTGTTTCTGACGACCAGTTAACTACTAAATGAATAATATATATATAATATAGTTGGGTCGTTTTAATATCGTGCAAAACCCTATGTCTATCTCAACTAAATTTTCTTCATTACTTTTAGAAAAACAGCAATAACCGCAGTGCGCAGGTAAAGAGAATCGGAAATAACCTAAAGTTGACCGATTCAACTTTCAATATAATATTAAATGTCGGTAAAACGAGACTCGGATAATCGGTATCCCACTGTATTTCCAAACTGCGTAGGCAGTTCTAATATTTCAAAACAACCGCGAAGGCGTGGTAATAATATGTTTTACAATAACCCACGAAATATTATTGCAATACCTCTGTTTACGTTTCACTATTTGTAAACATCGTAAGAGCCGAGTTGGTTACATTTAAATTCCCCTATATTTGCGTTTTATTCTCATTTAATTTTATTTAAGCTTAGACTTACGGAATACTCTATTTACATAAATGTTAATATATTCCAGTTTCTACTAACTTTACCGACGCGGATAATTCATTTCCAGCATTTATAATTTAAGGTTGTGTTTATTTGAGGCGTTATTTTTCAACTAAAAATGTTACGAACTCTATTATTTATTTATTTTTTACCGATCTATATACTTTAAAATTACTGTTTCTCGCGCCATCTCGCGTCCAACTACTTCACACGTTATACTTCGCCGGCTGTCTCTTCTCGTGAGAAAATTTGAAATATCGACTGCGATATTTCCCGATTGCTCTTCCCAATATTACGGATTATATCTTGAAACTCGACGAAACTGCCGAAGTCGAATCTAAAATATTGATTAACCTAGAAACGAATAAAAATTGAACTTGGCGAACAGTAAGTCCGCCTGGCGAACAGCGAAACGGCGAAGTGTTGCGCGATTGTATCAATCGGTTTTTGTATTGTACAGCGAGAACCAAACGGCGGAAAAATTAATTTAGTGCAAATACAGATACCAAATCCGGATATAGAGATATAATCGTACTGTATAGTCGCGTTTAAAACCTTGGTACGGGCGCTTATCTAGCGGCTAACTAACTTTCTGTGATCGCGGTTTCAATTGAAAATCGACCAATCGCACTAAATTATTTAATACCAGCGGTTTTATCGGTTTTACGAAACGCAGTTGCTCTTATCTAGTTGTATATGGGTAGAGGCGATAAAAAAAACAGTGCAGGATTTTATAGGGATTACAACAAATATTCAAATACGAGAGAACTATCCTAGAATTGGGGAAATTTATGTTCAAATCCTATAAAAATTGTTCCAATGAATTGTTTTACTTTAGAGATATGCATAAAAAATAGTTTGTTTTATACAGGCTGTCTCACGACGAACTGCATCGATCGATATATGAAAGAGTATACATTGGAAAATTCTGAAAATTTCGCTGTATACTAAAGCCGACCTGCGCTATTGAACTAAAATATTTTTAATAATCTAGCGCATCCGGTTCTACCGGAAGTGGCTGTCAACTTTGTTATTTTAAATGGAACACCCTATATATTATTACATTTTTTGATTCCCCGTTCAAATCTAAAGTAAGTTTGTTAAAACAACTATATTGTTATTTTCAACCATATTTGAAATATTTGCATTTGCAAAAATTTTTGACAGATGGACGAGTGCATCTGAACTTCTATAACTGCAAGGGTGTTTAACTTGGAAAATTGGAAATTTGTAGAATTGTTGACCGTATAGGGTAGCATCCGACCAACTTATACAGTGGCGGTGCTGTATAAGTACCACGCCAGTTAAAAAAAAGCACAAAAATTATTATAAAAGTAATCACAAGCAAATCGAAACTCCACGTGTATTTAAAATAACCAAAATACAAATAGCGTCCTTGTGATTGTAATTATGAAAACGAAAACAAAAATGAAGGCTGACGTATCAGTGCAAGCAACCTAAATTTGTAAATGTACCTAAACAAAATAGTTTCCAGTAGTTTGTTACCGAACAAGAGTTAGCGCTATCCACAAACGTCCCTTGTAACTACTAGAATTTTGCTAACAGTTTGACCCATTAAACTTACTCATCTCCTATAGTATCTCTGTTGATAGCGTCGCTTGGCGACACAAGTTAGAACGCCGTCGAATATCAAGCAGACACGTTCTGCGTTAGACTCCCCAGTTTTTATTATCGATTTATTTGTTAATTTAGAAAAGTCCTTATACAATCAACCAAGAAAATCCCAGTAAGTACAGTATTACGAAATTGTTAACCCAGACAAGGCGAGAAAAATTACAATTCTTGTCCGAAGCTCGAAAGAATCCTTTCCGATTCCAAATCTAGCTATCCAGAGAAGATCTTTTTTGGACCAGTTTGGAAAATCTCTAAGACATGCTAACTTACGAATAGATTTCAAACAAGAAAGAAATGAAAAAGTTAGTAAATAATCAGAGTGTTACCAAAAATAGAAATATACGTAAATACGGTTAGAAGTTTGCTTAAAAAGAATGTTACGACTTATATTGGTAAGTGTTTTGATTTTTGTTTATCACGAAGAAAAGGAACCTTTCTATCTATCTATAATCTATTTCTTATTTTGCTTTAAATATTCTGTACTTTGGTAACTTCAACCCTGAGCTTTCATATTCTCTTCGTGAATCTAATTCTTCTCTTCGTGCAAATCCGTCCATCGTTTCAACTACGCTTCTTCCATTCACACAATCTAATCTTTCGAATCTAAGGTGCTATTGAACCACTTTCTTCTTTTAAAAGTCTTACATCTGATCAAAACGAGGACTTGTTTTTAAAAAAATTGGCCATGGATCTTGCACCTCTAAACACAAATCAAATACTTGCCTTGCTTGCTTCTTTTGGTTATTGTAAAGCAATCGAAGTTGTGTGGTAATAAAGGCATATTATTATTATTATATTGTTGTCAAGAAAAACGTGAAAATGTCATCAAAATATAAAAGAATGGTGAGTGCATACATAGAACCTATTTGCATTTAAAATCCAAAGGTTGTATATATGTATGTATATGGCGAGGGTGATGTTACACTGCGACCTAAAATATCTATTGTGAACCCTATTCTTGCTGCTTTACAGCTGGCCTTCCGATCCTATTCCTTTCAGAAAGCGTAGGATATTAGAAGGCCCCAGGTTAAGTAAGTCTCTTTGATTTCACATGCTCTCAGGTGCAACGCCTTTGAGATGCACAGTGCTACGCAATTTTGAGGGGAAATGCAAAGGTTACAAGTGTGGTAGTTTAATTTACTAGTAACATCTAAAATAAAAAGTGAACTTTTAATGGATATTTTGTTTCATTCTAATACAAAAACCAAAAGCTGTTTTTACATATTATGATTAAAGGAAGTTGTATGTAGTTGCCTTAGGTAAACATTCTTCTAAATCTCATTCTAATAACTACTATCCTCCATGGTTTACATCTGATATCATTTTGAATCTCAAAACCAAAAATTTCTATCATAGGAGATGGATTAAGACCAATAATATTATTTATTACAGTGAATTTAAACGTATCAGAGCAATAATAAAAGATCAAATATATGACACTTGCATTAATTTTCTCAATACAATCCAAAATTCTATAAAATCCTCACCTCCCAAACTCTGGCATTTTTTTCGTACAAAGAATAGGTCTACGCAGATTCCGGGAAGACTGCATGTGGGAATGACTACACCGATCCAAATAATATTGTCAATGCTTTTGCGGACGCATTTTCTTCTTCTTTTACTTCATCACATGACACCTCATTGCCTAATGTCATACATGACCCTTAGCCTCATTCCTTTCCTTTAGTTACTACAGATGAATTAATATCTTTAATGGCGACTTTTACTAACAAACGCACCGCAAGTGATGATATGTTACCCAGTTATTTAGTTCGTGACTGCAGATTTGTATTTGCATATCCTCTCAAAATCATCATTAATCTTTCAATCGCATTTGGTAAAACTGCGAGAATTGTACCAGTGCATAAAAAGGTTGATCCTGAACTTCTTACTAATTATCGACCCATTTCTATTATATCCAATTTTGCGAAACTTTATGAGAAGGCGCTGTATGATCGTATTTATAGTTGCACCTACCATTGCATTTCCCCTTGTCAACACGGGTTCATCTCACGTCGATCTACAGTTACCAACCTTGCATCAACATTTCAATTCATCGGTGAGGGCTTGGACACTCGCGGACAGGTGGACGTGATTTACACCGATCTGACTAACAATAAGGCTTTTGTCTTGATCAATCATAACATCCTACTCGTCAAGTTGAGTTACTTGAGTTTTGTTCTATCTGCTGTACGTTTGCTTAGAATGTATCTAAAACAGCGCAAATGTTATGTTACCTATAACGGATACAGCTCTAATAGTTTTATTCTTACCTCTGGTGTACCGCAAGGCTCGAATTTGGGTCCCCTGTTATTAGTGCTTTTCATCAATGATCTGCTTTCGCAAAGTGATCTCCCTATACTTGCTTATGCTGATGATATTAAAATATGTATTCTCGGAAATTTCTTCTATTGATGATGTGTGTCGACTGCAGCGTGCACTGAACACAATGGTTGATTGGTGTGATAACTTCAAACTTAAATTAAATGTTGAAAAATGTTGCGTACTCACCTGCACTCGTTCGTCCTCCCCGTACTTATCGACTTATAGCATCAAGGGTAGCACTTTAATTCGCAAGGGATGTTGGTGAACTTTTTGATGTTACCTTTACCTTCAGATTCCATACCATTGACAAATGTTCTGCGCCCATGAAATCTCTTGGTCTTATTTCCCTCTTAAAGATATTGTATTATTCGTATGTTATGACTAAGCTTGAATATGCTGCTTTGATTTGGCACCCATTGTATGCGTGTGACTCTCTATACTTAGATACTATCGCGCGTGAAGAGGATATATTTAATACGATTTGATTTTTCTTAATTCAATTTGATTTTTTTTTTATTTTTGTACTTTAATTTACATACAATTAATATTATTATCTTTTCTGTATGTATTGTGTAACACCTCTATCTTATATATTGTCATGTAACTGGTTAGATAATAAAATGCCTATTATTATTATTTCCCAATATTTTTATGTATATAGTCGCATACCAACTACACTTTAAACCGCTTAACTCATAAATAAGGTATTGAATATATAGCCCACAAATTGGCACGCTGGATTTCATTTGCGCGTGGGTAAAATAAAATAAGTATCTAAAATCCGGACAAAAAGTAGTACCTTAAATGAACCATCAATTAATGTGTAACCGTACATATCTATACAGGGTGTTTTGAAACATCGTTTAAAGATTTTAAGGGCATGTAGTACTATCGAAAATAAGGTTAAAAGTCATAACAAACATACGTCCACAAATTAATTGTTTACGAGATAACAGCGATTTTATCGCAATTGCAGAATAAGTTTGCTTTAGCGGTTTTTATTAAGATGTTATTGCATTTTAACATAAAATAGATTATAACTAAAGAAGATGTTCAAAATGACGTTCTTCCATTTCGACACAGAATCTACATCTGCTTTCAAAGGAAGCGCGCACTCTTTCAAAAAACAAGGGTTTTTCACGTATTATCTGGCAACAGTGTTCTATTCGTTGGCGCAACTCTGGAAGATCGTTTAGCGGTGTTGCGTACACTAAACTTTTCAAATAACCACAGATACTAAAGTCCAACGGGTTTAGATCAGGAGACCTTGGAGGGCAAGCAATGGGACCTGCTCTATCCATCTCCCAGAAAATTCATTGTTAAGATGTTCCTTAACAGCACGCGTAAAGTGCGGTGGAGCTCCATCTTGCATAAACCAAAGGTTCAGTCTTAGATTTATAGGTAAATCTTCCAAAAGTTCAGGTAAAGTATTTTCCAAGAACTCGAGGTATGCAGGACCTGTTAAGCGTTGTGGCAAAACAATCGGTCCTAATAACCGTTCCCCTATCATGCTAATCAGATGTTTAGAGAGAAACGTTGCTGGTGCCTGGCTTCAACGGTAGCATGAGGATTCTCGTCTCACCAAACTTGATTGTTGTGGAAATTGAATATTCTATTTTTAGTAAAACCAGCTTCATCAGTGAAAAGGATATTATCAGCGAAATCTGGCCGATCAGCAGCTGTTCGCAAAAACCACTCACAGAAAGCCTTTCTCGCTTGATAACCCGGAGCAGTAAGGGCTTGTACCCGTTGGATATGGTAGGGGTATAGGAGTTGCTCATGAAGAGTTCTCTAAACAAGATTGCTGTTTACACCCACTTGAATCGAAATTCTTCTAACACTAGTTTCGGGATTTTCATCAATAATATTCAAAATTCGATCTTCTATCCGTGGAGTACATGCTATTCTCTGCCGTCCAGTATCAGAAGACCGCTTCTCAAACGAACCAGTTTCTCTTAGTCGTTGAAACACCGTCTGAAACATCACATGCGAAGGCAGTTGGCGATCAGGAAACGTTTCAGCATAGAAACGACGTGCCTGTAAAGAATTCCAATTAGTACGACCGTACATGAACACCATACCGCTCATTTCAGTATTAGAATTCGCAACCATTGTAATTGCTACAAATTGCACAAAACGTCAAATTAAACTGTCATAAAACAATAGCTGATAAGCACCTGTTTACTGGGATATGTTATATCCATGTACTACTAGGAACACTCGCTGTTATCTCGTAAACGGTTGATTTGTGAACATGTGTTTATTATGACTTTTAACCTTATTTTCGATCGTAGTACATGCCCTTAAAATTTTTATACAATGTTTCAAAACACCCTGTATGTTCGTGCCTTAGATCCATAGATAATAAAATGTTGGGTTTGTTAAACCTAATGTGTTACGTTGCATTATACAAAAACAAAACAAGGATTCCAGAATTACGCGCCAGTAATATATAATTTGTTTGTTTAGGTTAGTTATTACGTTCACAGTTCTGTATACCTTACCAAACACGCAAGTTTACCACCCACGGTGAACGTATTACGCTACGATGGAAAAGGGTAACTACCCCGGTCTCATTTACAATGCGAGAACACAATTTACATCTGCGGAAATATTCCGATCTCTCATGACTGCTTTTGGTAAAGGTGTATTAATGACACGAAAACATATTATATCCGAGAATTATTTAGAAATGCTTTGAGTATGCGTAATTAATGGGTTTCGCCGCAAGAATAGACGTGCATGAGCATCGGCCTCTCTGCTATATCGTCAGTTAAATTGTCGCAGCCGGCTCGGCGTAAAACGAAAAAATGATGAGACTTAAATCTTCATTGTTGTTAGCGTAATTGAGGTAAAGAATTGCATCGTCCTGGCGGCGAGTAGAAAATTCTACTGCTTCGTCGAACGCAACCGTTTACGGAAAGTCGTTACGTTCTCGAGATATTAATTTTAATAAAACCCGCTGACTGCGTTTTCCATCATTTTTATTTCGTTTACATTTTTAAATAAATGGAAATTAATTTCTATTTAATCGTCCTTGCTGTTGTTTTGTATTTGTTTTTTTTTTGCGTAACTAATATAATTAATTTACTAATTGGCAGAGTGCTAATCGCTTTTACAAGGAAAAAAAGATAGCCTAAATGTACTATCTAAATATAATATCTGCAGCACCCACTTTATCTAATAGCTCTTACCGATATTCAATATTATATTGAAAGTTGAATCGGTCAACTTTAGGATATTCCCGGTTCTCTTTACCTGCGCACTGGGGTTATTGCTGTTTTTTCTATAAGTAATAAAGAACATTTAGTTGAGATAGACATAGGGTTTTGCAGGATATTAAAACCACCCAACTATATTATGTATATTTTACATTTAGTAGTTAACTGTTCGTCAGAAACATTTTATAGGATCGTAAAATGCATAAATATAAGCAAAGGAAACATACAGTTCTCGTATTATCATAATAATAATGTGGATATGCTGCAAATTTAATTTAATATTAATGTTTTCATAATTGGATGATGAATAATAATATAGGCAATATACAATCTTGATACAAACTTTGCACTAATTGGATTAAATATTTCGGTTTGTTATTGCATTATAATTGGCCTAAATACCCTTCAGGTTTGTTCCAAGGAATTATAGATAAGAAGATACAATTTACTTATTACTCATGTCACCTTCCATTAGGGCATAGAATTTTTACCTGTGTTTTGTTTTTCTGTACTACCCATATATTATTTCTTATTGCGATGAGATAAATGTATTTCATTGGTATTCAATTATTTTTTATGTTTACGTTACGTTTCCTTTATTTTGCTTTTGCAAGAAAAAAAATATATACAGTATTTTAAAAATGTATGTGTAACATATATTATTTTCATATACTAACATTGAATTTCTTATTGTGCTATCATGTAAATATATTTCATATTACGCTTCAATAATTTGTTCTTCTTTCTCTTAAGTTTTTAAACGACAAGTAAGAACATAATATGTATTGTTCATGTAGTAAACACGTGCACTAGCACGTGCAACGTTGAATAACCCGATCCTATGCGACAGAAAAGTATCTCTCAATTGGCCCCTTACAGCGCGGTGGCATAATAAAACAGTGCCCATATTCTAAATATTAAGGCCGATTTTGCACTTATGTCTGTTAGTTCGAGATTCACTGAGTGTTATTGCTTTTCGATTCAATACTTTCTTTTAGATAGTAAATACATAATGAGTAGATACATTTCGCTTTTTAAATTTACTTTACCATTTTCAAGACATTTCAAATAACGTTTTTCTTCAATCTCTATTATTCTATTATAACTTTCTTGTTATCTTATGGCTTGTTGACATTTTCTTGTGTGCCAAAATTATTTCCCCTATAATCAAAACACCAGTCCTGAAAATATTAGTTGAAGGACATTTGCCTATTCGATAATTCTTGTTCATTTTTTTCTGGTGGTACTCTGCTAACCTTTTCCATACATCTGTCCTTACCATGGCACGCTATTAAAAAATTCAAGGACGCAATGTCTTGGTTAATGTTTAAAATAAACTTAGAGTATTATATATTCTAAATATAAAGGCCGCTAAGGAAGCAAGAATGAAGGCGCACAGGCTGAAATGTGGTGGAAATTGGAGAACCTAGAATACTTCTGAACATGGTAGAATAACAATCGAAACACAAACCCTATCTTTGAAGTGAACAAATGTTTTATATCCTAAGAATCAATAATTATAGTCCAACAATTTGCTATCTGTCTATTTTATGTTTTAACCAGCGTCATCCATTTTTGTCCGTACGAATCAAATCGATACTTCTGAGCCAAATTAAAAACCGTATAAACAGGATATCTTGTGCGTGGTTTTTCAGTTTTAGTTTAAATTCGATTTTGAGAAATTTTGCATTCAAACTAGTGATGAGCGATATTTCACGAACTGTGATTCTTTCACGGTGATTGGAGAATCACGGATCACGGCTGTGAGTGGACAATTCTAAAAGCAGTGATTCGTGATTGCGGTAACGATCAACGGCGAGGCGCGGCTGCGCACAGCAAATCGACGATCACTGCTTGGCCATTGGCAAGTGAACAAATAATATCGGTGAATTAACGACCCTAAAACTGTGATTGTCAGTTGCCTATTGAAAATGGAATATACAGAGATTCAAAATGATTGTCAATTCCGCTCCTATAGATAGTAACAGGGTGTAGGTATATGCCGCGTGTTTGCAATGAAGGTTTGAACTAAGTCAGTGTCGGAACATAGGAAAGTAAACGGATCTGTCATAAATAAGGAAAACGTAACCTATATTTGAACTCGCATTATATAAACGACTATGGATTGGTATTTCTGCTTGTAAAAATGAAATGTAATTAATTTAACTTTACTAAATTATGATTTTACAATTCAGTACTAACTGGTGTTTAACTAAATTTATTTATTACATTAAATTATAACATACAATTAGTATAATTGTTAAGTGACAAAACTGCATCTTTCAGTTCTTCTATGGTATGCATGCGGTTTCTATAGATCCTATTTTTTAGATACCCGAACATGAAGTAATCTAATGGGGTTAGATCAGGCGATCTTGGTGGCTATCTTTGTGCTCTAACGAACATGTCAGCAAAAAACTGTTGAAGATATTGGCAGGTTTGTCGAGCAGTATGTGCTGGAGCATTATCGTGCTGAAAATAACCTGCTTCAAGCTCATTTTCTTGTAACTCTGCAATAAACAATTCCAACATCTGTTGGTAACGTTGGGCTGTTACAGTTCCTCGAAGAAAATTGACCCTATTATTCGTTGTCTGGACATAGCTAACCAAACTCCAACTTTTATAGGATGCAATTGCGTTTCTCGAAATTCGTGTGGATTTTCTACAGACCAGATACAATAGTTTTGTAAATTGATATAGTCTGTTAGATAAAACCAGGCTTCATCCGAGAAAAATGATTTGTTTAGCAACTCATCGTCCCTTAAATTGTTATTAAACCAATGACAATATTCCAATCGCCTGTCGTGATCTAATGGTAATAATTCCTGTACCGTAGAAACTTTATAGGGATGAAAATGTAACTTTCTTTTGACAGCTCATTGCGCTGAAGTGTATGATAAGCCTATAAAATTATAAAATGTAGTAAACTATTTCACTTAATGTTAATATTGATTTTTTACCTGTTTGTTGAGCTATTACCACAGATAAATTCCCTTATTTTCTTACAGTATTCAGAAATACTATTGTTGGTGATATTAGATGTAAATATAAACGATTTGAAAAATATTATAAGATAAATAATCGAAAGATACTACAACACGCACGCCAATGTCGCTAAATGTCAAGAAAATTCATTTAATGTATGAAATTTGTATGTAGCTAACTTCGCTCATTAAATTGGTAATAAGTATAGATAAATTTTTCCGGAAAACAGTTTTTTTCTTACGATAATCATTTTGAATCACATGGTATATCAAACTGATGAATGAACATACATATTATTATATCAGCTGGAAATGAAGGAGGTTATCTTCTTACAATATATTTATGTTTTTCAAACGTAAATATTGATTCTCTTTTAATGTGTAATGGCCCCTAGTATCAAAATTTAAATTTCCCGCAATTATTTTTAGGAACTTCAACATTGAAACACGAACTTACCAATAATTTTGTATTAGATTATAAGATTAGTTACTTTGATGTCTTTCTGTTGAAGTTACTAAGGATAATTGTGGGCAATTTAAATCTTGCTACTAGAGGGATATTGTGTTATAAGATTAAATTTATATTATTAGTTTTAAAGTACTAATTCAAAAACAAAAGTATTTTTATTAAATTGTAAATAATTGTATTAAATCACAGCTTTTTTGAAATCTTCGCTCACTTTAAGAATTATATCTGTGTTTTATTATCATTGCAAATATTACAAAATGAAATTAGCTTTATTTCATTTTTTATATTTACTATTTGTCATATTTTTGAAAACAAATGTGTATACAAATCTTTGCGTTAATTTTCTCCTTAGAGAAATATGTAGATTCACAATATTTTTCTCTTATATGAATTTTATAAATGTTTCAATTCAACAAGTCAAATTTTACTTTGTCTAATGCTGTGTTATAATTGTTATTAAAACATAAAAATAGGATTAAGTTTAAAAATCATAAAAAATATTTCTGTAGATCTAATTGTCTGTATTTTCTCAAACTACGTAATGCATCCCAGAACTTGTATACTGAACAAAACTTTTACGAAAAGCCCGAACTCAGACCGTATAAATCATTTTAAAATATAAGGAATCTCTTCGTAATAAGCGAGATGAAATATAAAAGGCAATACAACGCATCTCTTTTCGTAGGTGGTATCTAATGGTTAATGATATATATATTAATATTTATTACTCGCTTTATTTCTTCAAGGTGCGCTACACTTTATTTATTATATTACGGACTAATGGTTTAAGGAGAGGTTTCTTCAAAAAAAAAGATGTAATAAACGCTGTTGCCGAAAAATACTCTGCAAAACAAACTCGCAGTACAACTATAGACACATCACAGGAAGATAAAGATGATTTCTCAATTTGGAAATCATTTAATAAGTCTGTATCGACAGCACAACCTCGAGTTACGGCTGCATCAAGTGCAATAATCGAAATTCAGCGTTACCTGGAAGACGAAATAGTCCCTAGAAATATAGATGCTTTGCAGTAGTGGTCAAACCATAAATATAATTACCCAAACCTTTCTTTAGTTGTACAAGAGAAGTTTTGCGCTTTGGTATTATCAGTTCCGTATGAACGAATATTTTCAAAAATTGGACAAATCTTCAGCGACCGTAGAAATCGCCTAAGTGAAAAAAAGGCAAATATGTTACTTTTTTAAACTCAAGTTTTAAGTATTGTTATCTTAACATTTGAATAATATTTTTGTTAGTATTGTGACGAGCGCCAATTTTTAAATTGGCGGTTTCGATAGGCGCCCCTAGATGGCGCTAGCATAGCGGAAGAAAGGCTTATGTACGAGGTTCCAAAGAGGAACGACAGAGGGCAGTACCGGGTCGAAGAATCGTGAATATTCTTCTGAATCTGGAATCGCGCCCTAGAACTAACTGGAAAAATCTCGCAATTCTCGCTCCAGATATAAATAACGTGTGGGGATTGGTCGGGAAGTCAGTCAGTGGATACGAGTTGAATTGTGGAGATAAGCAGATAGCGAGTGGAAACGAGTGAAAATAAATGCGAGGGAATTAGTTCGTATGATATAAATATCGGTGGAAATAAATCGTTTACATAAATTAAGACATTAGTAATTAAGTGATTTAATTATTGAGTGATTTTTAATAGTAAGTAATGAGTGATTTAATTTTAGTGTTTATTTTAATCTTATTTATTAGACTTTAAGTAGTTTGTAAGTGTGAAAATAAATCAAGTTAATTTAAATATATCGCCTGTGTATTTTTTTAAACCCCGACAACGTTTTAAGAATAGAAAAACGTTACAGTATTAAAGCAGAAAAAATTAAAGTGGTAGAAGTATAAGTACTTACAGTTTTTAGGACCATCCCAAAAATATGTATGTTAGCCTTAGGAAATGCAAATGTTAATTGTACTGTTATATTTGCAAAAACCACGGAAAAATTGCAAATTTTATTACCATACATCTGAATTAGGTTGTAATATTAACTGTTTATTCGAATATCTAGAATATAAAACATCCTTGCTTTTCGCATTGCAGCTATGTTAGCTATTTTTATTACAAATTTGTCAAAATATAAATTTGAGTTTTTCTTTTGATATATAAATTTTTTCCAAAACAGAAAATGTGTATGGTAACTCTAACGCTGCGAAAAGAAAAACTCGATTGACTGTGATGATAAGTTAATACAGTGATCGCAATCACCGTTTATAATCACCGTGATTTATAAATCACATTCACGACTCACGACGTCATTTAAGAATCACCGTTTCACTCATCACTAGTTCAAACCGTATTACACTACTGAAAACTTTACCGAAGGCTCTGTGCTCTAAAAAGAACAATTTTACATTATTGGGTATGCATGTCTTCGAGTACATGGCCAGCCAACCAACAGCACATTGAAAAACTTCTGGTTTAAGAAAGAAATCTTTATTTCCTCTCACAGACACAAAAATAAAAATGTAAATGGCATGAATATTTAATACCTACGTCTGCCTACAAACAGTAGATGGAGTTTTAAAAACTTCATTAAACAGATAAAGTTAGGCTCACTCCATTCATTTCATCATCAATAATAACGTGATTTTTCTGGTTAATTTTCATTCCTTCGATGCTACTAGCGAGCATTATATCCTAAAACCCCCAGAAGAAAATTCAAACCATTTCTCGGTCACTGCATTAAACTTTCATTGAAACCCAGCGAAAAAAAAGAGCGAGCACAGAAACTGGTTAATAAGAGGTGAATAATTAATACAGTTAATACGAGGGTTTATTAAAGCGGATAAGTAATACAAAGTAATTTTGTCAACTTGGGCGAAATTAAGAATATATTGCATACGAAAAGTTTCGAGGAAGAATCGGGATACCGCGGTGCAATCTACCAGTCATAAATTTCGGCCAGATAAAGTGGAGGGTAAACTTTTGTATTAAAACATCCCTTTTACCGCGTACTTTTTCATTTTTAATATCGTCATATAATTGTTATGGTTTTAAAATTTACGCCGAAGTTGCGCCAGATATAAATGTTATACTTTTAATGGCTGATGAAACGTGAAATATGCCATGGTATGAAAACAAATTAGGTTTGGGGTAAAAATCCGAACTGGAACTGAGACTGGGAAAATTTGAAATATCCATGTTATAACAACAATTTTTTTGTTTTACTGCAAAATACTGCTCTAAAAATGGAAATTATTTTTTAATGAAAAAACATCGGCATATTGTTTTTGCGTTTGCAATTTTCCGCAGATTGTTTTATCCGGCATTTAGTTTTTTTTTTTTATTATCGATCTAATAACTTACAGGTTAACGAGCGCGCAAAGAGTTATCAATTCAACGGTGAAAATATTTGTATATCATTGGAGGTGCGTAAATTAAAATAAAAACGAATCTCGGCGTTAACTTGTTCTATATATAGCAAACTTTCGAACACTTTCATAATTAAAGTTAATAATTTTATAATCGATTTCGCACTGCTATAAAAATAGCATCAAATACAATGTGATTTAAATGAATTCATTGGTTAAATTGAATAAATTATAAAAAAAAAATATATGAATTAAATTGTTTGGTGCTGGGGCCAAGAAAATGGAAGGTTTGCTTTAGAAACCTTCCATTTCCTAGTTCGACGATCTACTTGCGTCTTTTTCAAGGTAGAAATTTAATTTGTCAATAAGTGGAAATACGATTGAAATACCTTCTAATTTTAATTATGCAACCGAATTTAGTTTTTTAAAATCATTAAAGCAATCCCACATAACGAAATAATATTCCTAGATTATTCTGAGAATATTCTTGAAAAATATTGGATTATTTCTAGATGGATCTTAGAATATTTGGAATAATTCTGAAATACTTGTAGAATGAAGAAATGTGCGCGCAAGAAATATCCTTAGTTGAATCAGAAAAATATTCATAGGATACGTTTAGAACATTTATAAGAATATACAAGAAATATTGCTGAAAATGTCTTTAGAACATTCCTAATAATATTTAAACAATATCCTTAAAAGTATTGGAATATGTACATCTTTTAGAAATAATTTACATATACATATACATATACCAAAAAAAAACCATATTTTTTTTTGAACGGGAAAAAAACGCGTTTAATCGTATTTACATCATTATATTGATAAAAAATGTAAAACGAGCAACATTTAGCTGTAATAAACTGAAAGAATTCCGCATAAACTCCATTTTTACTCCCGTGGCTGTACTCACACATATAACATCAGTAAACTGTAGTACCGACGTGATGGGCCAACTGGTTTAGTGGATAGCACGCCCAATTTCTAAAGAGCGCTATCCACTAGACCAGGCGGCCCATCTGTTTGATATTACGTTTTACTGATGTTATATGAGTGTGGCCACGGAAGTAAAAAGTTAAGTTTATGCGGGATTCTTTCAGTTTATTACAACTAAATGTCGCTCGTTTTACTTTTTTTTATCAATATAATCATGTAAATTACGAATTACACAATTTGTTTGTTTCGCTCTTCAAAAAAATCGTTTTTATTTTTTTGTTGTTTGAGCAATCAGAGGCCTATTTACAAAAACCCGCGCACACGTAACAGTTTTATTTTGCTTCAAGAATAGTATAGGTGACAACTCTTTCGTATGCTACTTATACCGTTTTTATTCTAACCTTTCCAATTGCGACTTTCGTTTTCCGGAATTTGCTGAATTCACAACATGCACAAGTTCCTGCATACTACCATTATCTATACGCTTATCCGCAAATCACAAATCGCAAATCCATGCATTTTGTAGCATAGCTAATAGCTAAAAATATTAAACATTTAATTATCTATAGATTTATTTAAAAAAATTATCACGACATACCAACACAAACTTTTGCATTTTCACGTAAATAAAAATCATGATTAAAACGTCAATTTCCTTAGATTTTGAGCAATATCGCTGTTTATGTATCTCCACACAATAACTAAATGTAAGTGGGCATGGATCGATACTAGTACGGTTTATTATTGGAAATTTTACATCTATCAATAAACTGCACATTTGAAATTATAGTTTCCTTACTAAATTAGTTTGGCCCATGAATGATAGATGACTCTGATGATAGAATTATTAAAATTTACCGAATAATTCTATGACATTTTTATAACTACACTTATCAACTACATTGATGCAGTGTTCGTATATGAGAGGGAAATTCCCTTTTTAGAGGGAATTTTGAACGATAGAGGGAAAAAGTTTTGTTTTAGAGGGAATTATTGGATAAAATATTATTATTGCATCAATAAAAATAAATTTAAATTTTTATTATTTTTGTATTTTGTTTCTATTTGCTTTAGTTAAAATGAATCTGTCATTGTATCGGTACATTTATTTTAATTAAGTAAGTAATTTATTATAAAAAGTTAATAAGTTTGTATTTTCCGGCAAAAAAAGGGAATTGCAGTGTCAAAACGGGAATTTTTCGTGTTGGCACTGGGAATTGCCGATCAAGGTATATAGGTACGAACACTGTATTGATGTGCCAGGCGAGTTTGAATACGTATTTTGATTAACATACTCCGTAATGTCATACAGTTAACTGTGTGGGGTGTTGCTGCAACTTGGAAGAGAGTTTTTGTTGCACAGAAGCGCCTTATTTGTTTGTTGTTCGATATACGATTCGGAGATACTTGTAAAGATACTTTTATTCGCCACAAAATTCTTACCTTTCCCTGCATCTTTATGTTCAAGTGCTTAATTTTTGTTAGGCAAAACATAGATAAATTAAATGAGGTTAGATCACCGCACTAATATAACACAAGAAATGTACACATCATTTATCCGAGACAGCATTTATCACTGCATGAAAAGTCCCCTTTCTACATATGCGCAAACTTATACAGGGTTTTCCACGGAACGGGCTGGTTAGAAGTTTTCCGGCTTAACGAAATTCCTCAGTTTTAAAAAATTGGGGTTTGCAACAATTTGGTACTTACTTTCTTCTAAAAATATTTTCACCTTTTTTGCACTTCCGGTTAACCGAAGTCGTCACGAACTTTGTTATTTTAATGGAACACCCTATATATTATTATATTTTTGAATTTACCATAAAATTCTATGACGATTACCATTAGGGTATCTTATACCTATCTTCAACTGTTTCTAAGATATTACGATTTTTGTTAAAATTTTGACATTTATATTGTAGTATGTAATTGGTTAATTCTCATTTGATTTAAGTGTCAGAAATCTCCGACTTTGAAATCAACAAGTACTAACATTGTTTTACCAAAACGTAGAAAAAAAAATTTAGTGACATTATACAGGGTGTTTAAAAATTAGTGACATATCCAAGAATTTTGAATGTTGCAAAACTTAATTTTTTCAAATAGAACACCCTGTACATTTTTCTATTTTTGGATGTACAATTAAATTCTATGCCGATTTGCTGTAGCATTCCCTATACCCATCTTCAGTAGTTTTCTTTTAAATTACTCGTTTTGTTTATTACCGCTTTCAAATGGCCGAATAATTTCTATCTGGTGGGCCATGACATTAACATCACAACAATTTATTGTTATTAGTAAGTATTATTGTTATAATCATTGTTTGTTACACGTCGCGTGTTCAGGTAAATGCATATTATTATGGAACTTATGAATTAGATATGAAAAATATTGAAGAGCTTATTTTAACCTGGATACTTTAAATTTATTTTACATTCACTGAGAATGCAGGATGAACTTATAGAGAATTTACGGTAATTATAGGAATTTATTTTCGGCTAATATATCTAATAAAATTCAGAAAACTTTGAAATAATACATTACACAGATTACACACTGTACGCAACTTTCGGTACTACCAAGCAAGATTTAATGATTCGTGTGACGAGAACGTTTGATGAATTAGACCCAGTGGAAGTGAGAAGAAGTATAAGGCGACACATTAACACGTCGAATAATAAAATGCTTGGACTAAACGGAATTCACATTGAGCATTTTTTTGATGCTCTATGTCATGGTTCAAATTTATGCTGCTTGTAAATTGCATTTGTTAAGTATGCATGTATCTAAATATTCTTTATAAAAACCTTTATAATTTTGAAAATACTTTAATATATCAAAAACATTTGTCTGACAAGCACACTACGTTTTAGTGAAATAATTTTTGTTATGTTGTCGTCGTTATCGTTTATGCCATTTCCCTTAATTTGAAACCAAGCTATTAAGAGAAATCATTTCAAAATTTTCTGGATCTCGTTAGATATTTAAACAACCAATAAAATCCTTTAATTACATTGAATTCTCTATAAGTTCTTTCTGCATTCTCAGTGAATCTAAAATAAATTTATAGTATCTATGTTAGAATAAGCTCCTGCAATATTTTTCATTATCTAATTCATAAGTTCCACAATAATATTCATCGATCTGAACACGCGACGTGTAACAAACAATGATTATAACAATAATACTTACTAATAATAATAAATTGTTGTGATGTTAATGTCATGGCTCACCAGATAGAAATTATTTGGCCATTTGAAATCGGTAATAAACAAAACGGCTAATTTAAAAGAAAACTACTGAAGAAGGGTATAGGGAATGCTACAGCAAAATCGGTATAGAATTTAATTGTACATGCAAAATAGAAATGTACAGGGTGTTCTATTTGAAAAAATTAAGTTTTGCAACATTCAAAATTCTTGGGATATGTCACTAATTTTTGAACATCCTGTAATAATGTCACTGAATTTTTTTCTACGTTTTGGGTAAACAAATTAGTTACTTGTTAATTTCAAAGTCGGAGATTTCTGACACTTAAATCAAGTGAGAAGTAATCAATTACATACAACAATGTAAATGTCAAAATTTTAACAAAAATCGTAATATCTTAGAAAACAGTTGAAGAAAGGTATAAGATACCCTAATGGTAATCGTCATAGAATTTTATGGGTAAATTCAAAAATATAATAATATATAGGTGTTCCATTTAAAATAACAAAGTTCGTGGCGATTTCCGTTAACCGGAAGTGCAAAAAATGTGAAAATATTTTAGAAGAAAGTAAGTGCCAAATTGGTTACAAACCCCAATTTTTTTAAAACTGAGGAATTTCGTTAAGCCGGAAACTTCTAACCAGCCAGTTTCGTGGAAAACCCTGTAAATAAGTTACCGGATTATAATAAAACCTGCATGCAATTCATATGTTTAAAGAAAGAGTTAGGGACTATTTGTCATTGCTTGCCTTTTATACTGTTAATTAATATCTTAGTATGTAGATTTTTGTCTGTTTTTTTATCAATGTATTGACTTGTACAAATATTGTACTAAATTAGACGCAAAATTGACGCATCAATCCAATTAATGTTGGCTCTATGAATAAAGTGCTATTATTATTATTATTTAAATAAATTTGTTGTTATATAGTATATGAATCCAATATACGTACCTGTGATTAAAGAGTCTCTAAATTAATAACACTATCAATTCGTTAGCAAGCGGCTGAAGAGCTTTTAAATTGACAGTTAATTTTGTGCTCCCACAAGTGTCCTGTGTCACCTAGCAGGCAAAAAAAGCTCACTGATCACGATACCCACTTAATTAATATATCATAGAGGTCGCTAGGTGAAGTCAAACAGCCAAATTATCGTATTTATTTCTATTAGAATCTGGAGAATAAACTAATTATAAAGATAATTAATTTATTGAATATTAAATAGAATTATATATGTAAAATAATTAGAATATTGTATTTCACAGTTGTTTAGAAATAAAAAAAAAATATTCAACGGGCATTTGTTTGAAAAAAAGAGAGCAATATGTATTTTATCTTGGTATACATAACATAACACTTACTGCAGTGTTCTATTTAATATTATTATTATTATAAATAATAGAAATAAAATATTTGGCTTTAATTTTCCAAGCTAGTAAAATTTTATTTCTGTTTGAAATTTAATTTTTTTTTCGGATAGTTTTTAGTAATGTAAATTACGTAACATGAACAAATTATTTAGCAAAATTGTTAAACTGACAAACGGAATGTAATCATTTAGAAGGCTGGGCTGTTTTGAAAATGATTGTTTGTTGGTAAAGGTTTGTTTGTAAAAGAAAAAGAAGACAAGAGAAGATTTTTTTTAGAAGAAGTCAAATTATTGAAAATTATTACGAAGTTTTTAATAAGAATAGCAACAAATCATTTTAAAAGAGAAATTATAAACGAAGTATCATTTTGGAAATTGGAAATAGAAAATTAGAGAAGTGGATTAACATATTCTTAGTGGTTTGGATACAAAGTTGTGTCTTCATGTTGTCATAAGTTTGGATTCCACGTTGGAACTTCATATTATTCAAGATTGGATTATTGTTTTATAATTGGGTTGGAATTGAAGTCAGATTAGTATCAGAAATTGAAGGAAAAGAATAAAAAGAGACACAATGAGGTTGGTCTTTGTTATGTAATTAGTAAATTAATTGTATTTTCGATAGATATTAAAACAATTCCGAAATCGTCTTTACTATTTTAAAATTATGTTAAATAGTGTCAAGTGACAAAAGTCAAATTGACACATAACATTATATTGCTATATATCTATTTTCCACGCAAGTACCGTCAATCAAAATGTATTACAACAGCTTTTCTGCACTACATAAAGTCGATATATAGCGTCTATAAAGTCGTATAAATAGATATATTCGCATATACATTGCAGGTGCATACACATACATATATTTATAAAAAATTTCCTACTTCCTAGTAAGCTTTCATCACTACTGTTCCCATCAGTTTCCGTTTCGTGCGATAAATTTATATCCCGTCGTTCTTGCTTCTTTTTTGATCTGAACATCTGTTAGATACGTGGTGTGACACTGTAGATCGCAAAATTCCAACATAAATTCCCCGATATTGTCTTTCGCGGCGGACATAATGTGATATATCACCGCAGATTCGCCGATAAAGAAATTTTTATTCAAATGGGTATTGAAAAATACGTTTTTCGTTTTCGGTTGAGATGTGTTCATGCAACCAAAATCGTGACATTATTATGACGGTTTAATAAAGGAATAAGTTAAAATCGTATCAAGCAATAGGAAATGATTGTATTCAATGGCGGTAATTTTGATTTTGTGATATGTTTCGAAAAGTAACGTAGGCTATCGAAAAAGTAACGTAAGTACTCCAATTATTAATCTTGGATAAGTTGGTAAAAATTTCGAAAATCTCCAAACTTGTTTGCATTGCCATAAAAGTAATAGAAATATGTTCCAAATGGCTTTCTAAATGAAATTACTTCCCTATTTAAAATTTTAACAGATAGCTATGCCTCTTTTTAATCAGAAGCCATGTGCGTATCTCTATAGGCAAAAAATACAATTATCTTATTTCACTTGGTTTTTGTTTTTATTGTTTCTTATCTATACATTCAAAAGTTATTAGGAGAGGGGGGGGGGGGGGGCATTTACGCCTCACTGTATTCAATTTGCTATGAAATCAAAGGTATGGAATCTAAATAGAGTCATTTAGAACAGGTTTCAAACAAATGAACAAGTAATTGAAAAAGTCAGGCGTATGTTCAGTTGCCTACTTCACAGACGAATTTTGAATTTGTTAAGAATAACTATTTAAAATGGACAATATTAGCATTAGGTGCTAAATATTACCTTAATTATAATGTAAACTTTATTTTCCATGTTAATTCAAGCTTACCTGATATATTTTATGTGTTTGTATTATATTTCGCTCGGAGAGATTTTTTCAGTCTTCGAGAGTGTTTTAGGTTAACGTTTGGCGTATTCCCCTCAAACTAGAGAAAATAACGGTATCTTAATGTCGGTTAGCGATATCTTTCAAAATTGAAATTGACCTGCTTGATAGCGATAACAATCGAAGGCTGTTTACTGATAAATTTAGTTTGAATCCTCATTCTGCCTGTGGCCACGAGAGACGACGGTTGTATCGAATTCCTATAACGACTTTTATGCCACTTTTTAAAAAATATAGCAAAGTTCCAAGAAGTGTTTACCTAAAAAAGTATCGATATAATTGCTGAATAATTAAATCCTGACTAAAATTGTCAATAATTTCCTATAAACTTTCCTACGAAGAATTCCGACCAGATTGCCATTCCATGCTGTTGACCCAGACCGGGGGCCCGTTCCAATAGAAACTCCATTCCAGTACCCAGAAAATTGCCAGTCCTCGTGTCCTCTCCAAGTTAGTATTCCGTCAAGTAAATCCCACTTAAAAACAGAAAAGATTTAATCAGTTTCCATTCAATATCTAACCAGAAATTAGATTTTTATAATTTATTTTACTATACGTCAATTTGGGGTTAGATTTATATCAACCGCCATTAGTTAGTTATTTTAGGAATTTCTATATTAAGGGTTGTATTAAAGAAAATCACTGAGTTGGTCTCTGATAAAATAGTTATTCTTAACAAATATCGATAATCACAGATGATCGTTTTCTATTAAATTTAGTTCCTGCTATTTACGGGTAGATGGCGCTTTATTTTAATTTAATTACATTTTTATCTGACATTTCTATAACCTCTTCGTCTTTTAAAATGCCAGGAAAGTTCGAATACGTATTTTTGTATTATATAATTTGTTTTGTCTACTATAGTACTGTGAGGTTAAAAATGATTGTCGTCATAAAAAAACTGTTTTCCGAAAAAAAATATCTATGCTTATTACCAATTTAATGGGTGAAGTTAGCTACATACAAATTTCATACAATAAATCAATTCTCTTGACATTTAGTGACATTGGCGTTCGTGTTGTAATTTTTCTTCGTTTATTTATCTTATATTTTTCCAAACCGTTTATATTTACATCTAATATCACCAACAGTAGTATGGTAATACTGACTTAGTTCAAACCTTCATTACAAACACACGGCATATACCTACATCCTGCTGCTATTTATAGGAGCGGAATTGACAATCTTTTTAAATCTCACCGTATTTATTGATTCCAACATACGTACCTTATGATCTAAGAGTCTCGCTGATGATGAAACCTAGCATTTGGTAATTAAATAAAGATTTAAGCTTGTTTTGGTTTAAAACATTCTGTTATTTGTACGTTTAGTGTTTTTACATCGATTTTCGATAATTACAATTTTTAAAATTTTAATAATCCGAGAAGGAGCTTTGGGGGCGCCCTTTAGGCAAGAATTGCCTATTCGTTAGTAAGCGTCCGGAGTAAGATTTTGACAGGCGATCTGGTGCTCCTTGAAGCGTCCCGTGCCACCTAGAAGGTAGAAAGTTCCTTACATTTAATTGTATTGAACCTCAGAAAAGAAATTTTAAAATCCCGGGCATTTTGTTCTGAAAAACAGGGCACAATATGCATACATACAGCAGGCAGAGTAGAAGATTTAAAATGATGTTTAATACACATCTATATTACGTCTATTACGTTAGTTTGACGTTTATTAAACGGCACTTCTTGTCAATCTGCTACCTGAGATGCCCTTCTACTTAATCAGGCGTAGGGCACAAGATTCTGATTTTTCTCCCTCGTAGAACTTTTCCCAATCCCTTTCGTCCTTTGCGCACTTGATTACTGTCTTATTGGCTCCTATTTCTTTTTACAAGTATTTGCACCTGCTCTATCTGATTCCCCCGGAAACCTTGTGAATTGTAAATCCCAGATTCTGATGAAACCATGTCAGTTTGTAGACTCCATAAAGTGTTACACAAGAACGCTCTGCGTTGCGGCGAAATTTCAATTTTAGGGGGTTCAATCTGACTTTGAAATTAGCCTCAAATTTTGTTATTCAAAATAATTTTTAAGCAGAGAATGCATGGGCATAGCCAGAAATTTTGTTAGAAGGAGCCACGCAAAAAGTCGATTGCATATAGCCATCAAATAAGTACATATAAACAGTCGATACTAATTTGATGATTGTGTTTATTGCATCTGTTGCATGTGAAAGTTTGTTACACTCTGAATAAAGTAATCTCAGTACAGTTATCTAAGGCTGCGTATAATCTAATTCTTATTCTAACCATCTTGCAGGATGTCCACAAAATTATGAATTTTGGCATTCTTGATGAATGAGATGTCCCAATGAACTGGGTCATTAGAATTTCTCGAACCTTCTAGTAGGAATTTGGTTTTGAAACTTGCAGAGTAATCATGGCCGCCTATGATCTATTTAAGGAAAATATTTTCAGCCTTACAGCACTTTTGGTACACAGGTTGTGGATATCAACTTTCTTATTTTAAATAAAATGGTGCAATTTTTATGGGTCCAATGCATTGCTAGCATCATTTGTGATATGTTTGTAGTTATTAATGTTTCCTATTCCTAAAGCTAATCGTTTTTGAGATATTTGTATTTTGTCAAATTTTTGACGTTTGTAGTCTTTCCAACAAAATTAAATATCTCATAGCCTATTAGACATTAGGATATTCTACTTATATGGATGCAAGTACACGGTCATAGGTATAGAATGACTCAGTTCGGTGGGATCCTCTATATTGCAGTGATTATATTATGTCAGGGTAAGTGCCCATATGCTATAGGAGTTATGCGTATTTGGATATAGGATACGTCATGAGAGTGTACATACAGAAGAAAATGTGTACTTCCACTGACAGTTCCTCATACTGTAGACATTAAATAACACATATTATACAGGGTGATTCCCAATATATGCGACAAACTTTAAGAGCTGATTCCTGAGGTTATTTTGATCATAAAAGTTCATATGAGTGTATGTCCAAAACGGTTTGGTTTTAAAGTTATTGAATGTTTATTAATAAATTTGAACTATGACTAACACGATATAATATCACAGTTGGTTCTTCAAAAACTACTGTGTTAAGAGGGAATTGTTTATTTGTCATTTCAATATTTGTCAATAGTTGTCAGAGTATTCATTCAGTTTATGCCAGTTTCTGTTTTCTAAAATGAATTACAACGAATGCTGAGATGTGTGATATGCATTTCGTTTACGGTCTTGCAATGGAAATTCGCTGTGCTGCTAGATGTCTTTATGAAGAACGATACCCCGAGCGTATCACCCGCATTATTCAATATTTGCCCATTTTCACCAATGTCTTAGTGAAACGGGAAATTTTAAAAAAATGGACGACTGATAACGGGCACCCATCTACAGTGAGAACTCCACAAGTTGAAAAAAATGTACTAAATGAAATTGAGGGACATCCTACTACAAGCACCAGAAAAATTGCGTATGCTTTAAACATTAGTCAGGCCACGGTTTGGAGAATATTGAAATATCAACTGTGCATCCAATATCACCATTCAACGGGTGCAGGCATTTGCCGGCAGATTTCCGCAAAGAGTGGCTTTTTGTTCAATGGATGCAACACAAAATCGCCACAATATCCTGACCATTTGGCTCAAATATTCTTCACCGACGAGGCTAACTTTCTCTAGAAACGCGATTATTATTTTTCATAATAATCACGTATGGGCCGAAGAAAATCCGCACGAACTAGTGAATGCCCGTCATCAACATCAATTTCTGTCGATGTGTGGACTGAGATTGTTGGAAGAAGTTCCGTTGCAATTAAGATTACAAATGTATTTTATGCATGACGGTGCTCCAGCGCATTTTAGTTTAGTTGCTCGCGAGTTTTTCGACAATACGTATCCAGATCGGTAGATAGGACGGGCAGGTCCACAACCCTGGCCTCCTCGGTCTCCAGGCTTAAATTCTTTGGGCTTTTTTCTCTGGGGTCACCTTAAATCATTATTCAGAACATCTCCCATTGAAAATGTCAATGAACTGAGAAATAGTATTATCACAGCTTTTCAAACAATTCGAAATACCCCTGGTATTTTAGAACGGACTCGCCAGTCAATACGACGGAGGATAAAAGCTTGTATTACAGTTGGGGGGTCATTTTCACACAGTAGTATAAGTTAATTTTTGTTTACTTATTATTTGTTAATTTATAATAAAAATATTAATTATATTAACTTACTATTGAAGCATGTACAACTTTAGAACTAAGCGATTTTTGGACATATTTCTTTTGAACTTTTATGATCAAAATAACCCCAGGAATCAGCGCTTAAAGTTTGTCGCATATATTGAGAATCACCCTATATAAATATTCCTTCATCATTTTTCGTTTACTTGTTCATACGTATAGGTAATTCTTTTATCAAATATTTAACTAACAGTAATCAACTGTCAACAACGGCAGACGCTACCAGAGCAGAGGTCAGCCGAAAATGTTCGTCAATTTAACCCGTTTAATTAATTAACGAACGTCCTTGATGGCGCTTTTTTTTTTTGTGGCGGAATCACTAGGCCTGGCGGGAGAAACACGACTATTCGAAAATGCCAGACGTAGAGGTCGTGTGGGCGGTCACATGTATGTATGTATGTGTGAGTCAATGATGAGGTTGGCAAAAAGGGACGGCCGCCCCGAATGACAAATCGAAGCAAGATACACCGCGGCGGCAGCAGGGCACAAGAGTCGGCCAAAATTGTTTGGTTAAAGGTCGGAAGCGCGAATAATTTAGCTTTTCTATTTATCCACATCAGGCAGGCACACAAACATTTATAATGGCCGCGTAAATCTGAACAAAATCGCGCTTTACGTCAAAAACTGCGGTTGACGTAAAAAAGTTTATGTCTGGGATAATAACAAACATTTATTTAGCTACGTAGATACTTAAATTTGTGCCCCGTTCAAAAAATAATTCTTATTTCTTTGAACGTTTCTGTAGTATGCTGTTTTTGAAAATGTGTTAATTATTGTGTTTACGTACTGCTGTGTACTGATTAAATTAATTGAAAGTGCTAAATGAATTTTAAAATGAAAAAAAGTAAAGTTTGCTAGCTCAGTGGACAAAATTTTAGAGAACGCAAAAGAACTATTAACCTCAGAGTTACCCTCGCGAATTAAAACTTGAATTTAACCACGAAAAATAAATTGTGAGTGAATGACATCAGACTTTCTTAATTACCCGAAAAATTGAGCAAAGGTTTAAAATAAAATAAAAGAACTAGAATTTTTAACGGCCAGTGACGCAATTAACAATCAATTTATTTTCAACAACGGGTTATATTTACAGATTGTGCAGAAAAAAAAACCTTGAACTGAAGGTTCTGGCCTAAAATAAAAACTGCACTTGACTCTAAATTAAAATAGGACAATGCTATTTCTCTATGCAAAGCAAAAGTTTTTTGTTTGTTCAGGTAGATTATCCAAAATGTACAACCTTAGAATTTTCTATCCACGTGGTTTCACAAATGAATAATCAAACCGTGGACAAATTGCAAGAAATTTAAAATAGAAAAACTAAATGCAAGAACAAAGCTTCTACTCACCCAATCGAGGTGATTAATAATTGAAAACGAAACAGCAAAATTCAATAACGGAAAAATTAACCTCTTTAAGCTATAATGAGAAAAAATAAACTAAAATGTATCTTCCCAAACAAAAATAATAAATGATCTTATATCTATAATGTGCACACTTCAATATATTAACAGTTTATCCACAATAAGAATTCCTTATTGGCCATATAAAATGACATTTATTGTCGAAATTTTTTATTAGTCAAAATGTATCATAACAAATGGCATCAATAGATATTTAGAAATACGTTACTCACGTCAATAGTCGAACAAGGAAGTCCTTAACAAAATCTACAACTGTTTTTCTTACGAAAATCCCTCTCTCAAAATCGTACAACGCAGTCGTATTACAATTCAACGACAATATTCAATAGAATTGGTCTGAGATAAATTAAATTAATTACATACTAAACTAATGAAATCAAATATAATACTACAACCACGCGCGTATACAAGGAGAGAGGGGGGGAGTAATGGGGGTAATTACCCCCCCATGAACCAGCGAAACCTACTTGTAAACCAAAATTTTACATTTAAAGACAAACACTCATCTTCTTTTTTCCTTTTTTTTGTGTAATTGCCCCTCCATGATGACACTATTCAAGTTGTATCTAAAAAGGGCAGACCTTTTTCTTTTAATTAAAATAAAAATATTATCTCCATTACCCCCTCCCCCCTCCCCCTATAAACTCAAGTTGTATACGCGCCTGACTACAACTGTAAACTAAAGTATACCATTCCTTATTGTTTAGCGCTACTTCGCTTGCTGTCGGTATATCATTCATTTTGTTCCAAAATTTTCTCAATTGCTCTTCACCATGTTGTTTTTGGTTTCCCTCTCTTTCGCTTTGGCATAGTCCTTGCTCCCCATACTATTTTTACTTGTCAATCTCTTCCCGTCCTATTCAAATGTCAAAACCATCTCAACTGTTTTTGTTCGATTAAACTTAGCACTGATTCCAAACATTGCTTTTGGAATTTTTGTTTCTGTGTTAGTACCTATTTTTCCAGGCCAAATATAAGTACAGGTTTAGATACTGCTGTAAAAGTTTTAATTTGTATTTGCCTTGTTATTTCCTTCTTCCTGATAAAACTTTTATTTTGCTGTCCATATAATTGATAGTACCACCATCACTTTATTTCCCTTCAAGATTCTCTTGTTTATTTCACACTCTTCTTCGTTTTTTTGATGTTACTGTCAATACTGGGCATTCGAACTGGTTATTTTTTTTTAAATTTATACTCCCTTTCTTCTGTGTTGAATTTGGCATATTTGTTTTTCTCTATTACTTCTGCTCTCATTTCCATTTATTTTGCTTTTTCATTGTTTATATGCAGCCCAAAATTTTTTGCTTCTTCTTCGAATTTCTTGAAAGCCTTCTCAAGTGCTTTTTTGCAGCTCATTACCAGGCGGACTACGTCGTCTGCGTATGCAAAAGCTGAACTATATGATAGCAACTCGAACCTTTTGTTTGGGTATTGCTTCCTCTTATTATCATTTCCATCGCCAAATTAAATAGGTTACTCAAGAGGGGATCGCCTTGTTTCAAGTCTTTTCCAAATAAAAATATTCTCTGAATATCGCGCGCAGTACCGGTTAGTAGGGTAGTGGTGTGTGTCGTTGACATTGACCGCGTTCAGAGTACGTAACTGCTGTGTATTGATTGATTTAAATGGACGTAAAACTGATTTAAAAATGAAAAAGAAAAATTCAAATGCAAGCACAAAGCTTCTACTCACCCAAACCGAGGTGATAGATAATATAAAAATGAATCAGCAAAATAGAAAAACGGAAAAAAAAATAACTCTTTAATTATAATGAGAGTTTAACAACTAAAAAATATATCTTCCTGCACAAAAATAATAAATGATCTTATATCTATAATGTGCACACATCAATATAATAACAATTATTATAAAGCGAATTCCTTGATGGACAAAATATTCATAGAAATCAAATCTAAGCAACTTAAAATACACACAGCGGTAACGCGGGTAAGCTACCATAGCAGTAGCTGCTCTCAAACGGTTTGGGAACTGTTGACAATTCGTCTCAAAAACTTACCGCTACATTTGCGTTACATCAATAACATACAACCAAACCGTCGCCGTTTTGTGTAGCTGAAACCGCTACTGATATGGATCATGTTCGTATTCTTAACGCGACCAATGACATTTTGAAGAAAATACATTATACGAATTCACTTGAAAAGCGGACTTAAAAACAAAATATTAAAAGAAAAATGAAATTACGCTTTATTACTTATAAATATTGACCATTTAAAAAAAAAATAAAGTAAAAGTAATTTAATACATCGCAAGCGAGCGCCATATACAGAGTCAACACTTCAACTGCGCTGCAACTGGTTTTATTCCATATAAAATAGTGTAAATAGCATCCATATTATTTTATAACGTACACTTATCGGATACAGTATACCACTTCAGACCGAAATAACGTAAATACGTTATATTTGTGGATAACGTACGCGTTATTAATAAGGTAAACGATGCAAAATAAGGGTGAATGTATTTGGATTAATGCATTATTAACGATTATTATACAATCGAGTCCTCTTCTTAATGCAGTTACTTTTAATCATAGCAAATTCGACACACAATTTTGCATTTAATTTAAATTATAAGACAAACATTATGAAACGTGCCCAAACACTTACCGCATTATGAATTATCAGTGAATTATACCGGGCTCTTTTTTTTTCTAATATACATACAATTTTCTATATGTAACTATGTTTATAAAAAAATTGTCAATGCATTGGTAACTGGCGAGTAGGCAACCAGATATACCTCCATGTAAACCAGTTATTAATGATTGATGTGACGTACGACATATTCTGAAATTTTGCGATTATTTAGTATTTCTTATTACCTATTTATTTCATTATTAATTAAGGTATTTCAAATCCGTAATAAACCATGCTGTGTCTACACTAGAGCAACTATTAATAGCACTTGGCTTATTCTGGCGAAAACTTTTTATAATAATTGAATATTTTGGTGGTAGTTATTCAAGTAACAACGTTTATTACGGATTTGAAATACCTTAATTAATAATGAAATAAATAAATAAAAAATAAGCTAAATAATGATAAAATTTCAGAATATGTCATACGTCAAACCAATCATTAATACAAAATAATAACTAGTTTACATGGGGCTATATCTGGTTTGCCTATCGCTAGTTACCAATGCATTGACAATTTTTTTATAACGTTCCACATAGGAAAATTGTATGCGTAATAGAAAAGAGAGCCCGGTATACGATACGACTGCATACTAGTTTGATAATTCAAGATTGCTTTCATTCGTAGGGTAGCTTCTCATCGCTCGATAACCGACAGCGCTCGAAATATCTACGGTTATATATATGTCTATAGTTACTATGCAAAATATCTTCGATTGGTTCTCGGCTTTGTTTTAGTGTATTACTACTTACTACTCTACGATAGTAACAACTCTGATATTTCTTATCATTACAGGGAAAATGTTCATGCAACATGACGCAACTGATAAACTCATTTACGATGCCGAAGATGTTACCAGGACCTCCAGGAATACCCGGGGCGGAAGGTAAGACGGACCACCGGGTATGACGGGCCAACCGGGCATACCAGGCGAACGGGGGTTCAGCGGGCCCACCAGGAGAAAAAGGCGAACGAGGCGAACGCGGACCGGCCGGCCTAATTGGTCCTCAAGGCCCCAAAGGCGAAGCCGGCAGAGACGGCATCCCGGGACAAACGGGACCGCCAGGACCTCCCGGTCCACCGGCACCCGTCGAATTCGAGAATTTCGACGTAAGAGAACGAAATGCGGTCGTTTTGACAATTTCACCCCATCACCCTCACACGTACGCCCATATATCCGATGAGCTTAGTCTCGGAAAAAAGTTAAGCACTTCCGTCGACTGTCGTTCATCCGTCAGTCACGTATTCAAATAAATCTTTTCCCGTGTTCCCCGCGCGCGTGCAAGTTGTTACACTTCCACGCTTCCACACTTGTTAAAAATTTTATCTCAGAAACTCCGTTAAAAACTTTCTCTCCCTACCCGCGTTACTTTGCGGACATAGGTGTCGAATTTACATGTTAATGTCGATTTCTTTTTTTACTGCTTTCGCCTCGCAGCCGAGTTGGAAACCGAGGAATCCCTTTAAGGTGCCGTAAAATACGTAATCCGAACTTTTCTTTAAGGTTCTTTTCCTTGGAGGTTTTTTCTTAATTATTTTGTGAAGAGAAATTCACTACTTAATTATTAACGCATCTTTCGCCACAGAGCAAAAAAAAAGAAGTTCACAGCACTTTAATTTGTGTCTGTTTTTCTCTCTTTAATAAAAATCAAATTTATAAAGGAAAAAAACCTTTAAAGATTATTTCTTACATAGTTAAATACTCTTTGTTAAATTTACCATATTTAAAATTTTGCGTTTTACATTTCACTAGAGTTATTTCAATTTCTCTTAAAGCTCTTGCATCTTAAAGTAACTTTAAAAAATAACTCACAAGTTATTTTGTAAAGAGTGGATAAAATTAGACGTGATTGCAATTTTAAAACTGTCATACAGACTCCCCATCCAACTGGCTCTTTAGATCTTCTTATTCTTCTGGTAGGAGTCTGATTTTGAAACGTGCATAGTGGTCATGGTTTACTATAATTTACTTAATAATAGTAATAATAGGGTAGTAACGTGCATGCGAAAGAGTGCACACTTATATACGAATCTCCACTTTATTTTGTAAAAAGTTATTATAATTCGATTACAATATGCCATCCAGCTTAAGATCATGTGAAGAAGTCGTTAATTTTATGAGAAGTAAAGAATTTTCTTCTTTAATATACAAAATTGTAAAAGCCTAGACGGATTATTTGCTGGAAACAATAAGTACCCTACAAAATGAGGATGCAATACTGAAAGAAACAAACATCGACAATAAATAGTGACCGTATTGAGACCGTATTTGACCGTATTTCTACAATACGACCGTATTTGACCGTATTGTAGAAATACGGTCAAATACGGTTACCGGTTTCACCCTTCGGGGAATATATTGTATGTCCGACTGTGCGGCGGTGCCTGGAGGCAGTTAAAATTTTGTAAACCGTATGTGACCGTATTTATACAGGGTGATTCCCAATATATGCGACAAACTTTAAGCGCTGATTCCTGGGGTTATTTTGATCATAAAAGTTTATAAGAACGTATGTCCAAAATCGCTTAGTTCTAAAGTTGTACAATGTTTAATAGTAAGTTAACATAATTAATGTTTTTATTATAAATCAACAAAATAATTAGTAAAACAAAATTAACTTATACTAACTGTTGAAAATGACCGCCCGCAACTGCAATACAAGCATCTATCCTCCGTCGTATTGACTGGCGAGTCCGTTCTAAATACCAGGGGTATTTCGAATTGTTTGAAAAGCTGCGATAATACGATTTCTCAGTTCATCGACATTTTCAATGGGTGTCATATAAACTAATGATTTAAGGTGACCCCAGAGAAAAAAGTCCAAAGAATTTAAGTCTGGAGACCGAGGAAGCCATGGTTGTAGACCTCCCCGTCCTATCCACCGATCTGGATACGTATTGTCCAAAAACTCGCGAGCAACTAAACTAAAATGCGCTGAAGCACCGTCATGCATAAAATACATTTGTAATCTTAATTGCAACGGAACTTCTTCCAGCAGTAGTGGTAGCTCCTCTTCAAGAAAATTGCGGTATACCTCGCCATTTAACCACATCGGTAAAAAATGTGGACCTATCAAGTGATCTCCAACAACTCCGGCCCACACATTGACAGAGAATTGATGTTGATGACGGGCATTCACTAGTTCGTGCGGATTTTCTTCGGCCCATATGTGATTATTATGAAAATTAATAAACTCGTTTCTTGAGAAAGTAGCCTCGTCGGTGACGAATATTTGAGCCAAATAGTCAGGATTTAGTGCGATTTTGTGTTGCATCTATTGACAAAAAGCCACTCTTTGCGGAAAATCTGCCGGCAAAACTGCCTGTACCCGTTGAATGTGATATGGATACAACAGTTGATCTTTCAATATTCTCCAAACTGTGGCCTGACAAATGTTTAAAGCAAACGCAATTTTTCTGGTGCTTGTAGTAGGATGTTTCTCAATTTCATTTAGTACCATTTCTTCAACTTGTGTAGTTCTCACTGTAGATGGGTGCCCGTTATCAGTCCGTTTTTTTTTTAAATTTCCCGTTTCACAAAGACGTTAGTGAAGACGGGCAAATATTGAATGGTGCGGGATGATACGGTTCGGGTATCGTTCTTCATAAAGGCGTCTAGCAGCACGCGAATTTCCATTGACAAGACCATAAACGAAATGCATATCACACATCTCAGCATTCGTGTAATTCATTTTAGAACAGAAACTGGCAATAAACTGAATGAATACTCTGACAACTATTGACAAATATTGAAATGACAAATAAACAATTCCCTCTCAACACAATAGTTTTTGAAGAACCAACTGTGATATTACATCGTGTTAGTCATAGTTCATCATTTATTATTAAACATTCAATAACTTTAAAACCAAACCGTTTTGGACATATACTCCTATGAACTTTTATGATCAAAATAACCTCAGGAATCAGCTCTTAAAGTAATCACCCTGTATACGGTCAAATACGGTCTAAAAACGATCAATAAACGGTCACCGAAAATCTTACCGTAATTCGAATACGGTCATAAGAGATACCTTGACCGTATTTAATGTAGAATTTTGGTCACGGTCATGAGCGGTTTTCATATATTTTGAATTACGGTATTTACGGAAATTAATCCATGAATTCCGGTTACGGTCAAGATCGTAACAGAAATAAGAATTTCGGTTACGGTCATGACGGTAACCGATTATAATTGCGGTTTAGACTCCCTGGTTTGAAGTGTGCATGAAATTAACTTCATTGCCACATATGCATTCTAGAATTATTTATAGGTTCCATTCAAATTTCTTCTTAAACACTCAATTAATCGGCTAAATTTCTTATTAGGATGTGGTGTTAGGAGCCGGAACGGTCAGACCCGGAGTACCAGGAAACAAAGGCGAACCAGGTGCTCCCGGAGTCTCCGGTCCACGGGGAGAACGAGGCCTCCAGGGAACCAAAGGCGAGAGAGGCGAAACCGGTGCAAAAGGCGATAGAGGTGATAGGGGTTTTCCGGGAGAACGTGGATCCCAAGGACCAAAAGGGGAACCCGGAAATCCTGGCATCGATGGCATACCGGGTACTCCAGGAGCCAACGGCAAAAACGCCGAGAAAGGAGAAAAAGGCGATCCGGGGAAGCCGGGATCCGCCGGCCCGCCCGGACCACCGGGAGTTCCAGTGGAAATCGTGGGAGAGAAAGAAACCCCCTTGACAGTAGCTGGCCCACCTGGAATGAGAGGAGATCAAGGTGAAACCGGACCTAAGGGAGAAAAAGGTGACGCGGGTGTCGCAGGAATACCCGGTGTTCCTGGAGTAAATGCAGCGCCTGGGTCGCCGGGTGAGAAAGGAGAGCCTGGTAATGACGGCCCAATAGGACCTATGGGGCCGCCAGGGCAAAAAGGTGAGAAAGGTGAACGTGGACCGCCAGGGGCTGTAAGTGTGGCAGATACAGCAAATCAACTTATATCAGTGAAGGTAATTCAATTTTACAACGATTGAAACTTGACTTTGAAGCTAAATTGCATTAGGGTGAAAAAGGAGATATGGGAAGAAGAGGCAGAAGAGGAAAACCAGGACCTCCAGGGCCAGCAGGTCCACCTGGAAAAACAGGACCAGGTGGGGATATTGGGTTACCAGGAGTGATGGTAAGACTGTCAAAATATTTACATTTGTGTTTAGTTTTAGCAAAAATACAAATTATGCTTACAAGGGAACACCGGCGGGTGTCCCCCTCCGATTTCGATGAAACTTAACAGATCGAAAGAGTACCTTAAAATAAGAGACACGTATTTTTTTTTATCGGCGTATCCGCACCATTTTGGGGTACAGCCCCCTCCAAACTTTGGACGATTTTTCAATTTTTGCAAATATTTCCTAAATTATAACAGATATAAAATTTTCTTCTTAACATAATTTGCAGCATATTGCATGGCCCTAATGGTGGCGTTGTCCGTATTCGCAAAAAGTTAATAACGGGGGCGGGGTACCCCGTACTCCCCATTTCTTTTACATTTTTTCTTTTTCTTATTCATCAAAAGAGGCCGATTTACATAGATACGATGATGTATAACAGTTTAGAATTAATAATTGTAAAATTGAAAAATAATAATAATGCTTCAAAATAATAACTTGTCTATTGATATAAATCAAATGAACTATAACAGAAATAAGTTTTTATCCTTAACATAATTTCCAGCATAATACATGGTCTCAAGGTAGATATCTTCATAAAAAGCTAATAACGGGGGACAGGGTACCCCAAACCCCCGCATTTTTTTAATAATAAGTTTATTCATTATTCATCAAAAAAAGATCGCTTTTACATAGAAAACAATGGTAATAAATTTGGAGGATTAATAATAAAAATAATTGTACACATTGTATACAAAAATTAAGCTATGTAAGTATTACAGTAGTGATAGTCTGTGTAAAAGTGTTTAAAACACAGATTTTGTTTGCACCATGAACACCGCACAATAGCTGGTTTAGTGCAAATACTACACAAGGGTGTAGACCGCGCATCTTTGTTAAAACAAAACTCTACAGGATTTTTAAAGGACCTTGGTCTTTCCTCAACGTATCCACTCTTATACCACGAGTACTTGAATACATCGAAAAATCTTGGGGAAGAAAACTGATTATGGGTCAGGGATTGGAACTTAATAATATTATTTCTCTGATGTAAATCTATGTCGAGTAACGATAACAAATAATTGTTGTTAATGTACTATATTATTATTATTACAATTATTTTTATTATTAATCCTCCAAATTTATTACCATTGTTTTCTATGTAAAAACGATCTTTTTTTGATGAATAATGAATAAACTTATTATTAAAAAAATGCGGGGGTATGGGGTATCCCGTCCCCCGTTATTAGCTTTTTATGAAGATATCTACCTTGAGACCATGTATTATGCTGGAAATTATGTTAAGGATAAAAACTTATTTCTGCTATAGTTCATTTGATTTATATCAATAGACAAGTTTATTAATTTTGAAGCTTAGGGCCATGCAATATGCTGCAAATTATGTTAAGAAGAAAAGTTAATATCTGATTTAGGAAATATTTGCAAAAATTGAAAAATCGTCCAAACTTTGGAGGGGGCTGTACCCCAAAATCGTGCGGATACGCCGATAAAAAAAAATACGTGTCTCTTATTTTAAGGTACTCTTTCGATCTGTTAAGTTTCATCGCAATCGGAGGGGGACACCCGCCGGTGTTCCCTTGTTAGTATATTTTCCAAATTTTTTAGCCTATAAATGAAGACACGAGTGGTGAAGGATGTTACAAAATCATACTTTTTCGGAAATTAAGTTTTTTTATGTAATTTTTCTCAAAAGTAGTGTAAACATAACCCCTTCATACATTCACAAGAGTCGAGTGTTCTAGAATTTCTGGAATTTTCGATGGTGCTATGTGAAAGATGGGTATAAAACACCTTGATTCATGCAAAAAAGACAGTTTTTAAAATGCGACATAGTACCTTCATCCACTCGTATCTTCAAATGTTCTCTCGCAAATCTTTTTCAAACTCTTTTCGAGGAAATTCTAATCTCAAATAGTACTCTAGTTACTACTATTCTTTCCGACACATTTACGTAATTTTCATGTTTCTTTCCTTCAGACGATAGCTATTTACTATTCCGTTTTCGAAACAAAATATTTGCAAACGCTACTGATATTTGTATTTAAATCTTTGTTTCACAACAAGCATTGTTGTTTTTGGTGCTCGGGAACTGCTTTGTTGTTTAGTACACATTAGAAAACTGTTACTGAAAGTAGCATTTTGATATTGATTACTTGTTACAAAGTTGCACATTGCTTCGTAGTAGCCAATCATTATGAAAATGTTTCCATTTCGTCGTTTCTTAATACATTTCTTGTATTTATGTTTGACTGTAACGTGCATATACATTTATTATTATTATTATTATTTGACCTCATGCTAACGATAGAATAATTCAAAGGTACGTACAAAAACAACACCCTTTTATTTTCTTAACCGTTCCAAATTACGCAAAGTTCAGTGCAATCAAAACAAATAAACGGATGGGTAGGCGTTTCAAATAAAAGACAATCCACTCTTTACAACCGTAATTGTTTCCAAACATCGAACAGATACACAACAAAACGTTCACGGGGCCTCAATTCGCGAAACGCATAAACAGAAAACGGTGAAAACATCGCGCGAATAAACGTCCGGGCAGAAATATCAATTTACTTGTTTTTCTCTTGGTACGTACTCACATCTGTCTATATAATTTATAACTCGACGTGAACTGGTTTGGATATGTGCGTTCTCGCGTCTCCCTTTATTGTTTCTTGAATGATATTTTCATCGGAATGTTCGCCGAACGGCATCGTTTGAATGCACGCCTGGAGACATAAATTCTCACTTTTATACGGACAGTCGAAAGAAAATGTAACCGTTCGCTTTTGCGCCAAGGAAGCGAACATCTTGTGACGGCGAAGCCGTCGATTGGATGACAATAAAAATGATATATTTTGAATTATTATGCCATTCAGAAGGCATTTGCTCAGAACCAATTTTTAAGATGTCCTAAAAACTGTGCGATGGAATCTTTGATGGCGAAACACGTCCACAAACAGATAAAGGTGGTACTATTCTCCTTTCTTCGACATTATAACAGAAACAATTAGAAAACTCAAAACCCAATCGAAAATTGCGCTAGACACCGCCAAAAAAGTAATAAATGATATAAAGAATTAAACTCTTTGAAATCCTATTAACACGTTGCGTTGACAGATTAAGTAACTAACGACATGGTGATAATTTCCGGAATATTTTCTTTTTATGTGTAAACAAGGTTATATGAAAGCCAATCAAAAGCCTTCTTTTTGGCGCGACTAGTTTAAATCACTCCTAATTTTGAAACAAAGAATAAATTGGAAATATTGTTGATGTGTAACTTTAATAAGGTGTAATGGATTGCATACTCGATACTATTTAAATGTAAAGTTACTATTTTACTTAGTTATATTTTAAAACTGATTAGTTATAATAGAAAAAAAGGATATAATATGTAGCAGCAGACAGCCAGACGATGTCCAGGTGTTGTAGGAAATCTCTGCGTTTGGCAAGTCCTTCGAGGCATTTTCCCTCAGAATATTCCCTTCAGGAAGTAAAGATAGTCAGCAGTGATATACCTACATATCGAATATGAATATTAGAATTTGATAGTATGTTTTTACAATAGATATTGACAAATCAAATTTGGATCCAAGTTCAATTCAAATGAACATTCTTATTTTTTTTTACAGTGTATTTATGTCATTTAAATTTAGTCTAATAATGTTTGTATATGCATTGGCAGTCCAATTGCTTTGATATGTCAACAGAAAGACATGGAAAATTGCTGGAAATTGGGTTCTGTAACAATTCTATGGTTACCTACTTTTTGTATACAGTAATGAATTTTAAGATTGTTAATTTTACATAGTAATAAGTGTTTAAAAATTTCAAATGCATTTTTCTCATAATTCAGAGACACATACCTTTATTATATTTTAATTGTAAGGTGATTCCAGAATTTTGCAATTATTATTTATTTTCATTTCGTTTAAACATTCGACAGTCCATTCAGTCACATGGGCATTCTCATGTATAAAACAATGCATGTTCCCCTCATTTCGGTTATATTAACGAACATTATGCGACAGTTGGACTCCTTGTTGAATACAATCGCTTTCAAGCCGGTTGAAATTTTTCAATTCGAAACCAATCACGACCCGACCTTTCTCAGAGGCAGACGTGTCTCCTTTTGTTTTCGTAAAAATTTAACGGCTATTTCGCCAAAATCCAATTTTATCCTAAATTACAACCTAAAAATGATTGTTAATTGTTAAACAAAGTTTATCACATAATATTATCCAAATTACCTACTATTTTTGGGTAATTTTTCTTCAACGACGATTTTCCCGAGTAATGTTCTTGTCCTGATCGAGCCATCCTCTGTGATCGGAAGTACCTACGATGTACCAGAGCCCCTATACCCAGATACTCGACCATTCCTGACCACACCGACGTCCGCAGAATTCGTCCTTGTAGAAGGTATTCCTCGTCAAATCTACTTAGAAATAAACGTATTATTTCAATTCTAATCTAAATTTTATGATACTTATAAGAAATTTCATATTAATACGTTCAGCAAATTTTGGGTTTAGAAAATCATTGCTAAACGGTTTGCAGTTACTTGGGGAAATTTGTATTCTTCTAGGAATTCTAGGAATAAGTATGTAATATGTATTTACGATACGAACCGATATCCAGTAATTTACCATCAAGGTTGGCCATTCTGTTTCACAAGTCTTTTTAAGCCTAGCTTAACTCTCGTTTGAACGTTCAGAAAACGCGGAAATTTTAAAAACTTAATTTAGACGTATACACGTTCTCAACAATGAATTTAAATTGCAAAAGGTGGAATTACTAACAAAACGTTAGTGTTATTAATTAAGCGGACTTACGTACTTACCTGAGATAATAATATCCAAAGATTTATATCTGATTTTACACAAATTCACATTTAGAATTTTTATTAAATAGAATCACTTTTATCCACACTTAAATGTTTTCATTACATGAGAGATTGATTACCATTGAGGTACAACACAATTGTGCCTACGATATCATTTAAACTGGTCATTAACATACAATTTGAAGGAGAGGACATTTTGGCAACAGTCTTGCTCGCTTGATTGATACGTACTGAAATAATAAGAGGGGTAACTAGCTATTTGTTATTTTTTTTATGTCAACGCATCTCTATCGGAAATTCTCGTCCTGCATGCCATCTGGTTTGTGATAGATGACACTGGGATGTTAAAAATTTGATGTTTATTAATTTAATTAATGTATTTTTTTTTAAATTTATTTTTGTAAAACCGGGCTGTATGCTACTCTGTAGCGTTACAAAGGATATTAATTTCAACCTATTTCCAAATTAGATATTTGAAACATGTAAAATAATCTTAATTATTTATTTAGTTTTTACTATAGCCAGATGCACAATTTTCTCTTTCAATACGCTTTTGGTTCATCATTGCATCTACACCGTGGAGAAGTTTGTTGCTTGGTTTAAAAGTTTAAATGAATATGCTACCGCTTTTTTGTTAGGTGTTTATATATTTTTGACGTATTCTATATACGTTTTCTGCCGATTAGATAAATACATATCTAACTATCTAGATTCTAGACGAACGCCTTTAAGCTATATTTGTTATTCGGCATACTGTAGTTCGAACGAACAAAGATGTGATCTAGAATGTATGAAATTAGGCAAATAAAGAAGGCACGGAAAAGTGAGAAAATGAAAAAAACCCGTATTAACATTGGAGAAACAGAAGTTGAACAGCATAAGTGAAATACTCCAAAAATGAGGAAAATCATGACCAAGGACAAAAAACTTTCCAGAAATTTGCAGAAAAAAACCGAAGAGTAAACCATACTTCAACACCTTCTTATACCTTTAGGTTATTACAAATTTCAAAAAAAAAATGAGTCTCATACCATTAGCAATCAAGCAAAACTTCATTTTTCAAGTTCAGTAAAATCTCTGACATATATTCGAATGTAGTTAATTCCGAGCGAAAATAAAAAGAAATTCCAGAAGAAATATCACGCCATGAAACAATTTACTACTCTATTATCTATTCAAAATAAATCCTCAACTGTCTCTTAAAAAAATTCAATCGCGATAAAGACACGATTATCCCCAAACGGAAGCACTAATCAGATGGTTATTGTGTCTTACTCTTCTTCTTCTTCTTCTTCTGTCGTTTCAACACGCCCACAACGAAATTAAAATGACAACAACTTTTTAAAGGATGCTTTTAAAGTTTTTTTTTTTTCTTTCGCCTCTCCCAAGAACCTCGCAAAATAGGAACAGTAAACTTATCGACTGAAGCCGAGAGGGAGCGTTAAGGGCGACAGGTCGGAAAATAAGGAAGCAACTTCTCCGACGCACATCCTATACGCAAAATCCCTTATATTGTTTTCGTAATGGGACCATGCGGAAATAATAAAGCGTTTAATTTAACGGAAAAGAGTTTCGCATTATACGCGCGCCCACCATCAACGGCTGAGAGGATATCAAAACTGAAAGTGAGGCGTTGTATAGGAGAATTAACGCGAATAAATTTTAACTATCCTTGACGTAAACTAAATTTACCTTTAATTATCCGAAATTAATTGTCGCGAATTAAATTTTAAATTAATTTCTACAGGGTCGGCCGGGACACCAAGGTCCCCAGGGACCCGTCGGCCCGAAGGGCGAAAAAGGTGAATCAGGATTCTCCAATGGTGGCGTTAGTATTTCTTCCGAAGTATTGTTTACAAAATTAAACATTGGCGTATTGCAATAATTAGGGTCGAGGCGAGAAAGGTGAAAAGGGCGAACGAGGAGCAGATGGCAAACCTGGTACGCCCGGCAGAGACGGAAGCCCTGGTGCTGCGGGGCCTCCAGGACCTCCCGGATCAAGTTCCGACGAGACAATAAAATATATTCCAGTGCCTGGACCTCCCGGTCCACCGGGAGCACCCGGTCATCCAGGTTTATCCATCACGGGGCCTAAGGGAGAACCTGGAATGCCTGCCTACGGCGAAGCTATGTTTAATGTGCGACCAGGTAAGTGCACGAAACGAAACCAAATTAACCAAACACAAATATGAGTGTGATCATTAAAAATTTGCACAATTTTTTCTTAATTAATTAGTAGTAATTAGCAGAAATACAGTAATTCGTAAATATGCTGTAATTGATGGATTCATGGGTGAATTTAGGAACTCCAATTTTAGAATACTATGAATGGCTTTTACTTGCACTTGCTTGTCTCTCATCTCTAGCAGTATATGATTTCCTGAAAGCTGCAAGTGAAAACAAAAAAAAATCTTTACTAGAAATAAATGTGGGAAATTTGAATTCTGCTAATCCTCTTGATTCTTTTTTTTTTTTTTTGTTGGTTATGAATGTATAGTCTGGCAAGTGCATCAATGGCATCCATATTACTCTGATGGAACCATTCTCTATACGTACTGCTGTGTACTGATTTAATTGAAAAAGAAAAATGAAATTTTGAAAATGGAAAAGAAATTAAATTAGCTAGCTCAACGGATAAAACTTTTAAAGGGCGCAAAAGAACAATTAAACTCAAAGTTACCCTCGCGAATTAAAACTTGAATCTAACCACGAAAAGTAATTTGTGAGTGAAAGAAAACTGACTTTCTTAAATGCCCCAAAAATTGAAAAGGTTTAATTTAAAATAATAGAATAGAATTTTTAACCCAAAGATGCTAATTAACAATCAAACATTTATTATAAAAAAAAGGAAAAAAAAAACCGTGAACAGAGGGTTCTGGTCTAAATTTAAAAACTGCACTTGATTCTAAATTACAATAGGACAATGCTATTTCCTATATCAAAGCAAAAGATTTTGTTGTTCAGGAAGATAATCCAATATATGCCAATTCAATCCACGTGGTTTCAAAATAAACCAAACTAAATTAAGCGTGGACAAATTGTAGCAAAAAAAAAACAAGAATGAAAAACTAAATGCAAGCACAAAGCTTCTATTCACCCAACCCGAGGTGATTAATAAAATAAAAACGAAACAGTAAAATAGCAAAACGGAGAAATTAACTCTTTAAAATATAATAAAAAAACTAAACTGAAATATATCTTCCTGCACATAAATAATAAATGATCTTACATCAATAATGTGCACACATCAATGTAATAACATTTATCATTAAATGAATTCCTTGATGGACAGAATAAAACAAATAACACGAATCAAATTACGATATCAAAATGTAATACAAAATGGCTGCAAAGAATTTAAAATACATGTACTCACGCTAACATCTACCAAAGAACTGCCTGATACAATCTCTACCGCTGCGTACAACGCAGTCGCACAAAACAACCAACAAAATCTAATAGAATTAACATTAACTATACATGACAAACAATAGACATCTTAAAGAGTGAAATTAATTTAAAAAACTTAACACTATATTAAATAAATTATACAATTAACTTTTTACCTAAAATTTATACAAAAATAAACATTATTAGGAAAATTTCTCGATACAATGATTCAGCAGTTTTAAGCAAATCAAATATGCAACATAAAATACACTCGCGGTAAATGGGTTGCCACAGCAGTACATATATTTATGCTATATTTGGTATAATTGATGAACTAAGAAGGACATATGCGATGGGTATAGTAGCTATCTATATTCAGCAATATCTGGTACACAGGTAGTTAAAGATTTGGCAATCGCTGGCCGTGTAAAATTCCAAAAATTTATTTTTCACGGAGAAATAGGTGATTCATTCATTTCGAAGGCCCCCCTTAAAAAAAGACTTTTTAACCACTTTTTTACGTAATTTCGGTAATTGGATTTGTGAAAAATAGGAAACCGACAATACACTATGCAGGACTCTTAAGCGTCTTTAATGAAATTCTTGTTTAAGCTAAAGCAGACTTTAAAGATCAATTTAAAGTAAATACGTTTGCTAAAGACCTTTAGCCAAAGTCAAAATATTTATAAGTTGGTCACAGCTGTAAAACGTGGTTTATAGTCTAATGCGCTCATATTTATATCTGCATCTTTTTTAATTTTTGTTAGATATTGTCTAGGATTTTCTCACACAGAATCCAAAGGAGTGAGGGTATCTCCATCGTCACAGTCATACCTTCTCTTACACTTCTTTTGAGGTTTAACACTTCCTGTTTGTTGGAATTGTTTTAGCAATTCCAAAAGAAAACAAAACAATTACATGTATATGGTTCTTCGTTTCATATCCATTCTCAAAAGAAGCTATAACTATTATAACTTTATTCACAAAATTAAAAAATTATTTATAACTATAAAAATCACATTCCTCTTAGCATTTTTTGAAATTTGTCCACTATGGAAACAATTACACAACAAATATTTCAATTTGACGTTTAGAATATCAAAAACAAATACCGAACAAGCGGGTGACAAATCTCAAATATAAACTACTAGATATGTAGGTACCTATACAAATTTAATTTGTGCACATTTTTAATGATCGCACCCATAACATACCTACTAAAAAAAAATCTTGTGCTTTCGATCTGACAAAAAGGAGCGAGAAGTAGCATGGAAGAATTAAAGCTTCTCAAGGAGCTTAATGAGTTAAAGACAGGTAAACTAAAAATTGATTCGCAACATCATAAACTCTACCCATGCCATATTTTATGCGTACATCATTTTTATTTTCGAATTTTTCAGTTAAAGTCACAACAGTTCCTCCTCAAACAAAAGAATTCGATGTACCGTCACGGATCGTACCGGGCGCAGTGACATTCCAAGATCGCGATTCCATGACTAAAATGACTTCCGTAAGTCCAGTGGGTACTTTGGCCTACGTGATAGAAGAGCAAGCATTATTGGTTAGGGTCAACAATGGCTGGCAATACATCGCTGTAAGAATCTTCATATTATCACAATTACTTAAGAAAATAATTCAAAGAATTTGAGAGCATAAATGATTTAAATAATTAAATTTAAAATAAAATTATGGGTTATATTTATTTTTATGTTGTTTGTTGTTACAGCTGGGAAGTTTATTACCAATAACAACACCAGCACCACCAACTACAAGTGCACCACAACTGCGTCCACCATTTGAAGCTAGCAACTTGATTAACCACATACCCAAACCATCTGACGTATCTGGGGTAAATATGTTTTATTATGTTGGAGTTGAACTACTTGTTTTTGAAACTAATGCTTCTTCTTCTTTTTTACTTTTTTTTCCTAGAAACTATACCTTCAATTTCAATTTTTATTTTGTTTTATTAGATTTTACATATATTCTTCTTTTATTTAGTACTAATTTTATTACAGCGTTTTTAAAAAATACAATACATGTAGAAAAGAAAAAAAATGATAAAATGTTGGTCTATTGCATATACCCAGTATTTCTGGAAAGTGGTTCCCCCCTATTATAACTTCTAAAATATTTGTAATAAAAAATGCAAAATTGATAATTAAGTATGAGACAAATGTAGTGGTTTTTGACGTAGTCAATAAACTTTTGTCAGCTCTGCCGGTTTAACCAGGAACCAGGTAACCTTCGAATTAAAACAGCTATATATTTTTTATTAACCAATTCTCAACCATGTATAAAAACTGAAAAGTTTTACAACTTCCAAAAAAAAACTTCTAAATGAAAAAAAGAACAAATCAAATTCTTTGTCAAATATGTCAAATTTTGAACAGTGTTACTTATAATTATATTAATAATAATATTTTAATAGTTACAATGTTAATCCTGAATGAATGAAGAAATATACAGATGATCCCATTTAAGGTGTGCATTTGTATTGCATACTTAACCTCTCTTTCCTTTACAAATACGTTATATGGGGGGCAAATCATTTTTCAGGTACATCCATATGAAAAGATAAATACCATATTATATTCCGATTAGTAGTTTATTCTAATAATGTTTAAATCGTTCCATATAACGAAAACGAAAAAATGTAAGAATACACCCGCAATACTGTAACTCAACCACTCTCTTCTCTACCACTACAGATTGTCCTTTGTCCCACTCTACCTTATACAATACAAACTGAAAGGAAATACTGCCAACGTATACCAAATATTATCATTTATTTGAAACGAAAAGCTAGGAATAAGTAGTCTAGCAAGAAGAATTTGACCTAATTTACGTTGCTCAAACTGATATGAAATTGCTACGGAACTATCTACTAGATTGAATATAATTAATTAAAAATAAATCGATTCGCTAGACTCCTGGATTAAATTAAATTTTGAACTTATTAATTCAATTTGCACGCGATGCATTTGATTTCGTAATACATTCGTGGATATTGTGCTATTTTTACGTTAAAATTACTAGATAAAGAATTATAGAAAACTATAATTTTGATTAACCGGCCCCAAACAACGTTCCTATTGCTTAATAAAATAATTTTAATTCCATCTTTTATTTATGCTGCCAGTGGTATCCAAAGTTGGTAAGTAAGATAAAAGGAAACAATATTACTTTCTATAACTTAGAAAAGTCACAATTATTGCTCTCATGTCTTTAATAAAAATTCTCAAATTTTGTAAATATTTATTTGGCGTGGCTGCGCCATCTAGGATCAAATATCCGAATGTATTATTATAGTCGCTAAAATAAATGATAGATGGCACCTATAATTATTTTTTTTTACTTTCACATTTCACTTTTTAAATGCGCTTCATTTTATAGCTACGACTAGCCGCACTCAACGAAGCTTACACGGGCGACATTCACGGAGTTCGTGGTGCAGATTACGCCTGCTACAGAGAAGCTCGCCGTGCCGGCGTGAGAGGCACCTTCCGCGCCCTCTTATCGTCACGCGTTCAAAACGTCGACTCCATAGTCCGACAGGCGGACAGAAAACTGCCCGTCTCCAATCTTCGCGGCGAAGTGCTTTTTAATTCCTGGTCGGAGATGTTCAGAGGTGATGGAGCTCCGTTCCCGCATCCTCCGCGCATTTTCTCGTTCAGCGGCAAAAACGTCTTGACAGACTTGACATGGCCCCACAAGGCGGTCTGGCACGGCGCCCTTATCAACGGCGAGAGAGCTCTGGACACCTCTTGCGACGCGTGGCAGTCGTCCGAGAGCGATAAAATCGGTTTGGCTGGATCGTTGAGGGGTCAACGATTGCTGGAACAAACCCCTTATTCTTGTGATAAAAAACTAGTTGTTCTTTGTATAGAAGCGACGAGCGAGCAGTATTCGCAGAGAAGGAGGAGAAGTGCTTTACATAATAGGTAATCAATTGTTTGCGCATGTGTAAAAATAAAACTACAGATTTTCTTTTCACAGCACGAACACCGAGGAAGAAATCACTGAAGTCGAATACAAACAATATCTCGAATCCATTAAATAATACCTAGTTACTCATTCCATCCAATGTTTTGAGAAAAAATATTGTCAAAAAACAATATCCTAAATTTAAAATTTGCTGAATTGATTTTGAAACAACGATTACACAAAACATCTGATAATTTATTGTTTTTTGACTATATTAAATTGCAAATAAATGTGAACATTTTATAGCTATGTACATAATGTTATTTGAAATTTTAATAATAAAAAAAAAATAAATAAACTGCAGTCGGTGTATATTAAGAAATCTATTGTTCACATCTATCCAATACCAACACGGCAATTCAGTATTAAAGATATTATTACATATCGACTACCTATATCATTTTTTAAAGCGTACACAAAACTGTATATATTAGAGATTAATAATTATTGTATATGCAATTTTATAATAATTTTATATAGTCTTTTTTACTTTTGATATAATTTATCGATAATAATTTTATAATATAACATTTAATAACATATATGATATGATATAGGTACCTTTAAAGAGTGATTGATCACATTTTTATGGATTTCCACCTTTTTTATGTGTTCATAAAGCAACTAGTCTTTATAATCTATTGTTTTCTGTTAATTGATGTATATTAATATATATTATATACATTACTCATGTAGGAATTTAAAATTCCTTTTTCACATATTTATAAGCAATGGATAAATAAAAATGTGATCACTACAAATTATGTGATTATTATTAATAATAATTAACGATTTAATTATTATATACAAATATATTTAACTTTCTGTTTATTAACTAGTAAAATAGATTCTGAGATGATTCTAATTGGTTTTATACTAAACACATGACCCCTTATTTTAATTTATACATACATATATTTTCTACTCTCACATAAATTTTAAGTAAGCAACTACAACTTACGATATAAAGATACAAAATAACATTTATTTTCGCTCTCGATAAAAACATTACACGACGAATTAATTTTGTCGTAAAGGCCAGTAATTTCTAAGAAACACAAACCTGACTAATACTGGAAAATAATAAGCATATATACCTACCTTGGAATCAGAAAGGTGCATTACCTAATACGGTAACTTGAAGATGCCATCAATTTTATTGTCTGTGTTTTAGTTATCGAAATAAAAAAAATATATATTAATATAAGATCTGTTTTTCATGAAATATAGTTAGCCATAATAACGTCTAATGATGTACTGAATGTTGTATATATCTTAATATAGGAGTGAAATTGTGCTATGTATGTAAGTAATACGCATAAAATATATGTTAATATTTCTTAAATTATTTGTATCTGTTTGAATAAAATTCATGCCAATTATCTAAATGCGTTTTATTCTAAATTTATAACAAAAAATACATAGATTCAATTAAAAGGACACCTCACCGTTGTCAAGTTTTGAAATTTGTAAAACTAATGGTAAAAAGTCTCTAAGATTTATTTTACCGATTAATTATTTACTTTAAAGTGCGGTATAGGTGTCATTTACAGAAAATTCAGTTTCACCCAGTAAACAAAACTCAAATTTCCCACAATTTCAACTTAAAGGTATTCAAATAACTGCTAATGTTATAGGTAACTTCATGCTTTAATGTTGAAGTTACTGAAAATAATTGAGGAAATTTGAATTTTGCTTACTGGGCAGGCAGGAATGGAAGAATTCGAGCGCTGTAACTGACCTAACACACGGCATTTGTATTAGATTTTTTGGTCGAGAAAAATATTCAGAAAATCTTATTTAATTTAAATACACAAATGTAACGGTCAATAGATGTGAATTGGTACCACTGCGTTTTGGCAATTCAATTAATCAGCCTGTTTTAGCCAGTTTATGTCAAAGTGTATTTTTTCATATTAATTTTTCGTCGATAACAATTAAAACAACAATAAAAATACCGGTAAATGTATTTTTTAAAGCAAATTAAAACGATATTATGCATACCTATTTTACATGGGAAATAATTTTAAGATGAGAAAAAATGCCATGCTGTTTATCGCACTACGGATGTAAAATGAACCTACTAGTGCATATCGGCTGATAGATAATGCTATTACAAGGGCAAAAATTAGCAGTTTTTACCAAAAAAAAAGTACAAACAATAAAATGAAAATTAAAAAAAGATATCATACGATTTTAAAATTAATTTCCTCTATTTGGTATCGAATTTTCGTCAATATCCTGCGCAAAAATATTTCGTTCATAATTTAATAGTAGGTACATTTAAAAACTAGTTTCATAAAGATACGTACACGTGTTGATGAGTGCTTTAATTAAATCTTATAAAACGTGTGTTATGCTATTTTTGTAACTATACCTATGCTATATATATGTACTTCTTTTTAATATTTTTTTTTTTAATAAAGAAAAGTAATTTTATAATATAGAAAATTATATGTAAAAATTTCGGGTAAAAGTAAGTTAATTCTAAATTTTATACTTGGAATGGCAATAAAACCAGTTTTTACGTATTTTAATAGTAGTTATAAAAGTTGATAACACTATTTAGCCCCAAATACGCTATACCACGCAAAAAAGCATAGCATTGTGTCAGGATTTATAGCTTGAATTAAAATGACCACCCGATTATAGCTGCTTCTATAAGTCTACTATCAAAGTCGTTAGTTACAAAAGCAATATTATAAACGTGAATAAATATTAAATTATTCTTTGTCATTACTGACATCATCTTTATTTTATATTCGTTTTAAAGGAGATTATGACACAAATAAAAAAAATTCTAACAATCAGTGCAGATGCAATTCGATATATCAGTAGATTACTTCAAAATCAGTAAATTTCTAATAAATCAATGTAGAGCCGCCACTGCTGTTATATACACCCCTAATAGCCAAATTTAAATTTCCCACAAGTATTCTCAGTAACTTCAACGTACTACGTTAATAGTTATTTTAATGCCTTTACGTTGAATTCACTAAAAATAGTGGCGGGAAATTTAAATTATTAGGGACTTAATAAGACACTAATCAAAATTCAAATTTAAACAATTGATGTATGATGTTGAAATATACATATCTACTTACAAACTGATGATTAATATTGATATTTATATCAATAGTGCTTTTAACTAGCAAAATTTTCTAATTGCAAATAAAAACAATGTTAATAATACCGAATTACAACAACAAGAAACATTGATAAATTTACTCGCTGTGATCAAAAGTATCAACAAAAAAAGAATATAAAAGTTAAAAGTATAAAAAAAAGTCGGCTTGTTCAAAACAACTTAAGTAAATATATTCGTAGCAGAAGTGGTGAACTAGCGCAGTAACTGGCGTCAGTGCACTAGCAAGTTATATGCAAGCATGTCATCGGATGACCACAGTGATATCTTGCATACGGTATACAGATGAAACTATAAAATCTATATAGCGTTTCTTGCTACTTTAAAATAAAAATCTGCCCATCTTCTTAACAACTGTAGCATTTAAACGTTTGATATTTAGATAATTAAATATTTAATAAGTTTTTTGATATTAAACTAAGCATAGGTAAGTCATATTGCAATAAATTACATTGTGATTGTTTTCTACGCTAAGGAAATTTAGAAATAGCTTTTATACATAATATGTAAATTGATATTATTGCATATAACTTAGTTGTATAATATTTAATATAAATCCAAGCTGTTTACAAAATTCCGTTCATAGCAAAAGCAAATACATACATTTGTATGCAATGCAACACTCATTTGAAAAGAAATATGACAAATAGATTCAAGCGCAGTGGAAGCATTGTTGTCATATGGACATAAACAACGAATGTTTTGAAAAAGGAAACGTGTCTAAATAACTGAGATAACTCAAACATCAGGGCAATCAACCCGTGTTCTATAATTTGCGATAAAAATACAGCATTCGTTAGAAAGTTAATGAAGTTTTCGATGCGCGAACAGCAAATGCGCGTCGAGCCTACGGCAACCTCGCACTAGAACAGCTGTGTTGTGTTATTGTGTATGTTTACATCTCAGCTGTGAAGGTAAATGGTGGTGTAGTTTTCGCTCAGACATGCCGTTCATATCGAAGGATTGGAGATCCCAAGGGGAAGCCTGGGTAAAAACGCAGGAGGGTTGGGAAAAGATGAAGGATTTGGAAAACTGCAGAATGCTAAAGTGAGTACATTATATTCAAACGATCCTGTTATATCTCAGACGCGGCTATCGATTTGCACGCAAATCCTTTGTTCGCGGATGTCCATATTACTTTCTATTTCGTAGAGCTATACTAGCTTTTATGTTTTCCAATGAACAAATATCTAGTAAAAATAAGAAAAACTATGTTTTACATGCACATGTAATGCAAATTAACGCTTTAGAACAGTTAATAATTGGTTAAATTAAAGGTGACCTCGACATTATAAGACCTTTTCCAGACATGCACTAAAATTAGAATAGTGTCCTAAAATGGATAATAATTTTACATCATCTCTACACCTAAATAATTTATCTAATTTCATTTATAATAATTCTTATAAATACTCTTAGAAAAATCACTTGTCCATCATCAAATATTAGAATATTTATGATAGAAATTGGAGCGCTAAAAATACATGTCTTGATCTATAAATAACTATAAAGAATAATTATTATTATTTTCTACGTACGTGTCGGTAAACTGTACTTATTTATTGCTACTAGTGATTCATAATTACCTACTCACCTTATTCCCATTTTGTCTAGACTTTATATCTTATATCCATCATATTTATATCATGCTCTTAATTTTACGTATTTATGGTGTTTGCGTTAAATTTTAATCTCTAAATTAAAGGGGCAAACTGCATTGTATTTAGTCAGTGGCGCATTTCTGCAAAGGCAGGGGATGCATGCTTTTGCCTGGGTCATCTGAGATTTCAAAATTTTAGCTTTCAAAATATTGAAAAGAAAAATATTTGATTAGTTCAATATTTTTTGGTTTTTGATAATAATAGTAATCTACATTGTTTTTTTTCGTTCTTCTGTTTAAAATTATTTAAAAGTTTGAATACGCAAAACGTAAAAGTATTAGAAAATGAAAAATTCTAGTAATCAAAAATAAATATAAACAAATATTTGGTTCTAAATTCAAAGAAGCAGAAAATCCAGATCTCTCTATATTATTCATACTTATCAATCCATTTCCAGAAAACCCAAAAAAATTATATGTCCAAGATACTTATATTAGCATGGAATTAGTTATAGTAAATGCTCCAAAAATAAATATGTTGGCCATTGGCCATAAATAATAGTGAAATCGAATATATTTTATCTATATATAAATCCAGTAAATTGAATTGAAAATGTAAATTATATTCTTAAATTACTTAGATTTGAAACACAAATACCTAAGCAGTATATAAATTTTGAAAAAAATGAGTTTTTATGGTGGGAGCCTCAAAATTTAATTGCGCCTGAAGTCTCTTCTCGTAACTGCTAAATTTACCACAGCACTTAATAAATTACAAAATTATATCGAAAACTAAAATTCCACCCTTGTATTACAGAACGTTGTGCGGCGGACTTTAGTGGCTATAAATACTAAACACTCCTATTTTTAACTTTACTAGCTCATTTGAAATTCATAAACCCACATACGAAATATCATTTTTCCAACTTTTTATTTGTTTTAACATTTTATGAATCACTAAATCTAGTTATAGTGTTAGAGTTCATAGAAGCAAGCAAAATTTCATAAACTATTAGCCGTTTCACTTTGCTTCATAGCCCACATTCATAATGTTCCACATTTGTTTCATAGGCAGAAAGGTTCGGAAGATAGCGAAGAATCCGACACTGAAACTGTCCAACCCCATTGTCATATCACAATTAAATGTACGCGTGAGGTAACGCATATTGAATGATTAATCAAAAAATAATATATTTATATCTTGCGTCCACAGATAGCCGGCTTTAACGAATTAGATGAAGCAGTAAAGAGATTAGACTTTAGAAGCGCTGTGCGCGATGTAAGAAGATTTAATTACATCTGTGGCCTGTTAGATTTGTTGATGGGTCAACAAATGACAGGCTTATCGGGTTGTGCCCAGAAAGTGTTATTAGCAATGTTAGAAGAAGTGGCAGCGTATGCCACAGCAAACCATCACAATCCTAGAGCTTTAAGACGACTTATTTCTAAGTTAAGGCAATTAAGCGCAGCCGAACGGACAGCTTGCTGGGGTGGGCCTTTGGGATCTCAACTACTATGGCACCAACACGGCATGAAAATCGATCGTATCCTATCCTTAGCGGGGAAAATGCAAATTTGCACACCAGAAGTGCAACCGCAATTCTTACAGCTTCCCGAAGAATGCATCCGCGAAATCGTTTTGAGATTATCCGACCATAGAGACCTTTTGGCGAGTGCCCAAAGTTGCGAACAGATGGCAGTAGTTGTCAGTGAGCAAAGAGTATGGCGTGAACTTACAAAATATCATTTTACACCACTACAAGTAGAGTTAGCTAAGACTAAAAAGAATACCGACGATTGGAAAGAAATATATAACACCCTAAAGAGGTGAGAAAACGGCTTCCATCTAAATCATTTTGCAATCTATCGCATTCTTTTTATTCTTCAGAACTTATGGATTATCAGAAGATAGGCAATACGCTGAAATGTTGTCGCTCTGTCGTTATTGCTGTTGCCTTTTCTGGAGATCGCTGGGGCATCCGTGCATCGCCGATCAGTGTCCAGAATTTCGAGCTCGGGTCCAAGAAGCCGGCGGCTTAATGCCGCCTTCGCCAATTCCACCATCGCAATTTTTGAAATTTTTCTCACTGTAGATGCCTTCTCTAAAAACTTATGTGTACATTATAATAACTTTATTCTATTTTGTGCATTGTGATATATACATCTTCACGTACTCTAATAGGCTGCTATTTACAATTGCAAGTATTTTAATAACTTTAAATTATGAATAAATATTTTATTTATGCAAAAATCTGCATTTCGTTTTATTTATTTAAACACTATATTTTAATATTTGTTTTTTTCATCATATTTACACTGCGAAAGAATTATAATTTTCTATTACTAGACTTTTGCTTACACCTTAGATTCTCAAAAACTAAAGCCGTATAGGCATGTCCCTGTATCTTGGCTAAAATATACGGATCAGGCAAAACGTTCGAATCCGCACCTTTTTCCATCAACCACTTTACTAACGACGTGTGACCATAAGAACAAGCCATCTGTAAAGCATTATACCCTTTCTCGTTTACTGCGTTTATATCAATACCAGCGTAATATAACGCGTGAATACAAGAAGCGTCCTTTATCTCAGGATGTTTGATATGGTAGTATATTGCCAAATAAAACGCCGTTTCATTTCTAAGAGATTTCATGCTTATGTCAGCTCCTGCTGCTAGCATATATCTAACTAGTTGGATGTTTCCGATCATGCAAGCTTTCAAAAATGGCGTATACCCTTCTGATTTACTATACATATTAATTATTGTAGCTGGATTTCCTTCCATTATTCTAATAGCTTTAATGTTATCTCCTTTCACTACAGCTTCATATAGGAGTTCGTGCGTCTTAACTATGGGGAAAGATAGCTTTTTTAACATTAGCCATATCATCCATATTACCGAAAGTAGCAAAGCTAGCAAATAAAAACTTAAAAACACGTCATTTGAACTGTTAAGTAAAGACACAGAATTAACAAACGTTTTCACTGAATAAACGTACTTCTTTAAATTTAATAATTCTGTTTTAGATGTCATATTAACTTTATATCAGTAAGGTCTCAATACGAAGCACAAGTGTAAAGTGTCAAACTATAGTTCTATCAAACAAAATGATTGACAAGTCACACAAGACGCTCGTTGGCTGTCAGTTCGCTGTCATCGTGCTTGACGTGCTCATACATAGCGAAGCTTTAGAATTTACTTGTAATTGATTTTGCATTTTCATTCAATATGTACCTATATTTATCTTTATATGCGGTACATTCTTTTAAGCAGTGAACTAATAAAAAAAAATAAGATTTTACTTATAACACAGATTATAGAGATATTTCACTTGCTCGTATTTCTTGGTCGCAATCAGTCGCAATATGGTCGCAATCTTATTTGTTTTTGGAACTTCGTCACAGGGTCACAGGCGTCAGCACAACTTATAACCCGTTCTTACAGGATTCTTTACAAGTAAGAGATAATTGGTTACCATAGTAACGTAATTGTATACATTCAAAAGTACTTATTAAATGGTTGGTATATACACGAAAGTGTAAGTAAATTTACCTTATTTTCTATTTTAACATTTTGATTCTTATCGTAAAATGCAATTTAAATATATAGCAAACATATTAGAGACTCAGGTTATACACTCTATTAAAAAAGATTCTTATAATTAGTAATAATTGATTACTATTGTAGGAAATTGAATACCAAATAGCTGCATTAGCATGGTCACCAAACAATCATAAATTAGCGGCAGCTACGTCGGAAAGGCAAATATTTTTGTTTGATGACAATGGCGAAAAGCGTGATCACTTTTCTACAAAACCTGCCGATGCAGAGGCTGGCAAAAAATCATACATAATAAAAGGACTCTCTTTCAGCCCAGATTCAACAAAACTTGCTGTTGCTCAGAGTGATTGTATCGTTTTTGTATATAGAATTGGAGAAAAATGGGGTGAAAAAAAGGTATGGGATTTCATTCTTATATTTCTCTACAAATACATGATTGTTTTAAGGCAATTTGTAATAAATTCCTACAATCAGCACCAGTGACATGCATTACGTGGTTATTAACTGGTCCAATTATTTGTGGTTTATCTGATGGAAAAGTGAGAGCTTTACAGATTAAATCCAATAAGTCACAAAGTTTATATTCCTCTGAGAGTTTTGTAGTGTCTCTTTGCCCTAACACCAAAGGAACTGGTTTTCTATCGGGGCATGTTGACGGAAATGTAATTCGATTTTTTATAACAGATGATGAAAGATCTCAAGATACTCAAGGAAGAGTGCTTGTGCATTCCGTCCCACCTTCTGCTTTGGCATGGCTGCAAGGACAAATTTTTGTTGCTGGTTGTGATAAGCGGATTGTCTTCTACAGCAATCAAGGAAAAGTTTTGAAACAGTTTGATTACAGTCGTGACAACTCAGAATATGAGTTTACAGTTGCTTGTGGAAGCCCCAGTGGACAGGTTATATCATTTTAATAAAATATCGAGTAAGTAAATAAGGAAATAATTTATAGGCTGTTGTTGTTGGTAGTTTTGACCGATTACGTGTGTATGCATGGAATCCAAAGATGTCATTGTGGGAAGAAACAGCGCAAAAGGATATTCAAAACTTGTATACCGTAACAGCTTTATCATGGAAACGTGATGGATTTAAAATTGCAGTTGCAAATTTAAGCGGATCAATTCTATTTTTTGAGACAGGTAATTCTTAAAATTTCGATTAAGATAAAAATGCTATTTATTCGTTCCATTGAAGTGATACGCAGAACTGTGTGGAAAGACAAGTATGAAATAACGTTTGTTGGGCCAAGTCAAGTGTTAATAAAAGATTTGCAAGGTGAATGTGAAAATATAATAGTGTCTTCAAGTTATGGAGATGAAATCGAAGATATCAAAATAATGGGAAGGGATAATTATATTGTGGCTCGTACCTCAGAAACTTTAATAATTGGAGATTTACAAAAGAATATGATCAGCGAGGTATAATTTTTATTATTTTTAATTATGCTTTTATATACTTTTAACCTGCCAAATCCACAACTTACTATCATATGTTTGACTGTTTATCTGTCTTTTTCTAACCCTGATGGTGTCTAACAATTTTTATAATATAAAAAATTAATGAATTTAGCAATATACATTTTTGTGCTTTACCTCTATTACAGATTTTAATGTGTTGTGGTGTCCATTTTTTTGTGGTTTTCATTAAGTATTAAAATTAATACATTTGACATGTGCATACATATGTGTATATTGTCGCGCACGCATAAAATTTGTCCTTTACAATAGATATTCTCCAATGAGTTTTCTCCTAGCTCTGGAGTTCGTCAAGGTTCCCATTCAGGCCCTCTGTTATTCCACTTGTGTATTAAATATCTATTACTTTCTTTCGTTTGTTCCATTTTTACCTATGCTGATGATTTTAAATGTGCTAACTATTCTTTTTTTTTTTCTTAATATAATTTAATTCATCGCGGCTCGCTTGGATCATTTTCCATCTTAATGGCGTTCGGGCACTTTCGACACCTCCTTGATGAATTGCAAAGTACTAATCGAATTCTCTTTGGTATAATTTTTTCGAAAGAGTTTTCTGCATCATTTGGTACATATATTATCAGTCAAAAAATTAATTTGATGTCGACTTTTAGAATTCGACAATCTTGTCATTCATGTGGACTTTTCTCAGAAACAAATAAATATTTTTTTAGCGATTTATGTAGTGTCATTGTAAAGGGTTAAAATGAATGGTGTCACAAGAGGCTTTTCCAAATTTTTTAACCCAATTGTGTTTTATAACTAAACAAAAATTGCGGAAAAAAGAATACTGTGCATTTTTGTACAGGTATTTTTTTATGGCTCTAGATATTTAAAAATTTGCTTGCTGCAATTAATACGATATTTTCTAGAATTAATTTCAGGCACTGCCAATTAGAAAAATGCAGGCCCTGAAACATTTAATTAAAGAAGACTCGTAGTTTACTATTAATAAAAAAATAAACAAAAATGTATTTTTTTTTATCTCTCCTCTTAATTTTAAAATCTAATCAATGCAGTAAAACTTCTGCTTACTCTAAAAATACCATAGCTTGTCTTTCCTTCTTCAACTTATATTCTTCCTTATTCCTATTCCTTAATTTATTAGCTGTTGCATTTAATTTTAGGTATTATGGAATAATACTGGCAAACACGAAAAATTTTATTTTGACAATCCTTCAGTATGTTTAATTTTCAATGCCGGCGAATTATCCTTAGTTGAATACGGATACAATGATGTATTATGCTCTGTAAGAACGGAGTTTGCTAATCCGCATTTAATAAGTGTTAGGTTGAATGAACGTAATTCACAAACCGATAACAAAAAACTAGCATACTTGCTCGATCTTAAAACTGTTTGCATCATGGACCTTGTATCGGGAATAATAATATCGCAAATTAATCACGAATCAAAAATCGACTGGCTTGAATTAAGTGAAACCGCACACAAACTATTATTTAGAGATGCAAAACAAAGGTAAGTCTTTTATAGTCTGAAATTCCATAATTTCTGCATTTATTTTAATACTTCACAGATTGATGTTAGTTGATGTCCTCACAAGCGAAAAAAAGTGCATATTTAGCAGTGTCAGTTTTATCCAATGGGTAGAAAGCAGTGATGTAGCTGTGGCACAGTCCGGAACAACCCTAGCAGTTTGGTATAATATCGACCTACCAGAGCATCCTACCATAATGTCTGTCAAAGGGGACGTCATTGATATTCTCCGAAACAATGGAAGAACGCAAGTAATAGCCGCAGAAGGCAACAATACCATGACATTCGAACTTGATGAAGGTTTAGTAGAATTCGGTAAGTCGATGGAAACTCTCGCTATTTTAACAGGAAAAAAAATTTGTAATTTACAGGTACAGCAATCAATGATAACGACTACAGTCGTGCCGTTTTATTTCTCGAAACCATAGGGAACTCGAAAGAGGCCGAAGCGATGTGGCACAATTTAACCAATATCGCTTTAAAACAGCAAGATCTATTCTTGATCAAGAGAGCCTATGCAGGTATGGGGAATATCTCGAAAGTTCTTTTCTTGCAACAGACGGAAGAAATCGGGCAAAAATTTGAAAATACTGTCGGCGAAGATATGAGCAAGTGCCCAGAAGTTTGGGCGCGATTGGCTATTTTAAATGGAGATTTGGATACTGCTGAGAATATTTATTTGGAACAAATTGATATAGAAAGTGCTTTAAATATGTATAAAAAGCTGCATAAATGGGATGCTGCAATAAGGCAAGAATAATTGTTTTATATGTATAAAACTACTTGGGGAAAGTAGTGCAGTATAGTTAGTAACTACTTTTCCATTTGGTTTCTTTGATTTTTCAATGATATAATGTTGGATAGAATGTAAAATGTGTTTTTTTTTCATTTTATAAAAATATACTCAAGTTTCAGCAAAGACAGCTAAGAATTCTTCCAGATATATTACTTCAATTTCTTCTAGACCATCTCTAATAGCTAGTTTTTCACATAACGCATTGTTTTCTACAATTTGATATAATTAATTCGTCATCGATGAATAACTAAATCTATGACTCAATACATTTCTGGTTTCTCCACTCTTCATCCTAATCGCCTTGTTTCACTAACTTGCGTCTTTTTAGAAATTGTTCATGTTCATTTCTGTAAATTTGATTTTCAGAATACTCTCAATGTCTGCAGTGGCTAATTAATGAATTAAGCATAGTGCATTTCAAGATATAAGAATATCACTTTCAGCGTCACTAATGGATTTTTTGCACCTTGTGACAATAAATACTTCACACCTCATTTAAACGCAATTATAATTTTATTTTTTTTGTAATACACAAGAAAATTGATTTAGCTAACTCGTAACCTAATGTATATTATTCATTATATATTTAACATTAAAATTGGGGGTTTACTATGATCTTATAGGCGTAGTCAATACGGCCTCCGGAGTCACACGCTAGCAGGTAAGTCGTACTCTTTAAATAAGTGGTTAGGTAATTATCGCCACAGAAAGCAATAAAATGAATATAAGCGTTAAAAATGATATTCTTTTATCTTGAAATGCACTATACACCGTTTGTGCTTTAGTAATGAAAAATATTTCTACTACAGTCCAAGATGTCATCTTTATCCTTGAGAATTTTAGCAATTTCTTCATTTACGAAAATTTTATGCCATATTCAGTACAATATTCTTAGTAAATTAATTTCAAAGTAAGTAGTTGAACTCGTTAAAAGTAATTATATGTAAAAGCTAGTTAAAGTTGTCGGTAAACTATTTCAGAGTTAAGAATGAGATTTTTTTTTATTTATGTTGTCTCAAGTAATATTTACTTCTAATTGGAATCGGCCTTTAGTGAAAAGAACAAAAACTGTTTTTTAAAACGTTTCGGCTTTATTAAAGTGTTTTTCATATAACAAATAAAACATTGTGGTTTCACTGTTGTTAATGTCTTGTATACAAGTTTTTAATAATGTAATGTTTCCGAGGTTTAAATAATCATCACGGCGATATATTTAATAAAAAATTAATAATTTCGACACTTAAAGTCCAATAAAATAACAAACACTAATTAAAATACTAATACTAATTAATAAATGACTAAACACTGGTTAAAAACATTTACGAAACTAATTCGTTTAATTACTAATATTCATGTTTACCATTTATATTCACTAAGATTTGTTTCCACGGCTCGCTTCGCTCACTTCGACTTTTCACTATGCGCTCTTCAATATAGACTGACTGGTGTTCACTAGCGCACGGATCTTTATGTTTCCTGAAGGTTCGAGTCACGAACGAGTTACGCTAGAAATTTTCGTTGCGAACTGACGCATCCACGACCTACTTTTATACGGCCTGTCGAATCACGAGTTGCACGTGTTCACCGCTGGCGCCACTTACAGATATTTTTGGGAAAAATGCTTACCCTGCGGCTGGCAAGATTGTGGCTGACAAATACTAAAATTAATATTTCTCAAAATTAATCTAAATAACCTGTTTACTTAAAAACAACCTATTAAGGTTTATAAAGTTATATTTCACATCTTATTAGTTATTTCAGTTGTATAATTATTTGGTTAATAGTTTTGTACTATTTAGTTTTGATATAAACCAGCTTGTCATCAGCTGTGTCCTCCATTACTATCATTTTGACGTGTCAAGAAAGTAGTTCTCATATTCTCAGACGTCGTGCAGATGTCGCTACTTACCGGAATCTGGCGTAACATTCAATTCAACTGCCCAGCCCTATCCATTCATTTATAAAAATATCTATCAACTTCTTTATTAGATTGGCCAAGAAGAGTGGTTATCAAAACTTGGAAACTTTGAAGGAAGAACATATGAAGATGCTACTGAACACTGGTCAGTTTGAAAAAGCGGGGCAAGTTTTGGAGGAGGAAGGCAGTTATGAGCAAGCCATGTCCATGTACATAAAGTCTAACAGGCTTATAAGAGCATCTACTTTATTGTTACAACAGCCTAATATGATCAATGATCACACTTTGGTGGCAAGCGTTTTGAAGAATTTATTGAAACAAGAATTGTTTGAGGCAGCTGCGGAAATATATAAATATTTAGACAAAACTGAACTCGCTATGGAGTGCTATCGAAAAGGTATAAGTACACATGAATCACCTGTAATAAAATTATTACTCATGACGTGAAATTCTTGACAATGGATTACTAGAATATGAGTTGGGTTTTGGGCTGTTTCCATCGCCTGTTGGATTGCCTATAGCCGACGTTTCGGCAGTGTTTCTACTGCTATCATCAGGGTAGCGCTGATAAGGATTGTGGTTTGCCAATCATAGATGGCAATGAAATTGTATTCATCGCTCGCATATAAATTGTCTATGCGATTTTAATGTATTATACAGTGTACTATACCACCACAGTCCTTATCAGGGCTACTCTGATAATGATACTGCTGAAACATCGGATCTAAACAATCCACCAGACGATGGAAACAGCCAAACATCAACTCATATTCTAGTGCAATTTTTATACGGTGCAATACCTTAATTTAGGAAAAGTTTGGAGTAAAGCTGTGGAATTAGCAAGAATGATAAGCCGGATCAAGTTGTATCATTGGAAGAAGAATGGGGCGATCATCTCGTGGAAAATAAGCAAATGGATGCGGCTATAAGTCATTATATAGAAGCCGGTCAAACTCATAAAGCACTGGACGCAGCAGTAGCAGCAAGGCAATGGAAGAAAGCCGTGCATATCATACAAGTGATAGATGATAGCGACTCCGTTCATGATTATTATAATGTCCTTGGAAAGCACTATGATTCAGTTAAGGTGATTACCAACACAATTATTAAAAAGAAATATTATTTTACATTTGCTTTTCAATATAGGAATACAACATCGCTGAAAGTATGTATATCAAAGGGGACATGTATAAAGAAGCAGTTGAGATGTACAATCGAGCTGGTTTATGGGAAAAAGCACATAGTTTAGCATCAAAATACTTGGAACAATCGGAAGTCACGAGTATGTACATCAAGCAAGCTGAAGAATTGGAAAATGTAGGCAAATACAGAGACGCTGAAAGATTATATTTATCTGTAGACGAGGCAGATTTAGCTATTGCGATGTATAAGCGAGCAGAGCAATACGAGAATATGGTAAATCCAATTTGTTTAATTAAAAAATATATATATTATTTCTAATTTCTCCTCTTTAGATTCGTTTGGTAGAGAAATTCCATCCTGATCTCTTACCTACAACCCATTTACACCTAGCACAACAAATGGAGATGCAGGGAAAATACAGAGCTGCGGAAGTTCATTTTCTAGCCGTGAGCGATTGGAAAGCTGCCGTGAATATGTACAGAACCGTTGGGATGTGGGAGGAAGCTTACAGGGTTGCAAAACAAAGCGGAGGTTCCCCAGCAGCCAATCAAGTCGCTTTCCTTTGGGCGAGAACGCTACCGATCGATTCGGCGATTAAACTTTTGAATAAATACGGAATTTTGGAGGCATGCGTGGATTATGCCTGCGAAACGTATCAATATGAATTTGCGTTTCAACTTTGCAAGAACTTGCCGTCTAAAGTGAGTAGAAAAGTAGTTGAAAAATGCAAGTTTATCTTTCTTATTCTAATCAATTATCTAATTTCTCTTCTTCCTCTGTCCTTCTTATGTTCCAAATTGCTACCTTGATTTTGTTTTTCCTTGTTATTTGGCTGTACAATATTTTTCATTGTTCCTTTCTATCAGTTAATATTTCACTTGTTAATAAGTTTGTTAGTGTCATATCCTTTTCGTCAGATTGATTTAAGATCTTATTCGTTGTTCATTTCTTTGCCAATATCGTCATTACACGTTCCTACTCCATTGCTTCTGCTGGTTTTTTTCTTGTACTCCATTTGTTCTCTTATCCCATTCGTACATCGTTCCACATCCACCATATTTGTGGTGGGCAAGAGCTAAGGGACAAGACAACAATATTTTTAATAGGTACTTTAAAAATAATGAAGGTAAAAAGATTGTCCGGCTGTCTCATTTTTATCCAAGGTTTTGAGTGTCTCGTAATTACCCTAGAAGACCCTAAGTTCTGTATTCTTCCCCCTTTTTCTATGTTGTTATTTTGTTTTGTACTTCTCATACCTTTCAAGATTTTCCTCAAGCTTCTCAATTCCGTTCTTTAATTGTTTTCTTTTTCCTCTCACTTTTCTTTCTTTCCTTCCTAATCAAGTTAATCTCCTCCATTTCTTCCTTCGACTCCCTCATTGAATTCTTTAAATGGGGTCTATTTTGGGTCATGTCTTTCATCATCTCTTTGATAAATCTTTCAATTCTTCTAATCTTTTTCCTCTTCTTTATTTCTTCCCTTCTCTTTTCTCTCTGCTTTTCTTTGTTCCAATGATCTGAATGTTTTCTTACATTTATTAAATATTCCCCCAGTTTCACTGCTTTTCGTACTGTTTCCTACCGATGTATTAATTTCGTTAAGTGCGAACAATATCTCGGCAGCGATCGAATTTGCTTGCTAGCTTTGTCTCCTCCCAATTCACTGTCACTGTTTTGCTGCACAATTATATTGAATTCCCTGCAAAAAATCTCATCTATTGGATTTGATTTACGGAGGACTGCACGTCACCACACCTGAATAGAACGATAGTAATAATAAAAATGCCTTTCTTAAAGGTTAATGAAGTTCATTACAAATACGCAATGGCTTTAGAAGACGATGGAAAGTTTACAGAAGCTGAAGCAGAATTTATTCTCGCTGGAAAGCCCAGGGAGGCTGTTCTCATGTATACGCACGGACAAAATTGGATTAATGCGCTTAGAGTTGCGGAAACTCACGAACCGAACGCCGTCACTGAAGTACTGCAAGCTCAAGCAGCCCAATGTTTTATTGACGGACAGTTTCCGGAATTTGAGTCGCTTCTCTTGCGAGCCCAAATGCCAGAGTTAATCGTACAAAAATATAAATCGTCAGGTATAATTATTATATTCATTGAAATAGCGAAACGAAATCTATCAATCTGTTTAGATATGTGGGTAGAGGCATTAAGAGTATGCCGAGATTACTTGCCAGCACTATTACCTTCTCTACAAACGGAATACAGTAATTCTGCTCATAATAAAACCTCATCCATGGATCTGGAAACTTTATTATCTAGGGCGAACGAATGGGCTTTGGCAGGTCAACATAAACAAGCAATCGATTGCTTACTACAAGTAAATACAAACATGGCGGAACCATCGATAGTCAGAAGGGCATTGCTGCGCGCTGCAGACATGGTGAATAAGTTTCTGTTTGGGCAAGACGCTGTTGAAACCATAAAGGTGCTATCGCCACGGTAAATAGTGATCGAAACATCTCGGGAATTAATTAATTTGAACCAAATTTTCAGTCTCATAGATATTCAAGAACATACGGTTGCAGCACAATTGTACGTCAGCATCGATTTAATGAAGGACGCAATTGATACTTTTATATTGGCGGAAGATTGGACTAAGGCTAGAAAGTTGGCGAAAGAACTTGAGCCGGCTTACGAATCCTATATTGAAAGTCGATACAAAGATCGATTGTTAACGGATGGAAATATTGAACAATTGGCTGATGTTGGTAAGTAAATTATGTAAATTGTTGTGTGTTGTGTGTATGCTTTAATAGTAGCGAAGAATTAAAAAAAAAACGGAAATTCACGTATGAACAATATTTTAATGACATTTAAAATAAACAACAAAATTCAATGCATCATAAAATAATTAGGTTTGCAAGTTATCCAATACGCTCATGATAAATCCAAGTTTTGCTATACATTAGTAAAATAACATGTCACACTCATTCACAATATTACTGTAAGTTTCAAAAACATCTCTCAAAATTAAATTTCAAGCGAACAAACCAGATCAAATTACTATTATTACAAAATCTCTCTCTTAAAAGTAACTGACACCTTATTGTACTAAAACTTGATAAAAGCAGTGAAAATGTGAATTATAAATAAAACACGAAGCAAGAATGGACAACTTTCAACAAACATTCGTAAAAGTTACAAAAACGCATTCATGATCTAATAAAATTTTAGGAAGAAAAAAATCATATCCGCTGATAAAATAAATAAACCACTGAAAAAGGTATTTACAATACTATCAAAGAAAACTTTAGTTTCTACTAGTGGTGACCTACGTACGTTTGAATGTCTTTGTTATATGAACCGTCTCATTGATAAACTAAAGCCATATGCGATTGGTACAGTAGCTATCTAGATTCAGCAAAATATGTACTCATCCAGATAATCAAAGATTTGGATCCCGCCTGCTCTGTAAAAACCCCGTATTTATTTTTCACTGAGAAATAAGCAATGGTATATGTATTTGATTTTAACCTGATGTCACTGCGCCGGTCAAAATTTGATGTAAGAGGCGTGTAAAGAGATTAATATGAATTTTTTATTATGTTATTACCGTAACAAAATTGTACTAATCTAACTAATAAAAATTATAGAAGAAGGCCAGATATTATAATATATATGTTTCTAAATCAATATTTTTTTAAATGAATATTTACAACGTTGTTTTGGCAGTAATGATGTTCACATATGTTGCTGTCATTGTTGCAAACACACAAAACAACTGATCACAGTTGCACTAAGTTACACCTTTCATACTTTAGGTTCGGTTCTTGCCTGATACAAGCTGACAAGCACAGAACTACTTACATTTTTCATATTTTTTTTGTAAACAAACATCAGACAATGCACTGAATATGTTCCCTGCAGTAAATTAGCATGGCAAATTGGTGCAACGTCCAACAACCAACAAGGAATTATCTTGGAAGGTTCTCCGATATACAAACATTAACTTTGGGAGATTTCTATTCGGAGTACACATAGTACAAAATTCTAGAAGGCAAAACATTACAGCACTTTTGTGCAACCACATATGTGATATCCACCTTTTATACGTTTTGAAAATAGCACAAACATGAAAACAATGTGCATTTATCTTTCGTTTTTGATTTCGGTTGAATTCTTTGTCACCTATAGCAGTAAATATCCTTATAACCAATTTGGACTCATTTCACTAGCAATAAGTAAACACAGTCGAACGCTGCACCAAATACATGTATTTTTAGATTATTAGAGCTAGTTGTTTCATTATTAGGTCAGATGGTTGTCTTTCGTTTTATGTTCCGACATTTATACGCGCTTTAACTTTATGGATGTGATTGCTTTTGCAACGTTGCCAATTGAATAGCCAGCTGCAGTTTCTTACTAATTCCTTGGTTTACCATTTATCATCGCATTAGAATTAACATAATTTTTATTCGGTTTTGTCGATTTTAAGTTTTGTTTGTTGTTGTTGTTTGCATTTTAAGTTTTGTTTGTTTTTACAGAAATGTTTTAAAGACACCACTGCCAAGTTTTAGAATTAAAATGATAACATCACAGAAATTCAAAGAGAAATCTGAGTTTACTATTTATGTATGATTACTTCATTTAAATTTAATTACTTTTATTAAAATAATAATTTAGCATATTGTATATTATATTAACCTCCCATTATAGTTTTAATCTCTTCCATATTTTAAAATTTTAAAATATGGAAGAGACTGCATCTGTACATGTGTGTGATCACTACAATTTTCGTTTTTTTATCAATCCTCCGCTACATAATAGACGAGAATAGACACCTTGTAAATTATATAATATGTTCTATCACTTTTCTCATTCTCTTCTCGTATTACACAGATATAATAGGAGCTCTAGACCTGCTAGTCGAACAAGGACAATGGACAAGATGCATAGAAAAAGCAAAATCGCACAGTGCACCTGTATTACACAAATACGTAGCCATCTATGCGTCCCATTTGATAAAAGATAAACTTACTATAGAAGCTTTAAACCTGTATACTACACACGGAGTACCAGCAATGCCACAAAATTTTAACGTATATAATCAAATAGCAATCAATATTTTCAGTATGCCTAATATTTCTGGGCCTGAACATTACGACTTGTGGTCACAATTGCGACAAATGTTGTACGAATTGGTAATAACGTACCCCTATTACAATTATTTTACCGCGTATTGAATATAAAATTGTAGAATGAAGGCATCGACGTGGTTGCAAATATTGAGTTGCAACACAAAATGCATTTCAGAACACTTCTGCTGATTGCACATTATTATTCTGTAAGAGCGTTGTGTCGACAAGTACCATCATTGAAGAGTATTTCCGTTAAAATCTCTACGGCACTTCTACGCTATACTGATATTTTACCTGCAGATAAAGCATTTTATGAGGCTGGTAAGTATATTTACTCGCAAAGTTAAAATCTGTTTTAATTGTTGCAAAAAATAGGTATCGATCTGCGAGACGAAGGTAGAGTTTCGGAAGCGTTCGTATTTCTTAATCACTATCTTGATATTTGCGAAGCGATAGAAGACGGCGAAAGCCAATTAGTTGACCATACTGATTTCGGACAAACGGACTTTCCATCAAACATACCCTTACCGGAGCATTTGTACTTGCAGGATAATGTCCAAGAACACGACAATGTTAGAGAATGGGTATTAGCTATTAGTATGGATCAGAATATTGAACAAGTTGGGTTTAATGCCCTGGAGCTATTTAATAGTAATGATTTTGTCTAATTTTAGTCGCTGCCGCTTGATGGTCGTCAACTTTACGAATCGAGTCTTCAACATGGCGAAAATCCATGTTTACTGACTTGCTATCCTATGGGGAAACAAGTGGTTACGTTTTCAAAATCTTCGTACGAGGTCAACAAGGATGCTTGGTCTAAATTGAATATGGCTGCGAAAATGTATCCGGATACAGATGCAAATAATTTAATAACATTCATGCATCATTGGTTAGGTACACCTGTTAAATAAATATTTAGTGTTAATTAGATTTCTTTGTGTGATCAATAAAACACCTGTAGAGTTTGAATAAAAATTTTATATTATTATTGCAACGTGATATAATAGTTGAAGGACATAGAAATAAGGTGTGTTTTATTTATACATATCGTATATGAAATCGGTACAAAAAGAAATAAAACCGAGAACAAATAATAATAAAAAAAAAACAGGTAAAACAGTACTTCTGCGCCACCTATCGGATTTGAAGACACTAATGCTGTAAGCTGAGAATGATGCGTCATGGATTCATATTAATGATAGGGTTAAATTAAACAATGTCTACTCCACAATTGCCATATATTTCGTAATATGCTTTTTAAGATTGATGATGTAGTCAGCCGCGGGCGCACGAAATATATGGTAATTCTGGAGTTGACCTTGATTGATTTAACCCCATCGTGAATATTAATTGTTGCAATTGATTTATAAAATCCTAAATTGACGGTTAAACAAACACCCATGTGATATATTTTTAACACTTTAGTACGAATGTGTTTAGCCATAAATTATAATAGTTGTATGAGTAAATTGGGATCATTCTAATAATCTACGTCACTAAAAGCAGATAACGCGAAATAAATGTTGTTGTAATATAAAATAAATGAATAAAAACTTAAATATTTCAAAATAAAACAGGAAAATACTGCTGTACATGTTACTGCATGTTTGGATTTGGAAATCAATGTATTTTTTTTTTCGTCACAAACTTTAGAGAATATATCGACACATTGTGGAATATAGCACACTAGTTGTGTAAAATAACTGTATCCTACATTTTAATAAGTCTCTGCAAAATCCCAGTAAACCAAATTCAAATTTCCCTCAATTATTTTTAGTACCTTTAACATTAAAACACGAAATTACCTACGATTTTGTATTACAATAGTAGTTATTTGAATACCTTTAAGTTGAAATTGCTGAAAATAATTGCGGGAAATTTGAATTTGGATTACTGGGATATTGACCTTTAATTCAGTATTATATGCAAAATTAAATTTGCTGTAATTTTATAAACATTTCTAAGTATATAGCTCTTCTAATGAATCACCCAGTACAGTTAAGTTCTCTTCTAAATAAAACCACACTTTTTAATAAAAAGAAAAGGTTTACTAACATGTGCTAACGTCTTATTTTCTCTACAAACAATACGACATTCGAAAACTAAGTTAAATTCAATATATAACAATATACATAGAAAGATCTAAGAAAATTAGAAAATATACATAATATGCAAATTATATCATTACAATTCTTCTTGAGAATCTGTAAGTTCTGTAATTTCGTCAACAATTTCAAGGTCTTCAGTAATTAGATATTGCAGTAAATCACTTTTCATTTCTTTATTTTTTATCCTTACTTTGATGATCGACTATGTCTTAACGTATCAAAAAAATTATACACTTATCCAAGATTAATAATTTTGGAGTACTTACGTTACTTTTTCTATAGCCCTCGTATAAATATTGTGGTTTTATTTGACTTAGGAAGCGATTGCTGTAAAATATGACATATTTTACAATATGACGTTTTTGCAAAATTCAGCAAAAGTGTCTTATTTGTCAGTGTATATGTCATGTGTGTGGGTGTCTATGTTACAGATTACTGTAATTACAGGTTTCTTGTACACTATATCCAAAAAGCAAATAAGAGGCTATAGAAAAGTAACTAAGTAATCCAATTATTAAATCTGGATAAGTTGGGTAAAATTTCGAAAAAATCGTAAACTGTTGCATTACCATAAAAGTATAGAAATATCTTCCAAATGAAGCTTCTAAATAAAATTACTTCTATTTAAATTTTAAAGATAGCTACGCGCCTTAATTTTAATCAGAAGCCATGTGCGTATCTCTATAGCAAAAAATCACAAATTATCTCTAATTTCACTTGGTTTTTGTTTCATTGCTCTATCTCATACCATTCAAAAGTTATCAGGGGGAGGGGGTCCATTTACGACCTCACTGTATATATAATAGCTAGGTGTAAAACGGCCTTAACAAATTGAAGTGAATACGATAACCGACAACGACAGCGAGGCTTGCATCGGGAGGGCCAGCGGAGCATGGAGATTACGATTCGACAACTGTGTACGCTCAATACATTGAGTTAGACACTGCAAAAAATTATATATGTCACGTTCACTGTAATCCGGGAATTCCCCTTATGGCTACGAAATGAGAATTGTGTTAGCCTCAAATTATGTATAAAGTTGTTTCAAAGAGACCGTTCGTTAGAAGTTTATGGGGTTCTAGCCAAAATGAAAATTTGAAAATTCATAATTATTTTGTTTTGTTATTTTAAATTGAACATCATACATATTTTTACATGTTTGGATTTAACTATTTTTAAGCTTATAGCACCTCCTTTTGTATTGCTCGGCCGTTTTGGAGTTATTCAATTTTTTCAAAAAAAATCTGCTATAGCAGACATTTATTCAAAAAATCAGAGGACACTTGATTTTTGGGTTGTCATCTAGGATCAGATATTTTAAACATGTTGCAGTATCTTTTGGTGCCAAGAACAGCTGTCCACATTGGTGAGCTACTTTATTATGACACATTAACTTTTTATTACTTATCGGCTACTTTTACATCTTTTATATCTCACATGTCCTATACTTGAAATTAATAGTTTAAGAGATAATTATGTTTTTTTTTTTTGAAAAATGCACCATATTATCGTACTTACCTAATGTTCATGGAAAACATGTGTTCTCGATGAAAATGCTAGAGCAGATTTTCTTTCAGAAAAAATGAAATAATTACAGAGCGATCGAATCAAACTACAAAACATAAAGGTATTTATAAAGCTTAAAAAGATGGTAAATCAAATATGTAAAAAATACAGCCTGTTTAATTTAAATAAAAGTAGAAGGGACTACGGTATAAACCAGAAGCGCTAGAAATTGAAAAATTTTTAAAAAGAAAATGCAAACCGATATATCTATTCTGAATTTTCAAATTTTCTTTGCAAAACCCACCGAAACTTAAAGAATGGTCCCTCAGACAGCCGTTACACAGACATCCCATTATTTTTTTTTTTCAAAGGATAATTAATAAAAAAAAAAAGAATAATGTCAACCAGTATATTTTAACATTAAGATTCAGTACCACAGATAAGAGTCTATAAGTCAGTTTTTTTTTTTTTATGAAACATGCAAATCAATGCCGTTACTACAATGAGATAAAAACACTCTTGTTTAAAACAATGTAATCCAAAATGGAACAAGTACTTCCTTCGTGTAAATAGTTTTACAAACTTAATATGTATCTGTATTACACACTGCAGTGGAGAAGTGCTTGAGCGCAAAATTATATCATTCATAATAAAATTATAAAATTGTCGTTATGTTACATTAGTGAATATTAAATAAATCCCCCGCAGAAGGAAGAGGCGCAAGGCCACCGGTCACGTCAGGTAATTGCGTCAAATCAGGGAGGTTCTGAATGTGGGACTTTAATTCTTGCCGAACAGCATAAATCCTTTGTAATTTATCTTGATATTCCTGGAAGAAAAAAAAAATATGTATTTCTTCACTGATTCTATTCTGGAGCAGTATTATATTGCTACGAACCTCTAAACCTCTTTCGGCTTGTGCTAGCAATTCCCTCTGTATGGCTAGAAAAATCTTTTTAACAATTTTGTTACT